>VWZZ01006778.1:58846-96899 GCA_013399095.1 Psophia crepitans
TTTTGAATATCCCAGAGGTGCTATCACCATCACTGATGGGCTCGGCCTTGGCCAGTGGCAGGTCTGTCTTGGAGCTGGCTGGCATTGGCTCTATCAGACACAGGGGAAACTTCTAGCAACTTCTTGCAGAAGCTGCTCCTGTAGCCTCCGTTCTACCAAAACCTTGCCATGCAAACCCAATACAGATATCTGTGATGTTGTAATGTACAAGTTCTCCATTCAGCCCATAAACTTTCTGTAGAAAATACTGGAGTTTTGTAATTGTGTTATAAATAAGCTTCACAAGAGCTGTGGTTTTGTTTCCCAGTTTATTCCTGCTTCATTCCTGAAACACTTGCAGCCATATAAGATATCTCACAGCCTTGCACTTCCCACTCCCAACTTTTTATTGAGGCACTGTATCGCTACTTGTGTGATCACCACAAAAGTATTATTTTGCAGACCCTGTTCTTTCTGTCATGTTTTCTGCCTTCAATCAGCCTAGAGTTCAGATGTGTAGTTGCTGCTTTTCTGTTTCTACTCTTTATCCCTTCATCTCCAGGAAGAGAATAAAATCTGTGTGTCTGCTTAGATTTGATACGTGTAAGCCAGTGTCTGGAACTTGCATAGTCTGCCTCATGCCTTGTCTACTCTCAAACAGTTCTGTGGTGCTGGTTGTGAATTGGGTCTAACTAAGCTTGCTTCTCCTGTTAACTGCTTGCAGTTGTCAGTAGCTCAGCCTTCTCTGCTTCTCTTTCTGATTTTTAAATACTGGACCTGAGTCTTCTGCAGTTTCCTGCTCTTATTCCAATCAATTTCAAATTCTGTACCAGTGACCCCATAGCTTCACATTTAATTAACCATTTCATTCATGTTGCTGTTAATACCATTTCATCACCATGAAATGGTGTCACCATGACCATCTCTTTGCATCTCTGCACTGGCCTCTCCTCTTGCATTGAGCATAATGCTACTTGTCTTTGTTTCCCTTGGCCCTGAAGGGCATAATCTCACTGTGTCATCTCTTAAAATCAAGGTGTAAAACCTAACTGTCTTCAGTGCATGCTTGTTCCATAATTGGACAAGGATTCTTTGAGCTTTCCCAGCCAGTGCCCCACCTTTCTGTTTATGGGAGCTCTCCATAACCTTCCACAAACCTAAGCTTCCTTTTCTATATCTCTTCTGAAGAATGCTCCTTTTTTTGGGATGCCTGCAAGAGCCTGAAAGCACTCTTAATTCATTGTATCATAACACACTGATAAATTCCCCATTGTCGTTTATTTTCTTGTACTTAGATTCATAGAATGACAGACTCGTTTAGGTTGGAAGAGATCTCTTCCAGATTTGTGTAGTCTGACCTTACCGCTTAACTAGCATCAGCTACAGCAGGTTGGCCAGGATTGTGCCCAGTCAGGTTTTGAATACCCTTCAAGGATGGAGATTCTACAACCTCTCTGGGCAACCTCTGCCAGGGTTTGATTGCCTTTATAGTAAAGAAGTTGTTTCTCTTTTTCTTTTCTTTTCTTTGTTCCTTTGTTTCTTTCCCTTTTTTTCCCTTTGTTTCTTCCCCCTCTCTTTTTCTTCTCCTGTCACTGGATGCTATTGAGAGGGGGCTGGGTCTCTCTTCTTTGTTGCCTCCCATCAAGTATTTGTATGCATTGATAAAAAATTCCCACCCCCTGAGTCTTCTCCAGCCTGAACAGTCCCAGCTCTCTATGAAAAGTTCTCTAGTCCAGTCCCTTAATAATTTTTGTAGAACTTTTACTGGACTCACTCCAGTACATCCACACCTTTCTCATGCTAAGGAGGTCAGAACTGGACATAGTATTCTACACGTTGCCTCAGCAGTGCTGAGTAAAGATGAAGGATCACCTCTCTTGACCTGTTGCTAACAATCCTAATGCAGCCTGGGATGCTGTTGGCCACCAGGACCCCATCTATTCAGCCAGTTTTCAAACCACCTCCTTGTCTGCTCATCTAACCCATACTTTGTCAGGTTCCCTATGAGGATGTTATGGGAGACAGAGTCGAAAGTCTTCCTAGAGTCGCAATATATACAGATTTGTACTCATCCACTGAGCTAGTCACCTCACTGTAGAAACTATCAGATTGGTTAACTGTGACTTCCCATTTGTAAGTCCATGGGGACTACTTCCAATCACCTTCTTGTCCTTTACATATCTAGAAATGGTTTCCAGGATTACATATTTCATCACCTCCCGGGGATTGAAGTGAGGCTGACTGGCCTTTATTTCCTGGATCTTCCTTCTTGCCTTTCTGAATATTTCAGGGTGAATGGATTTCCTTTTCCTTCTTTGTACTGAGCTTCTGCATGTGGTAATGTAATTATTAAGCAAAGCATACAATTCTCCTTTTTATTGATAATTCTAAGCTATATAGATGCAAGCTGTGAAATAGAATTTGCAGCCCAAAGTTCTCGTCTAAAACTCAGACCTCTACCATACAAACTAATGAGTATCTTTCTAAGATAAAAAATAGTGTGACAGTATCACCCCACTGCTAATGTCTACAGAGATATAATTCCATTGTGCATCTTTTCTCAGGGGTCATAGCTTTCTAAACTTGTATTTACATTATTTCTTTCTTCCAGGCCGAAATGAACTGATTGCCCGCTATATTAAGCTGAGAACAGGGAAAACACGCACAAGGAAACAGGTAAGTGTAAAGTTTTCCCTGCTGCTTTGGACTACTAGATATGATGAGGGTTTATGAGAACAAATACCTTGCTTTTCACTTGCTATCAGTTTCTGGCTTTGCTGGAAATAAGTTGTTTTGCTGAGCTGGTTAATAAGAACGCTGGGAAGAGTCAGCTCAGGCATTTTTCAGTAGGACTGTAATGTTCCTGTCTCCCAACTGCATTCTGACACACAAATTTTTCTACTGTTAAATGGCATGTGATATTATTTGTTTGGTCTAATAATGAACATTTCAGTGAACATCAGTGGTCCTCTACATAAGGATTCTTCGTTTAGCCAAGACAGATGAACAGCAATAGTGATTTTGAAAATACCTAGCACACAGGGTGAAAAAGGAATCTTTGTAATTTGAGAATGAAATTCCAGGCTATGGTGGGCAAAGCACTGAGCAAACCTAGACCTGCTTTGTGTAGGGGGCTGGGAGATGACATCCTGAAGTTTCTTCCAACCTAGATTATTCTATGATGCATTTCAGCCCACATTAGATATGAGGAAGTTCTGAGAGTCTTTATATAGCAGCCAGGAATATGAAACATGGGTTTCCCTTCTCCTAGGAGGAGGCCAAGATGGGGAGCAAAGAGATCAGAACTCTCACTCCCTAGACTTAAGGATGGGTTCTTTAGTTTTAGAGGAGGTCTCTGGCTTGATACAGCCATTTGAATTGGAAAAGGCCTTAAATGGCCCATCTTTGCTGGGCCACCTCATTTCATGATGCTTAAGTTATGTTCAGAAAAGCATCTCATTGCTACCTCAGCCTGCACTCCCCCAACCCTATTACACTTAGTGCCTAAAGTATGTTTACTTCTGCAAGCAGCTACCAAGTGCTCCTCTGGAATGAAGATGGATTTTGTCTTTTGATGCAGGTATCTAGTCACATCCAGGTCCTGGCAAGGCGGAAAGCCAGAGAGATCCAAGCCAAGCTCAAGGTATGATGGGTGTGCTTTAAAATATCATGCAAGCTCCCTGAGTCAGCCATTCCCTTATCCATTCCCTCTCTGAATAGCCTTAAAAAAGGGTGAGATTAGCCACTGAACTGTAGTAAGCTGGGGAGGAAAAGGTACTTCCCAGGAAGTGTTGTGCAAACACTTGTATTGTTGTAGCTCTGTGACGTCTGAAGCAATTCTATTTAAAGAATAAAGAAACAACAAATTTTATGCATCTGATTTCTGCCTCTGGTTTATGTTGCTGTCATCAAAGTCTGAAAGACCCTTAGTCCTGGGAGTATTCAAAGAGTGTTTAACCTGAAAAGGAGGGGTTTATGGTTACAAATGCTGACCAGTAATCACTCCCTGGTGTTGTGGTGGCCTTCGGAAAAGGTAGCCTTTGAGTTACCACAGTACTAATTCTATCTCTACTAGTGGTAGTGATGGTGAAGTTGTTCATGAGAGAGAGTTCTGAGTTGGCATAACCACTGAGATGAAGCAGTAAAGCCAGCTGGCATCTTCTCAGGTAAAATAGTGCCAGCTGATTAATTGGTGCCCCTTGATTAATTTAGAACTGATTTGAAGAGGCCTGGGCTAATGAGAAAGAAAATAGTTGACTACTTGCTTGAGCAAACCTGTGTTTTCTTTTGTATAGGAAGAGTTCTGAGATCACATTAATGAACTGATACCCCTTGACATTTATTTCCACTATGATTTGAAACAGGGATATGGTTTATGTGCTCAGACTGAATTTCCAGAAATGTCAAGATCATCAAGCTTATGGGTGACAATTGCACGCAGAGGGTGTCCCCTGTTAGAAAGTGAGCCATCCAGAATCACTGGAAAGACAGAGAAGGAAGGTGCACGCTGACCTTCCTGATTTGGTATGGCAGCAAGTGATCTGGAGGGAAGTGTTTGCTTCCTGATCTTCCATGCTTCAGGTGATGATAAGAATCTTGACAGCCCAGTCCAGCCCTGACTGTTCATGGACTGCTGTTAGTATGTCCTGTCTGGGCAACTCCTCGCTGTGCACTACAAGTGGACTGCCTATGAGTGAACTGCTGGCCTTCGGTCTTGACCAGTGCTGAAGTGTATGCACCTCTATTGCAAGCATTGATTACTTCTAAGTCATGACTACACCCCAGTCCCATCTCCAACTCCATTTGATATAAAATGGTATTGTGTCGTCATTAGCCTGTTGTGTTTCCGCTGCTCTGGTAAAGAGAAGGAGCCACAAATTGCAACTATCTAATTCAGTGCTTCTAGGTAGGGCTGCCTAAGCTTGAAACCTGTGGTGCCATTAAGTGGTCAGTTCAGGTGGAGGTCTGCTTGAGAGGCAAGTTAGAGTGAGCAGGAAACAACAACTGCCCGGGGTGTTAAAAGGTTTACTGCTGCTTATATCTGTAATCTTGATGCCGTTCCCTTGCATGTCACAGCTCTGGGATTTGGTGTGATTGAAAAGCCAGTCAGCCGAGCCTGTTTCCACTTAGCACACAGGAGCCTAGCCACTTCTGTTTTCAGGGAAGGAAGGTGTCTTGGGGAGCTCCATGGAGCCATTGGTTGTTCTCCTTTTACACCACCCCAGGCCATGCTGTGAGCTCTGCCCAGCTGCCTGCCGTGAACCATTCCCCAGTACCAGACTGTTCCTTTCTGCCTGCAGTGTCAAGTCTGCAGCACTGATTCAACTCATTTACTTCTTTTGCTTTGGCTAGTCATTTTCATAGAGCAAGGAAATGGAATCACAAAAGCTTCTTCCAAGTTCCTGCTGATAGCTGTGTCTTCTATCACTGTTCATTTTCCACAGCTAGTATACGTTTTCATATTTATATCACAGAGATCAGAGCAACTACATGCTGACTTTTCAGAGCAATTACTGTAATCCTACTGTCCCCGCACAAATTGGGGTGTCTTCTCTAAGTGTGCACTGTGTCTATAACAGAGAGAGGTGGGGAAGTAGGGTAAAGCTTGGAGAAAAATCTGTTCCCAGAAGTCAGTTTTCCATGTCCTGGGTGGCTAATAGATATCACCTATACTAAAAGACAACAGAGAAATTGTGGTGGTATTATTATGCATTTTGGGAATAATAAATGAAATTACAAACATTGCAAATGTTTGGTAAACACTTTTGTTGTTTTTTTTTTTAAAACTGGAAACATGATACAGATTTTATACAGAACTGTTACTTGAAAGGGAAAGGATATGTCTTTTATAAAAGCATGCTTTTTCCAGCAGTCTGGGCATTTAAACCAAACAGAAAAATACAACAGGGGTTAATATTGAAAATATTTTCCCTTCTTAATTGTTTTTGTTTGGTTTTGAGGTTGGTTTTGTTTGTTTGTTTTTTTACTTTAATACTTCTACAAGTACATGCTTCTTCCCCACAAACTCATATATAAACTCAAGTAGACAAATATAATTTTTCCAATGAGAAAGTAAGGAGAAGACAAAAATCCTATTCTGCAATGGCAAATGGGAACTGGTCCTTTTGTATGTCATAAAAAAAACCCCAGAAAATAAACCTTACCCTTAAAAAAGATTGTAGATAATCCTTAAAGTATTCTCTAAAGCATCATTTAAACTGGATTTTGAAATACTTTTCCATGGTTTTGGAGAATTTTAGGAACTTTTTCAGCAATTAAAATTTTTCACTTTCATTCACTAGAATGGTGTTAACAGGAGTTGCCGATACGGGGCGGGGGGGGAAGTAAGCTTTTGCCCATTCCTACTCATCATTCCACTTAACTGTTATCTTTTATTCTTGAGCTTTTTTAATGCCTCCTCCAAATGTTTTTGTGTTAAACACATCAGAATCCTTGGACTTTGGACTTTAGAAAACCTTAGAGGAAGTGGAGGGGTTAGCGAGAACAGAGACCCAATGGTGAGAACCTACTGCAGTCCAGTGAGTGCAAATGGGAAATGAGAATTCCTGAAGAAGGCAGCAACAGCTTACCTCTTTCAGCAATTTCTCCAAGCCACAAATTAATCTGTGGCATTGCCATTATAATGTCGCATATAAACGTGGAGCGTTTGAAGGATGAAGATTAATTGTAGGGGATGTGTAGGAGGAAAGGCAGAATGTGGGGAACAGCTTCTGTTTTTCTATTTATTCCTTGGAAGAAGAAATTAAGAATGCTATTTGTTTGAAGCATACATCAGACACCCCACCCTCCTCCCAGTTGTTGCACACATTTTTACAAGCAATGACAGTGCAATTCCACAGCCCGATTAAGATACAAAAGTCCTTACATAAATGCCCTGAGAGGTTGTTAAGGTTTCCTGTTTTCCCCAAGGATGGGAATAAAACATTCAATTCTACCTGAAACTAATGCAGTCCCAAATTGAGGTACTATTTTTTCAGTGATGATGACAAACTCTTTTCGTGAGCTTGTTTGTAGAGGGTTTTATTTATAAGCAAGAGTCTTTCTCATTGAATATTCTTACCAATGATTGGAATACAGGACTCAATTAGGATTGTACTTTCCATAACAAAACATGTTCAGCTGTGCAGCTGAAAGCCTTCAGACAGAAAGGATAAATGCTTAGCAGTCTCTAAAGCAGTGATCCCAGCATTTCAGAAAGGATGATTAATCACATCTGAGGCTATAGTAATGGGTGAAAGACTTAGATGCTTTCAAGAGTTCTTAGGACAATTATTGGTGAGTCTGCTGCCCCAGATTTCAGAGATGTTTGTTCCCTACAAAGAAGTTGATGAGGGTCCTGGTTATGCAGCATTAGACCAGGCAACTTGTTTATCATTGTAATAATTGTTTTTTTTCTGTTTCTACTCTTGCTTATAGGATCAGGCAGCTAAAGATAAAGCCATGCAGAGTATGGCTACAATGTCATCTGCCCAGATTATCTCTGCAACTGCCTTCCACAGTAAAATGGCCTTGCCTGGTCTCCCACGATCAGCCTACCCTGCTGTTTCTGGGGTGAGTGAATCAGTGTCTTGGAGGAGTTGGGCTGAGGACCCCTGAGAATTTGAAAGGGGGTTGGGACCTGCTCAGGAAAATCCTGAGAACATCAGAAAGAACAGGCCAAAAGGCATTGTCTTTGTAGAGCAAATCTGACATATGGCTTCAACAGGTTGATTCTTTGCTCACACTGCTGTAAAACATGTTTTACATGGTTCAGTGGTTAATGGTGGGGGGGGTCGGTTGGACTAGGTGATCCTTGAGGTCTCTTCCAACCTTAATGATTCTATTCTATTCTATTTTATTCTAAAACGATAGTTTCACTATATGCTTTTCTTAAAATGACACAAGTGAGAGAACAATCAGATCCTTTGGATTTTCAGCTACCTGAAATATTGTTAGGTGTCTGTGTCACTTTCTTAGTCCAGGATCTTGTTGGATTAAAACCATTCGGGCCATCTTGGCCATTTCTCAAGTTTATAATTCCTGAGCTTATCTTGAGCACTTAGATCACAAATGGATGACCCTTATATAAAATCCTCAATAGAGAAGGCCTGTAAGTATCCCCTAACCTTTGAGCTGGGTCTAGTGAGCTTATGCTGAGGATTGATTTCTGCCAAAATACTCCTGTGGAGCTCTCCTGAGGAAAATGGTCCCTCAAAGAGAATGAGCATGATTAAAGCCTTGGAGATGGCGGCACAAGGTGCATACGTAGTATTTAATATTAAAACCCACTACTGGGTCAGTTGCTTGCATGTCACTGTGTAGAAAGAAAACAAAGACCAGTCAGTACCTCCAGGAAGAAGAAAGAAGACATATAGCTTAAAAATCTGAGCTTGCAGTTTCTTTCCTCAGAAAGGAGCAAGTCTTGCTTTTCATCTCTGTCTGAGTGGTGACTCTTGCCTGTACATTGTTCTCTTGCAGTTTTGGCAAGGAGCTTTGCCGGGCCAAGCTGGATCTTCCCAAGAGTGAGTATTCCTTCATGTGAGCATCCAAAGCAGGTTCTTCTGCTGCTTCTTCTGTGCTGCCTGAGGAACACCGTTAGCTATTACAAGATTATAAAACACTAACATAATGTAGTCTTTGCCCTCAGACAGGTTCCCTGATCATGGATCTGAGACTTGAGACCCATAGTTGAAGACAGAAACTGAGAGTCATGAGGGAATCTTAATAAATAAAACTTTGTGTTCATATGGTACCTTCAACATGGTTGAAGGTACTCCTTTAATGTGTCCCATGACTCAAACAGTCTAATTTGGATTATTTCATTTTTGGGGAGCTGCTGAATCTAGCAGTCCAATAGAGGTGAGGCTGCTGCAGCTCTGTGCTCTCAAGTTCAACCGGTAGTGAGGTTGAGCATGAATTCCTGGTAGGTGCACACACAAATATGCATATATATTGCACATGCACACAGGACTGGCCACACAGAACAGCACACGCAGACAATGCTCAGCACTCACACAAATACAAGGAGCACCAGCAGCTTCATCCTGTACCCCTGTCTGGGTGATGAGGGTGTGTTAGTGGGAAATACATATGCCCTGTGGATCTGTCCAGTAGCTGCCCTGGGATTCCTTGTCTCTCTGTGCTGGCACCCAGGCAGGTGAGCCGCCGAGGCCACAGCCCCACTCCAGTTGCTTGTGCAGGCCTATCACTCACACAAACACACATGTATGTGCAATAGCACACGTGTAGAGTGAATCTCTCCAGTAACTGGGCTTAGATACACAGTCCACCCAGTAGCTGGATCTTCGCTTTCCCTAGTTTGCTTCCCACAGATATAAACACATCCACATAAACATTCATCTTTCAGTTGACCTCTGGACTCCACAGTCTCTCTGTCATTTGGCCCAAACTTTTTGATCCTTCTGGAAGCATCCTTACCCCTGGAGACACACACAGCTGGCTCCCAAACCATCTACTTGCTGGCAAGTCTGGCCTGATAATCACTAGTTACCACACCCTCACTTGCTGCTGGCATTCCAGAAACAAACAAATGAACACACGACTCTAAGAGCTCCTCATGCAGAAAAACAGAATTTAGTGAGAAGCTTGTACAGACTGCACTGATGAGGTGCAGGACATGGACAGACAGCTGTATTGACCTCCTTACATGTGACTGGCACTCTTTATCACAATATTCTCCCTAAACATCACCGTAATAAATCTTCTGCAATCCCAAAACACTCTTCCTTTACATTCTATAATGTGCCCCATACTATCTAGGCAGTAAAACCCATCTGTTTGTAAAGTGACTGGGTTGTAAATCTCCCCAAGTGGCTCACTGGGTTGGTGTCACACCTGGACAATGGGGCTGATGGCTTTCCTGTGACAGACAGCCCTGGCAGGGGCTCTGTTTCTCTTGATGGGGTTACTGAGGCTCCCCAGCCCCAGTGTGGAGATGAGCCTTTGATGGGCTGATGGTTCACTAGTGATGGCCCTGGGTGTAGTTGTGTCAGAGTATTATTGAGGTTGCTTTACCTGCTATTGTTGCTCCGTGTTCCTTTGTTTGTATGGGGACACAATTTTTATCACATAACCTAGCAGCAGCAATTTAAGGTCAAGCAGCTGGAAGGGAGTATGTTGATCACACAAGCCATGTGTTCGTGCTCTCTTGTGGTGCTATTGCTAAAGTTTGTGGAGTGGATCAGGGAACAGATAGAAAATATTTGTGGGGGGGAAATGGCTAGTAAAAGAATGGAAGCCATCCTAGGAGAAGTAAAAAGTAGATTTTATGCCTTTCACTTGAAAGTGAATGAGAAAGCATCAATATGAGAGGTTCTTTTAGAAGCTTGAAGTATCTGCCACCTTTGATGTTAGATCAGAATCTGGAGACATCTTCTTTCTTACAGTGGTGTTAAAATGGAGCTGAGCTCTCTTGAAAGCTAGGTTCAGTTGTGGGTGTTGAACATCTCTGAATCTGGGCCTAAAATTCTGAGAGGTATCCAGCCCAGACATATATCCCCTTCATAAATTTAAATCTATCTGTGGTCAAAAGAAAAGGATAAACAAATGGGCACCAGTGTATTAACAGGCTGATAAGGATCTCTGAATAACAAGTCTGCAGGGAGAGCCTGCTGAACACCTACAGGGAAGTGTTTATTCAGTCCATTCCTGGTCCCTTACTGTTTTTGGAGTCTTTCTTCATGACCTTCTCTGGCCCATACAGGAAGATAATTTCCTGAAGACACTTATGCCACTTTCTCCATCAGGAGAAATACTTGATCTATTCTGTGCAAACAGTTGTTCAAAAGTCTGTTTTGTTTTGTTTTGTTTTTGTTAACCCTCTCTCTTTGTGTACTCCTGTAGCGTGAAACCTTTTTCTCAACAACCTTATGCTGTACAGCCTCCACTGCCGTTACCAGGTAGGTAAGGAAACACAGTTCCTTGCTTTGAAAATATTTCAACTTCAAAAATAGCCAACACTTTTAAAAGTTTAAAAATTAGTTTTAAAAAATATTTTTACCTATTTAAGTATTTGTGAGCCACAAATATTTTTTTTTTTGTAATTTCCTCATATCACCGATTCCTATCCTTCTACTGAGAGAACTGAAGCTTTTAATTTTTGTTTTGTTTTAAAAAAACACTTTTTTTCATGTTTTAGGTTGGTTGTTCTGGAGTTTCTTTTCCTCCTGGCTCATCAGAAAATAAAAAGTTTACATAGCTCTACTGTTCTTCCACCATGCTGCATGTACTAGAACACTGTTTTCCACCATAATGTGATTGCCTTTCCAATTTCTCATTAAGTGGAACAACAAATATCCCTTCCTTCTGTTTTCCTGTTTTGAGAGGTTATTGGTCTTGTTAATGGTGATGCTTCATTCTGATAGTAGAGCAGTTTGTTTCACTGCTCATTTAGGTCTCAGTCTAAATCATCTTAAAGTTACTGAACATGTTTTCTCTGGTGTTAAAACCAGATCGATTGTTTTACATCATTACCAACCCTGACAGTGCTGTCTTAATAAAGAGTAACTGACAAGCCATTTAGAGCACAGGTAGAGTGAGGGCCTTGCAAATGATATTTTTGCATGATGTCTGAAGTCGTAAGAAAATGTAATTAGTCCGCTTTGACAACAGGTGCTCTACTAGAAAGCTATTACGAACTTTTCTTTTTCTAAATTTTGTTATATAAATCCTGTGTGCTTAGGATTTGAGTCTCCTACTGGCCTCTCGCCTTCCCCATCAGCACCAGCTTGGCAAGGACGAAGGGTTGCTAGCTCCAAACTTTGGATGTTAGAATTCTCTGCATTCTTGGAACAACAACAAGACCAAGACACAGTAAGATACACAGCTGACTTCCACCCCTTATTAATTTTTGGTCATCAGGTAGCTCCTGTTCATCATGGATACTGCTATATGTGTATGGAAATATTTGCTTCATTGCTTTACGGAGAATAGAAAGCCATCTTTGGGAAACCCAAGATGTCCTTCTCTTAGAGGATAGAATACCTACAGCAATATAGCCAGCTCTATGCCATGTGCTTCTGGCCTCTCTTTCCAGGGTCATGGATGTTCACATACCAGAGGTCAAGGCACTGAGGTCATAAGACAGTGGTACAGCCCCTGCCAGGCTATTCTAGTTGTCCTGTTCTGGAGGATAGACCCAGAGTTAGATGATGGTAAAATCACATGAAGCCACGTATTTCTCTGGTGTGCTAGGAACTGAATTTGGGGACAAGTGGAATGAATTTGCAGCAATGTGTTTCCATGGTGTCTCCTATAAAACAGAAGTAGTGAGATTTACCTATCTCACTAAACTTTGTGACACTGCATCCTGAAACGTACCTTGGTGATGGGCCAGTTATATTTCCTCTGTTGGAGATAGAAAAGTTCAGAAAAGGTGATAGTATTTGGTTAGTACCTTGGTGTGGGATTTCAAGCAGTGACTGGAGACAGGTAATAGTCTGTGTCTCAGGTTATTTCAGACTACATAGCAGCAGCATGAGGCAATGGTTTAGGAGTGGGTATAGGAAAAAACCACACAATAATGTTTCAGAAGAAGCATGGATGTATTGATAGGAAAGAAATAACAACATGAGCTGGTATTAGCAAAGATATTTCTGCTAATAATTCTGCTCTTTTAGAAAATGCTATCAAATCTTCAGTGACTTCCAGTAGCCTTCTGTGAAAAATCATGAATATTCAGTACGTACTGAACCGTTTCCTAATTCCATGTTTTTCCTCCTCTTGCAGTATAACAAACACCTGTTTGTGCACATTGGGCAGTCAAGCCCCAGCTACAATGACCCCTACCTCGAGGCAGTGGATATCCGGCAGATCTATGACAAGTTCCCTGAGAAAAAAGGGGGTCTGAAGGAGCTCTTTGAAAGGGGGCCAGCTAATGCCTTCTTTCTTGTCAAATTCTGGGTAAGGGAAGGACCTTTTGTAGGGTACCCATTTGCTATGAAGTTCTCACTTTAAAAGCAGTGGAGCTGTTAGAAGACTGCCAACTACCAACAAATTTTCTCTCTGCAGGCAACTTAATACAGTCACGATCATCACTGGCAACCTTTCTTTGATTGTACAAGGCCCTCATTCTGGCCTGGAGCAAGATGTGTCTTTCACAATGTAATCTATAGAGTTGTTCTCGACTAGTGTCTGAAGATTTTATTTGCTAATGGTGACTTGGGCCCTCTCAATCTTTATTTATGTATAAGAGAAGAATTCAGAGGAAATTATTCTCTGCATGCTATTATGTGTTCACTTCTCGGTGTTGAGTAACTTCTCGGTCAGAGCCGACATTTTTCCATCTTTTTTCCTATCTCATTAGCTGCATTTTATGTTTTCCAAGTACTAATAATTTACAGATGCATGTTTACTGCAGGCACAAAAGCAGACAAAAGATAAGAGAGACATATAATGAAATTGGATTATGCTGATAATATATTACGGAAATGACTTCTGGTAAGTTGGCAGAAATCAGCCTGGCAAAAGTCTACTCATTCAATTTGGGATTTTGTGAGTTAGCTGAAATTTGAAAAATGTGCCATTGTGCTTCAAGGTACAAACAAAATAGTTTTGGTGATTGATATTATCATAGGTATTATAAGATTAAAAATAATAGCGGCTTGGGGCAGTTGCATGCTAGATGGCTGAGGGAATGTGTAATGGGATTTGGAGCCTTTCGCCTTGAGTTTACCACTCATAATTCAACCCGAGGTCAGAAATGAGATGATGAGAAATGAGCTTTTGTATCTCATACTCTTAATAAAAACTGGCACTAGAAATCCTCTTAATGGGTGCTTTCAGGAGAAGGAAGAGTTAAGTGCCTTGAGATGCAACTTCCAAGCTGTCCCAAGCCTAGTCTTTCCAGGAATAAGTTGGAGAATGTTGGCTGGGAGTCTGCTTGTTCAAGTGTCTGGTGCTTAGAGCGTTAGTTATTGGTGATTCTTGGAGACACATAATTTTACTACCCGTAGACTGTGTGCTACTGAGCTGGGTCCCTCGTGGGGTTAGCCTCTCTCAGAGTACAACGAAGCCTGCTTGGGAAGGTTGAAACAAAAAGTAAAACCAGCCCAGTTCCGGGTGGAAGAGAAATACGTGTGAGAGACAGCAGCACCTTGCTGAGAAAGAGTATTCTGTGACAAAATCTGAATAGTGGGATCATCCTGCTAAGAACTGTCTGGAAAAGGAAACAGAAGTCTGATGTGACGAAAGGAAAAAGAGTAAGAGGGGATATCTTCTAAGAAATGGTCCTTGGAAAAGGAGGAGCTGCAACAGCTGCTTTCTGCTGTGGGGTAGGGATTTCAGGAAAGTCTTCATGTTGAGGTGAAGAGCACTGGCTCCTGTGTGGTATCACTCTGAAGTGCTTTGGGAGACTCAGGAACCAAAAGGAAGAACTTGGAGGAGAACGTTGCATAGAGAGAATAAAACACTCTGAATTCCTTGACTCGTAAGGAGAGAAATCATAATGAAATTGTGATCTAGTGCAACTGTGATTTTATTTACTAAAACTGTTAGTGTGCTTTTGTGCTTGTGGGGTTGAGTTTGGGGATTGTGTGTGTTTGGTTTTTAATATCAGAAGGATAAATGTGGCTTACCCATCATGTGAGACCAACCTAAGTTAGGCTTTTGAAGGATTTATGTGGTGGGATATCATTAAGTCGGACTCTTTCTGGATGCATGTGAGGTGTCTGTTTTTCAGAGGGTATCAACTCCGTGAAATTTGGCTTGCATAAAGAAAGTGACGTAAGATTTGAAACACCTTTACCTATACATCATACCCTGGGGCCCTCCATCTGTACACTTAATATTACAGTGATATTTCTGGGCTTGGTTTAATATTTTGACTTTCTAATTCTTTCTTTTGGTACCCTTGCACTGTTGAATCCCATCTGGAGTCAGGCTGTCACTTACAAATAAGCTAAGTTTACAAGTCAAGTCATTGATTGAATGGAACCTGCTAAGGCTTTTAAGTAGTAAATAATTCAGTCTTGTATTTGTTTCTCTGTGTAGACAGTAGTAGGGGATGAAAATACCATTCCTGATGCCACATTCTGGATGAGAAAAAATAGGGGCGCTTTTATGATTTGTGCTGTGTTTCACAGGAGTACCTACATTAATCCAATTGTAAGGTTTCAGCTAGGATCTCTTAAGGTAGTATAACTAAAGCACTTCAAAAAAACTTCTGTTCCAGAAAATCTGGTGTTTTTAAATGAAAATTCCAACGCTTTGCAAAACTTTGTATTCAACATGCCTGAAATATGGTGGTAATGCAGTCTTACACTTAAACAGAGCATGTGAGCCATGCCTAGTAATGCACCGATCACGAGACTTCTTGAGTTTGGGGTATTGCAAATAGGTGTGTGTAGTGCAACCCTCCGCACCAATAAACGCTTTTCACAAATAAGGCAATGTGATTTAAAATAGTTTAACAGAAGAAAACTAGGTTTCAGCTGAAATTTTTATAGCCCTGTGCATTTTTATACCTTTGTTAACAGCGTATGCTAGGGTGCTTTTTCATTTTGCTGCCTGATTGCTCTGGACTGCTATACAAATACACTGTTGATGTCCAGAGATGTGTTGGATAAAGCAATTACTACACCATTGAATTTATAGTATCATTTTAGGATAAAAGTATTATCCAAAAGCAAATTACCGATAACCTTAAACTTGTTGAGTTAAATACTTGAATGGGTGTTTTGAGACAGGGTGATATGTTGGATTTTTCAAAGGTTCGGAATTGAAATGGTGGTTGTGGGTAACAAAGACTTAAAAAATCAAGGCTTTGAATAAATTGGTTTTGTATCTATTTAGTTTTAGGCTTGAAGAACCTGAGGCAGGAACCTGCCATTACTACACTAAGCATTGAATATACCAGATGATCTATTGTGCACCAGAAGCCTAACTCTAAACACCAAGGTTGGGGTTTCTTGACATTGCTGATAGCACTTAGGATCTAGTGTGACTGAGAAAGAGATGCTCGTGTTTGTTCAATTGCGTTTTAAATTATTTATGCAATAGCTAAAAGTTGATTAGTGTGAAATATAAGCCGTGTTTGCAATGGATTTTGGCATTGGGAGTTTGGTACAATGAGCTAACTCTTGGACTTGGATTGGCAGGTTGTGTATTACATCTGTGTGACATTTCTGTGCTCCAAGTGCATTCTAGCACACAACAATGAATGTGAGACATTAGCCTCCCAACACATGGGCAGTGGCAGCTCTGCTCTTTTCCAGTGTAATATTATCTCTACCACCTGTTACTTGGTTCTCCCCCTGAACTCCTCCTATATGCATCATTATTAATAGTTTGGGGAAGAGGCATTTTCAGGGCTTTGCACATTAGTGAAATGGTGCACCTGCATCTTAAAGCTTTCAGAAGTTGTGAGACTCTGAGCGGAAGATAGAAGGAAAATGGCAAACCAGGAATTCAGGACAGGCAGTACTTTGTCCAGAGCAGACATCTGCAGAAGGGTGGATCAGGGGAATTCTTTGGAAGACCTTTCCTGCCAATGATGAATTTATGTAGTAATTTCTTCTCCTTGGTGATCGGCAAACTGGACCAGACAAATCACTGCATGTTTGTTTGCAGTAAATGAATTATACTTTTGTAGAAGAGGCTGAAGGGGTGGGCCAGAGACTGTCCTACACTTGGCTTCTCTCCTGTACCAAGCAAATCCAGTCAAAACAGCAGCAGTGCAAATTCCCCTCAGCACCCTGCCCTGCCCACTGTGTGCCATCAATCCTGACCTGACAGAAACTGCCTGGGGAACAAGGAGATGGTAATTTGATCTCCACGCCCATTCTGTCCTTAGCACTTCTTCTGAAGCAGCAAACAGGACAGCAACTAGCAACAGAGATTTTTATGATCTTTGCACATTTTTGCTGAGAATGGATCTGAACGCTCATTAATTTCACCTGCAGTCACCAGCACCACCTCCTACCAGTTGCTGCCTTATATAAGGGGACTCTGTCAATGGCACTTCTTTCACCAAAATTATACCCCACAGTGTTAAATAGCATAGAGACTGTTGGCAGCAAAAAGCAGATTGAAAGACTGAAATGCTGAGGGAATCTGTCTGCTGGGTGTCAAAATAAGAACAATCCTGGGGGGCTAGCTAAGTCACAGCAACCAGTGCTGTTGGCAAGGCCTTCTGCTATCTTTGACTAGCTCAGAAACTCTCCCCTTCCCCCTTTCTTGGAGGCTGAATCTGCAGTGGCGCAAGTTTTGGACTGTTCTTAAAGAATTGTTCAGCATATGGCTTTGCATTGACAATGTGGGACCTGCATGCAAGATATCGGCAAGCTATGGTTAGTCACGGTATGTAATGCCATTTGGACTCTTGTCCCATCATTGTTTTTTAAAGCCTTGGATAAGCTGAAGACTGATTCTCAAAGGTTGTATTTCCCTCTGTGAAGAGTTTTAGAGGAGCTGTGATTCATGGCCTCATCCTAGTGGGAATGAGGCCTTTCTCAGTAATCAGTTGTGAAACTCACTCCCACCAAAGATCAGACAAAAATCTTAGCTTAGTATATGGTTAGGACAGTGCACAATGCCAACTTTTCTGCGTTTCTTTCTTGGGATTGCAAGAGTTGAGTGATACAGTCAGGTTCATCAGAGCTGTTTTCAGCGGAGCTGCTATTGATGGTATTTATATCATCAATATGATATAAACCAAAACAAAACAATAAAAGTAGTACTAGATTGTTGAGAGTTACTATGCCCTTCCCTGAGCAAATTCCCCCTCTTCCATCTAGAAATCTTGTCTTGTAGGTATTTCAAAATATTGCTTACTTCTCTGGAAAGGAGGAAATCTCAGATGTTTCCCCCAAAACAGGCAGATCAGCTCTCTTGCATGTGATATGTAGATCTCTGAGATGTGCTGGATCACAGATACCTCAGTGATTGCAGCTCCAGTGTGTTTGGAAGTCATCAGGCAAGGTATGGACAAATAAGTCATCTGTGCATTCACTGCTTGCACAGTAAATTGAATGCATCCCAGACATAGTGGATTGCTTTTATGCCAGAGTTTGCACAGCTTTTTGTATCTAGAGCTTCTTGGACAGAAAGCCAGAACCCTGACTTTGTCATATAAAAGTAGTATGGTCCAGTTGGTGGCTGATGACTCAGATTTAGCTTGTAAGATGCCTCATCTATTTGATCTTCTACCTTTGCCCTTGAAGAGATTAAGAACAGCTGTTTGAGTGTTGGACACCACCCAGCCAACTGAATGCTGCTCCTGCCCCTGTCGCTAGTAGGAACTTGGGGGGCAAAGCAATTCAGCCCATTGGCTCTGGACTTTCCTAAATCCTGACTGTGTCTCCTTTGGCTCCCTAGGCTGGGGGAAGGAATGTATTCAAGAGTTACATCACTTTTAATTGGACATGCTAGTGCATTTGCCAGTGAGGAGCTGAGGCATCGAGGCTCTAGTCTTCAGATCTGAATCACACTCAGTTATGTATTCAACAAGTCCATGCATTTCCAGACTGTAAAGATTAGCCTTCCTACTTCATGAAGTGCTAGGAAGATGACTAAGTCTTACTCCCCTGTAACTTTGAGGGATAGAATGTACTGGACAGCAAAGCAAACCTTTCTCTGCTCACCTTGGGTGCTCACCCCAGGACAGGGTGTGCTTTGACACAAGGTTTTCTTTAGAGAAAGAAACTGTAAGTGAAGAGAAAGGAAGAGTCCTTTCCCCAAAGCACCAGTGTGGTCAGAATGGCCTAGGTGCTGTGAGGAGCTCATAGGAATCAAAGCATGAAGGCCATAGCATTTTTAGATGTTAAGTTAAAAGCAGGAGCTCTTTTGGCTATTAGAGACCCCATGATGTGCAGTATGATTTTGTCCTGTGCAATCCCTGGAAGTCTAACTGCATCCATTAGTGATTTACCTCACTGTCCAGTTGACGTTTAGAAGTTAATTTGGCTATGGCAGATAACAGTGTTTTTCCTCAATCTTCTTTGCCTTGTCTCCCTTCAGGAGGCAATCATCTCCATAGGAGGGGTGTCCAACAGATTGGAGTTCCACTCCTATGTGGTTCCTCGGTCTCATATTCATGTACATCATTGCCATTTTCAGTTTACATGAATAAACTAGGCTGCAAATAAGTCAAGAACAGATACGTGTGTGCTAAATAATCTCTGGTATGGGGGCAGTAACTTCCATGAGAGGGTGGGAACCAGCATCTGTAAGTAAGTAAATAAGCTGTAACTGTTAAGGGCAGCAGTATCTGTCTGAGGTGCTGCAGTTCCATTCTCCTGCAAATGTGAAGTGGAGCTCTTACCTAGCTGCTACTGTCATTCTCTGGAGTTGCTGAAATTTGATGTATGGACATTCCATGTATGTACCGTTGATGGAAGGTCATGGAAGTGGGTACACGGCTCTTGTTGACTGACCACCCTAAGGCATGTCTGACAGTCCTAGTCCATAATACAGGACATGCTTTAGAATAAAATCTGCAGTGTAAATGTCAGGGAGTTCCAACATGACCCCGTTGCTTCACTGCAACAGGGCTTCCAGGAACCCGATCGTACATAATGGTAGTGAATGACAATGACTGCTTAATTCAAACAGTATTACCAAAATACAGTAGGCAAAATTAGCCTACTGCCAAACAGTTTAATGTTGATTTAATTAGACGTTAACTAGCTGTGAAATTCTACAATCTCATCTTTTGATGTGAGACTTGCCGAATTGTGGAGGTACCTAGAGAGGCTTCTTAGGGCTAGTAAAGTTTTTCTCATGAAGTGGAACCTTTCTGTTTTGCCTCATATTGTCTGCATTTATTTTTTAATTTGCCATTTAGAGTTTAGGGGAATGTAACCTTAACTTTAACAGTGAGACCCTGAAAATGCTTGTCTGGTTCTGCAGACAAACAGGCCTCTATGTTTATGGGGCAGTGGTCCGACCAAGCTTCTTGACCCTTTGTTCTTTTGACTCAGTTGGATATTTTTTTGGAAGAGCAGAATTGGGTATATACAGTGTGTTTGTCACCCCTAAGGAAATAGCTGAACAATATTGTGAAGGACTCCTAGTATAGTTCCCCTTTGGAGAAGGGAAGGAATTCATCTTTATTCAGACAGCTGGAGTATGGGTCAAATAAACAATACAGTTAGTTGCATTGACATGTAAATGAGTATTACAGTAACTCAACAAAAATCTAAACTAGAATCCAGCAGAATTGCTACTCCATACTACAAGTATATTTGTGGTGCAAACAAAGTAGCTGCATAACGACAGCAGGGAAAATTTAATAGCAAGGATTCAGCATGACTCTAATAATTCACTTGGCAATGAATTATGATTAACTGTGTAATGTCTGTGTCTTGTTCCTATTAATACCTGGTTAAAGCTAGCCTGGATTTGTCCACATACGCTACTCCAGTGTAGACAAACCATTGGAGCATAACACTGCATTACAGTTGTTTAGGTGGTCATGACAATGTAAAAGCTTCCAATCTTCCTCCAGCTGTTGTTTTCAAGTCTTGTGAAAAAGTGATCTTTGCCTTGGTGGTGCAAATGCGAATGATGTAAAACGATTTGTAAAAAGTTTTAAATCCAAATTGTTTTACTGATATATTTAAATACGGGTGCCCAAATCTGTTTTCAGCTCAGTCACAAGGCAGAAGACTGTGGGTGCAAAATGGGATAAATTGTTAAGAGAAGTTAGGATATCTGGATAAATTGTTTTGGTAAGCTATCTTCTGAGGAGAAGCAAACATAAAAATGAAGTAATTGCCATCTTTATATGACTGTCTCCTGATAAATCAGAGGATGATCTTGAATATATAGTATGCAGGGGATAACAACTTTAGGAAAACATAAAGGGATAAGTGCAGAGCTGGTGTAAATTGGTATGAACATATGCATGTTAGGGCCAAGTGCATTCACAATGGTTGAGAATCTGTTACAGCTTCAGAGGGAGGGATTCTACTTAAAAGGGTGAGTGATAGAGAAGGCGGCAAGCCATCCTGACAAATGGACTTTCATCCATAATCTGTGGTGAACTGTTAAGGATTTTTGTAGAAACTGTGGGAAACAACAGTAATGATTTCCTATCGTGTATTTAAATGCTGTGCTGTTATGCTCTCGATTAAGAGTGAAAGCTGTATGTCCATCCGTAATACTGCCAGTGTTGATGTGATCATTACAGCATTCTGTCATCTTGACTGGACTGAATCTTTGTCCCACTAGAATTATCTGAATGCTACAACTGCTGCATTGCCTGCTATCCTAAATCTGTCTTTCACTTGCTTCTGAGTTTGTACTTAAAAGAAAAACAAAACAAACCCCAAAATCACTGTAATTGCATTTTATTGGTTTGTTTGCCTGCATCTTCTGTGACATCATTTATCTAGGTTTTCTCTAGGTGAGAACTTGAAAGGAACAACAATGAAGCGTCACTTCTTGCAAGTAACTAGTTACTGCTGTAGTTACTCAAACCCAGCATTGACTAGAAGAAACAGTCCTGCCTTCTGCTTTCCTTCTTTCTGCCCATTTACTAGTGAGGATGAACTTGCATGAACACTTGCAAGTGCTTCTGAATCAGATCAGGATGCTGATCCCACTGAGAACTAGCTGAGCAATTAATTCCTCAGTGAGTCTTGTAATACAGCTACAGAAATGTCCGTGTCAGTACAGGAGGAATGTGGAGGTATAAACTGCTCTGGGACAGCTATGGCTGCTCTCGCTTGGTGTCAGGGCTGGTGTTATCAAACTACAACTTTGAGGTGCAGTTTCCCAAGAGGCTCAAGCCAACTCGAGTATGTGTTGCTATCAAAACAGACAGTCTTTGTGTCCTCAACTTCTGTGTGTGTTCTCGCCTCTTCCAGAACCTGCAGCTTTTTGGGGATCCAAGTAAGCTTTCTTGTCTGACTGAAAACTAACCCATCAAAACCACCGCAAAATTTGTTTTGGCTCGGATCAGCGCTCTCATCTGGCTAACCACAGAGTCACACAATTGCTAATGGTGGCACAAAGGCAGTAACAACCTTGTGTGGCTACAGATGGGGAGCGGGCTGGACTGGCACTTTCTAAATTGACTTAAGCCTCTTGTGAAAGTGGTATGTAAGAGAAATAAGCTAACGGAATTATCTCATGGCAAAGAAAAGGGGGATTCATTATCATGGTGGTCCAGTTCCAAAGCTAGCATTGCTTGTCCTAAGTGCTGCTCTAGATATCAAATAAAAAACCTTCACTGACATCAGCTAAGAAAACCATGCTGGAATGGCATCTAATGCAGTACTATTCACACTATCCACTGTAGCTGGGATGCACTTTCTTCAGTTTCCTGTTTCCCCTCGGATCAGCAAGAACAACAGAATAGTCTGAAATAGCATATGGGAACTGATCACTGCTTTTCTGCTGATGTAAGCTAGCACCTGGGCTTGTGGAGTACAGGGAAGCTCTGCCCTTTTTGTTTTGAAAGGGAGGAAGCCAAGCTGGGCATTCCCACACACCCTTTGTGTTTTCAGAGCTTAAGGGAACCGCCTCTCCTCCTCATAGGTGGGGTTTGAATGACCCCTGGTGGAAGCTACAGACAACCAGGACTTTTAGGATTTCTGTCCCACCGTGAGGCTTCAGGTGGCCAACCTTAGGCACCCACATTTAAAAACTGGCTGCTAACAGAGATTGGGTTTGTATTCAGGTGAAACTGGGCTGGATCCATCAGCAATCTACATTCCGTATGTTGCGTCTACTTACATTCTTCATATCATAGTACCTGAGCCTAATATCACAGAATATGTATGTGTGTGTGCATGCGCATGCTCACACTTTCCTTCTCTCTGCTCTCTTTCCCCTTACCTGCATAGCAGGGTGGAAAAGCTTTATTAACAGTTGCTGTACCCTTATTTTTCCTCCTTAGTGAAGCAGCCCAGTCTAGCCTGTCTGTTGCATTGCTCTGTTTCTACAGTACCCTCCTGTCTGCTCTCTACATGCGTTGTGAGTATCTCTGTTGCTGTCCTGGCACTGTTCAGTTATGGTAAATATCAGATAAGGCAAGGGGCTGTATCATATGCTTTTAATGGTAAGAGAATATTCCACTAGATTTCCCCAATGTGTATGCAAATCCCCACCACCATTTTCTGAAGCAGGAACTGGATGTTAGTGCATACTCCTCAGATTTCCCCTGCTTGCTTAATGCATTTTGATCTGCTTAAGGAGCTTTGGACACTCCAATACCTTACCATCTTGGCTATGCAAGAACCCTTTAGGTAATGGTGAGAAAACAAACCATCTATTTTTCTTGCCTTTTTTTTTTGGCAGGCTGATTTGAACACGAATATTGAAGATGAAACCAGATCTTTCTATGGCGTTTCCAGCCAATATGAGAGCCCAGAAAACATGGTCATTACCTGCTCCACCAAAGTGTGTTCCTTTGGAAAGCAGGTGGTGGAGAAAGTGGAGGTAGGGAGCAGACACCTGGGTGCAAGGTTCTCTCTGGCTGCTGTTTTGTCACTTCAAGTATTTGTATCCTGTGTATATCTCAAAGCAAAATATATCCCGTGCTTACTGTCAGGGAGATGAATGCCATAGTGAGACATGCAAGTGTAAGATTGCTCCAGTCTGCAGCATGGCCTTGTCTCAGGACTTCAAATCTGTTTCTGAAGACATGTGAATATGTCTTGGCTCTGGTGATTCTCTGGGGTTTTTGGGGGAGCAAAGAAAAACTAGGAAACCCAGAGCCTTGTTTTGTAGTCCAGAAAGGTGAAAACAAATAGGCAACACCTCACTCTCATCAGTGTTGTTCTACTGATTTGTTTTTTGTTATATATGTTATTTATAGACTATAGCCACTAATAGACTGTAATAATTCACAGACTACAGTCTTATGATTTTATGAGGCTTATCTCTTACACTTAGACTTACAGCTTGAGCAACAGTGGAGCTGCATAATTATGCATATATCTGGCACTGAAGAAATTCTTTCTGATGCCACATTCAGCTGCGAAGAGAGCTGCTCTGACCTGCTCCCTGCTGCTCTCCTTCTCAAGGAGCCTTTAGATGCAGGAGGAGCAGCTGTGTGCAGAACACCAGGTGTTCTTGTGTCAGCAGTCATCCTTCCCCAAGACCCGTCTCCAGTCATAAGAAAGATGTGAATGTGAACAACAAAAAAAAAATCCCTGTGTAGCATTGGCGAGACCCTCTCCTAAGGGGGAGCAGAGATACTGTGTTCTTTCTCACAGGTACCGGAAGGCTTTAGTCCTTTCCAGCTGTGAAGCATCCTGAGTGTACTATTGCCATCACTACTAGGAGCTTCCTGGTCTTGCTAAAGCAGTAGTTTTTAACTTTTTCAGTTTATTCACACCTAGTATTTTTCCAGTAGAGATGCAGACCATACTATAGCTGACAACTGGTCTGCTCCTCTTAGATAAGTTTCACAGTTCCTTGGCAGATTGCTGCTCGTAAACTGGTACCCACTGTTTCAAAGAAAAAAGAAATCAATCCAAAGAAATTAGAGTGCTCAAGGAGACTGACCTTGGTGTGAAGTACTGTAGAGGAATGATTAATCAGCTCATTACTGTTACTTGAAAATGACATTGTAATTTTTCTATTCTGACTCCCTTTATGTGATTAATGCTACTAATATGACATTAGCCCCATATGCCTCTTTTGTGTTTTGCATTGCAGACAGAGTATGCACGCTATGAAAATGGACACTATTCCTATCGTATTCACCGTTCCCCTCTCTGCGAATACATGATAAACTTCATTCATAAACTCAAGCACCTTCCTGAGAAATATATGATGAACAGTGTGCTGGAAAACTTTACTATCTTACAGGTGGGACTTCCAACTGTTTTCATTGGAGCTTGGAAACATGTAAGCCACATGCAAGAGTTCACAGTTGTGAGTCAAAGCAGATTTCCTTTTACAGTTCAGCATCTAATTGAACTTAGTCTCTTGTGAGATACCTCAAGACCATTTATGAAGATAGTAACTCATGCAGAGAAGCAGCAGAAGAATTTGAGAGACCTGAGTAAGAGAGAGAAAATAAAGAAAAAAGGTAAAGGGAAAACTCACGAGGCAGAGAGATAGAAGAAGGAGAAAGATGCAAAAGTCAGTGAAAGAAATGCTCATTCCACTATTGGACGAATGTTGAGGTCCTTTCTATGCTCTGGCCCTTTTTGCAAGGTAAAAAAAGCCCCAAGAGCACTGTTACGTGGCTATATAATTTTGTCATGGGACGAGTTCACTAACAAGGTAGGAAAAAAAAGTTGTTTCCTCAGGATCTTCCTGAACCTGGAAAGAATATGGAGGCACATAAAGGAAAGGGCGTGCTGGGAAAAGCACTGTGACACATTCATGAATCACTGCAATCTCTAGGTAGGGCAGTACTACAAGGCTACAGCAACTAGATTTACATTAATGTCTTGTGTTATATTATGAGGAGCCTTTCCAGGCTCAGATGCAGCCTAAATTTGGGAATAGGGCAAAGACAGTTTAAAAGGTAGATTTTCCTATTGGATTGAGTTCTGTTTTCACATCTACAAGATGTGTCACAGATCTTCACCCAGAGAGCCTGAGGCTGGGTAAGTAGAAGAGCTGCTGGAAGCTGTATGAAAGAATGGAAGTCAAGTGATCTTCATTCCATCCTCTGGAGATCTTGTAGGACTTAAGGCAACTCATTTCACTGCTCTGTGGCTCAAGTACCTCAACTATAAAACAAGACAGGGTTTTAGGTGGCTTTACTCTTTCATGTTTGTACTAAGATTTTTATCATCTGGAAGAAAAGAGGAGTATAAATGCTAAGAGTTTTTTTAAAGGAGTAAAAGCATGAAGGGGGAAGGACGGAGAGGATGGCCTGTGTGCTGTAATCCATAGTGGGGAACACTGTAACTGCTTTCTGCATGTTTCATTCCTCAGGCCAGTGCTTGCTGTAAGATTTATTAACAAGGTTGTCATGTAGTTCTGGGGCTTTATGTTTTGAGTAATCTCATATCCTTCCCTTACCTCTTGTCACAGAGAGGCATGTCTCATGTGCGTGCTGGCACAGCCTTTTGTGTATTGCTCACTGAGCAGCATGTTGAGCACTTTCCACCCCCCACTCCCACTGGGGGTGACTAGCAAGCCATGCTGCTAGTCCTCAGTCCCCACCACTAAATTCTGAACAAGCCTAATTATATTTTTTTCTAGACCCTTTAATGACCTTAGATACCCCTAATCTCACAAGCATGATTTATCTTGCTTTGCACTTGGATTTGGATCTAGCCCTCTGAGATTCCAGAGCCCATTTTTCAGAAAAGGGTCTGGTGCCTTATCACACCTGGGTGTGTTTAACTCACAATAGCCCACAGAAGAAAGGAGAAGGGTTAGTTCAGCTGCAAACACAATCACAAAGCAAGAAAAGAAAACAGAATAGACAAAAATCAAGCTGCTAAAATTGATAAGCAAGTTTGAAAACAGCTATTTTCTTTGTTTTCACAAGAACGGTTGGGTGTTGGTACAGTTGAAGCCTCCAGCTGGTATATTGTTCTTCTGCACTTGAGTTGGTGCTACTGCTGGTAAAAATATATCTCCTCCAGCAGGAGAGAACTGCTTGAAGCTTTAGCTATGGCACAAACTCAGATGACAAGAATGTGCCAAGCTGTGCAGTGACAGAGAGAGGGAAGCTGAGCTAGGAGCTCTGGGTGCAACATTTTGCTTGTCCCTGCTATGTAGTGTAGGCAGTGCATGCTTCTGAAACTAGGACAACACTGTTGCATCACCATGCTGCTGGCACTGAGTCACACCACAGAGAAGCTAAGGACCATAGAAAAATAAATTGAAAAAAAAGGAGTTTCTGTGAGAATGCATGAGTCTAGCAGCCATCTTTCTGACATCTGCAGTGTATGGAATGGGAGGAATAATGGAGTCAAACCTGTACGCCTCCTGTAAAATTATACTCTATAATCCTTATGGTCTGTGTCTACCACTGACAAGCAGGAGCAGATGCAGGGAAAGAACTGTTCGTGGCTGTGACATACAAACATATATGTGAACAGGAGTGGATGTGCCACAGGTGGTTGTCTCTATACCAGCAAATAGCAAAAAGAGATTTTTTTGTGAAAAGCCTCGTCTCTACTGAAACCTGCAACACAGGGATGGGGGTGGGGGGGTGAGTAGAGAACCTAGTGGACCTGCTTCCACTTATGTGGTCACTGCTTGGTCAGAGCTTTCTTTTCTTCATGGTGAACTCTGCTTGCCTCCCTGTTTCTTCACTGCATTGTAGTCCTGATGCTGTGACAGTGCTTTGCTTGGGTGTGTGGGCACACAGACTGGGGGCTGTAGTGGCCAAGCTGTGTGTCATTCCTGTGCTTTTCTCTTCTTCGGCTCTTACTGATGTTTTGCTCTATGATAAATGTTTTGGAACATGTAAACAGAAAAACAGCAGTTGCCATCTCAGCTTCTCCTTTTCTGTCTAGGTTGTGACAAACAGGGACACGCAGGAGACCTTGCTGTGCATAGCATATGTTTTTGAGGTGTCAACTAGTGACCACGGTGCCCAGCATCACATCTACCGGCTGGTGAAGGACTAGAGACTCTCTACCCTGAGTCGTCCATGGGATGCATGTCTAAGAAAAAAGCTCGTGCTTGAACAACCCCTGCCCCTTCATACCAAACTGAAAAATAAACTGCAGATATTGTGTATTTTCAGAAAAGCACCTATGAGCTGTTTTGTGATTGAGAGGGTCAAACAAGTTTGTATCTCCAAGATTGTGCAAATGGAGAACAGACTTGGAGTCAAAGAAACAGGCAAAAACTGCTTAAGCATTTCACCACAAACAACATCCTCTGGAATGTGTTTCTCACAGAGCACACACAGATCATGCACATAAAAGTAGTGGTAGGCACCTGAGTGTACAGGTGGTAGGAGCTTCTACAAGTATGACCACATATGAACTGGTTAAAAATGTTCATGCTGTGTCTGGTCTGAGTGTGTGCACTAGTATATATTCATTTGTAGGTCAACACATACACAGACATGCTTACCATACATTTATAAAGATGTCAGTTAGACATGTATGGGTACCTGCATGGATATAGAGACTGCACATATAACCTACAAATCTGCCTGTCTAGCTGTCCACCTTAGTAGGTGTGCAGTCACAGGCTCCTGCAATCTTTCTCCTGTTAGAGTCTGGATACTGTTTCCCTCTCTTCCGTGCACAATAGTGAGAGACAAACCTTTATTTTGCCTTTTAAATGAAGTTATGCTTGGAAAATAGGGTATGTTAAATAATTTTGTCTTGCCCAGCAGATTTCCTCCATGTGTCAGGTCAGCTGAACTGACTGACTAAATAATTCTTGCTGCTTTTGCTTCTGTTCTCCCTGTGCAGTTAGCACTGCTCATGGATCTAGGCTCTGCTCTTTTCTTGTGCACCAGCAAAGTAATTGTTTACTGAGATCAAACTGTTCCACCTGTTAGTGAAGTGCTCAAGTATTGCAAGGAATGCCATTTGGCCAGAAAATTACGGGAAAGGGATGAGAAAGAATAGTGAAAAGAGGGTAGCTTTCTGTGTTTCCAAGGCAATCAGAGTCTCTCTCTGTTCTACTTGTAAATTGAGGTTGTTTACTCAATGCTGCTGATTTGGGGGAAGATCCAGCTGTTCATGTTACTCTGAGGGAAGAGATGGGTTGCATGGTGCTCTCTGGCAGCCACTGAACAGGCACTTTATTGGGTGGCGTGCAGTCCCGTTGCACACATTTGGATATATGCTGTTATATCTCCTCTTTCCACAACACATCACAACACGTTAAGAAACACTGCTCACGCTTAGACGTTTCCGTGCTTGCACTTTTGGCATAGAGAAAAGTACTCAGGGTACCTGAGGACTCTGAGGTCATAGAATCATAAACTGGTTTGGGTTGGAAGGGTCCTTAAAGACCATATAGTTTCACGCCCTGCCATGGGCCCGGACTCGTCCAATAGACCAGGTTCCCCAAAGCCCCATTCAACCTGGCCTTGAACACTGTCGGGGGGGGGCAGCCACAACCTCTCTGGGCCTTGCCCAGTGCCTTGCCACACTCATCATAAAAAAAATAAAATTCTTTCTTATATCTAATCTACCCTCTTTCAATTTAAAGCCATTACCCTTATCATATACTGTTCAGAAATGAAAGGTTTATTAGAATGCCAGAAGGTAAGAACTTCAGCCACATATGGATGAAAACTGATTTTTTTCAAGAACTCATGAGCTTGTTGGTACTCCGTTCTACAGCTTTCAGTCTGCTGGTAAAGGGCTCTGTGGATTTTATGAAGATAGGGTACAACTCCTCCCACCGCACATGTAGAAACCTGCCTATTTCCTCCAGCTTCCTAACCATCTTCCTGTCCTTTAAAATGTCTCATTTCTGTATTTGAAGTTGTAAGTTGTATTTATTTACAAGGTACTCCAGGAGTCTCCTTACAGATTGATGCTTTGGTTTCCTGCACATTTACATCTCAACTCCTTTCAAAGTTTAAATCTTCCACGCCTGGAGAATGTTATTCCCATGCTTTACAGACTCAGATTAATCCTTTGAGAACTGGAAGGTTTAAGTCTCCCGTGGGATTTTTCACAAGTATTATTGAATATTCCCCATCCTCTCATTGACATTCATGAAAAATGCTCAGCCAGCCACCTTTCAGTGCACCATCAGCATCACATCTACTTGGTATATTGGATTGGGGGGGGTGGAGAAGGGAGGGAGCAAAGGAGAGAAGATTCCCTTGCTGGAACACATTCTTTTTGAAATATAATCTGGTACTGTACTTATCTGTCTCTTCTAAATGCTTCATTATGCTCAGAGAAAGCACTGATATCTTTCCCATCAACTCTCAGCTCTTACACTTCCCAGGGGTTCTCACACTCCTCAGCATTTCCCCACACGATGTTTTGGACAATCTGCTGGTTTAGCTGTTTGTTTCAACAATCTAATTTCTCACTAGCTCTTCTTGGTTGTGTTCACGAGCTTCCTTGTGTGTTTCACTAGCTGTACTTTCTCTTACCCAGTTTAAACAAGTTCTGGTAAACACTGAACTTGGCTAGATAATGGTAGCTTCAACTCCTGCGTGCAATACTTCTGAGGAGGAACCTGCTGATGCTTTGGAATCATTGTGGTTTTATTTTGATGATGGTATTGAGAGCAATTGTTCTTTGCTAGCTTGTAAGTGTACAGAAATGTGTGTTTGCCTCAATGACTTAAATCTTTACTATCCCTCTGACTTGTTGCTGGCTGATAGTACAGAGCGAGTTTCTCCGAACTGTTTTCCAAAGCTTGTGTAAAACTCATTCAAGCCTATAATGCTGCCTCTAGGTTTGTAATACTTAGTTTATGACCTTAGGATTCAATACAATCTTTTCTGATGCTGTATTGCAGCTGGGTGAGTTGATTCCTCACAAAGAATTAATATTCAAGAAACAGTAAAGAATGCACTATTAAAATTTAACTTAAAAATCAAGTGAGTTAGACAAGTTTATTATGGTAAAATTTTGATGTGACCCTCTAAAATTGCCTGAAGTACAAGTTCACATTGATGTGGCTGTCAGCAGTTAGATGAAAAGCAAACTACTAAAAAGACCTTTAACAAACATGACAACTGGAGATTTTTGTAAGCTGAGTATGTACAGAGAACCTGAGTGACTTGAACACCATTGAAACACTAGGCTTGAACTGGGAGAATAAATAGTAAGAATGACTTGAAATATAATTTTAAATGCTCTTAAAAGAACAAGAGAAAGATTACAGATGAAAGGTAAATTATCAGAAAGATAATCAGTGCCTGAGAGTACATAGAACATGATCCAGAATTGGACAGCATGTTGGAACTAATTGTCAAAGGACAGATACTCAAATGTAAAACTTCAGTGACAGATACACGAGAGGCAGGTGAAACTATCATGGTACTACCCACTCAATGGAATGGAGAAGTACACTGGAGGATGAAGATTTCACTATCTGTGGAAAGAGGGGAGGCCAGGCCCTAGAAAGGGTGTTTTATTTGACCTAGCGTGTAAGGAATTCTGAGGATTTCCATTTCAACGGAGATTTCAAACAGAAGAACAGAATATAGGCTACTTGCAAAGCCCTTCTCAATGTACTTCATATACAGATACAATCATGGAATAGAATAGAATTCGAGTAGCATAGCATAGTTCCAGTTGGAAGGGATCATCTAGCCCAACTGCCTGACCACTTCAGGGCTCATCAAAAGCTAAAACACGTTATTAAGGGCATTGTCCAAATGTTTCTTCAACACTAACAGGCCTGGGGCATCAACCACCTCTCTAGGAAGCCTGTTCCAGTGTCTGACCACCCTCTCAGTAGAGAAAGGTTTGCTAAGATCAAGTCTGAACCTCCCATGTGTCCTATCACTGGATCCCAGGGAGAAGAGCCCAGCAGCTCTCTCTCCATTTCCTCTCCTCAGGAAGCTGTAGGGAGCAATGAGGTCACCCCTCAGCCTCCTTCTCTCCAAACTCGACAAGTCACTACTCACAAGACATTCCTTCCAGCCCTTCCACCAGCTCTGTTGCCCTCCTCTGGACACATTCAAGGACCTGAACGTCCTTGTGAAATGGTGGGACCCAGAACTGCACACATTACGCAAGGTGAGGATGCACGAAGGCTGAACACAGCGGGACAGTCCCCTCTTTTGACTGGCTGGTTGTGCTGTGTTTGATGCACTTCAGGATGGGGTTTGCCCTCTTGGCTGCCAGGACACACTGCTGGCTCATGTTGAGCCTGCTGTGGACCAGATCCCTTTCTGCAGGGCTGCTCTCCAGCCACTCCTCTCCCAATTTATACTTGTGTCTGGCATTACTCTGTTCCAGGTGCAGAACCTGGCATTTGGTCGTCTTAAATTTCGTGCCATGGGCGATTGCCCAATGCTCCAATCTATCCAGATCCCTCTGCAAGGTATCTTGTCCCTCCAGAGGGTCAACAGCACCTCCCAGTTTTATGCCATCAGCAAATTTGTTAATGGTGCATTCAGCTCCTGCATCCAGATCACTGATAAATACATCAAACAGAACTGGCCCTACAACTGAGCCCTGAGGAACACTGCTGGTGACTGGTCACCAGTGAGACGTAGCCCCATCCACTACAACCCTTTGAGCCCTGCCCTTCAGCCAGTTCTTCACTCAGTACACTATGTACCTGATCATCTCACAGTATCAAAAGCCTTACTAGAATCAAAAAAAACCTACATCCTTTCCTTTCACCCACTGGGCAGGTGACCTTATCACAGAAGAATAGCAAATTAGTTAGACAGGACTTCCCCTTTGTGAACCCATGCTGACTGTGCCTGATGATTGCATTGTTCTTTAAATGCCTTTCAATGGCACCCAGTACTATCTTCATAATTTTCCAGGTCCTGAGGTTAGACTAACAGGTCTGAGTCTTCCCTTACGCCTTTCTTGTAGATTGGAATAACACTGGCTAGCTCCCAGTCAGTGGGGACCTCCAATTTCTGTGCTCAGGTAAACATGAGCTGTACCAGGACTAGCCTTACAACACATAGCTCTGCACCACTGCAGTCTCAGTGGGCCTAGACAATCAATTTGATGTCTAGAGGGACTAATTAACTTACTTCCTCACTAAGGTATTGAATGCCAGTTTATCAGTTATAACTGTCCAAGTGCAGGTTTCTATTTGCCTCTCACAAGACTGAGCCTTCACCAGCCATTACTGTGGAGCAGCTGACATAGCACCTCCTCTGCCATGCACACTGCACTTTGCTGCTCGTGGCCTGCATCTAGGCTATAACCTATGCTTTGAAGCGTGGGAAGGAAAGGATGTGGGTAAGGAAAACAGCAAAGATGATGCCATGAATTCAGAGCTGGAAAAGATGGTTTGGAGGTTGTTATTGGAAAAGGGGTCTGTTTATTTTATATATAATGAAGTCCCCTCCCCAGTCTTGCAGACCTTGCACTCAGAGGCTGCTTTTAAGGCCTGTGCAGGTCTAGCACTGTTAACCTTCTCTGTGCAGGAGCCAAAAGTGGTTGGTAAAGGACAGAAGCACTTTTTGCACCTATTAAGTAAAATCTGCACCTTCTTTCTGTGCACAAAGTTCCCGCTGTGGCTACTCTCTCCAAGACAAACAAATGCATTCAAGAAGTGACTTCCAAACAGCAACACAGATGATAACAGCTTCCCATAAGATCTATATGGCTGGTAACCAGAATCAGTCAAGCCTGGAGAAAGACAAGTCAAGCACTTTAAACACTCAGAAAACAGAGCATCTTGAAATGCCTGCTGTTCTGTGCTACACGTGAAAAATCCAACTTGAGCCTCAAGTTCTTCTCTAAGTGATTGTGAAGTTCATACAAAGCACAGTCCTGCTCTTGCCCATTGGATGTCATTGCTAGCCAAAGCAAGGCGACCAAACCACCCGGGATGAAATTAACTGCTCTGCAAACCATGAATGGCACCACCTGGCTACAGTCCATTACCAATGCCTGCACTTGACTATTTCAGCCCCATGTAGTTTCCTTCCTGATCTCTGAACCATGTGTGGAGCAGACAAGAAGTCAAAAACTTCACTAATGAGAAAAAAGACTGACTCTTGGGAGAAGTATTTTTTGCCAACACAGACAAGTATGTTTTGAAATGGAAACCTGTACAAAGAAAGGACAGTGTTTAATCCCCACAGATGGAAAATTGCTTGTTAGGTGTATTAGTATTCTTCTGCAAACATGAGCCTGATGCCTTGCATGCATCCACTGCCGGTTTATACTGGTACAGTAGACCCCACGAAGTCCCTAAAGGATATGAGCCCTAGAAGTCTACTTAGTCCATCAGCTGATCATGAATAAAATCACATTAGCACAGTTTTAAGATGTTCTCAAAGCAATGAATACAAGCCAATAGGCTGAAGAACAAGTGAAATCTTAAGACAATTGATTTAGGGACACTCACGCAGGTCTTTTTTTCACTTAGTAGCAACGAAAGTATCTTCTCTGACACTGTTCTTTTCTACTCTTGCTCTTGGAGTTCACAGCTTCGTGTCAATAATGAGGGTCAGCAAGAGACAGCTACTTACTTTTCAAACTCTGCTGAGCAATCAACTGAAAATTAATGTGACTGAATGGAGAGAGCTCACTTTTATGGAGGCAACCAGATGAAGAAGATTTAATAAAGCTGTGAGTCAAAAGGAATACTGGAAATTTTGTTCTGGACTAAAAGGCTTCTTTCCCCTTGCAGAGTAGGTGAGATTCATGCAAAAATCCTTCAAAGACTGAAAGAACAGGCTGCCCAGAGAAGTTGTGGATGCCCCCTTCCTGGTAGTGTTCAGGTCCAGGTTGGATGGGGCCTTGGACGACTTGGTCTAGTGGAGGGTGTCCCTGACCANGTCCGCAAGGCTTCCGTTCTTGGAATTTCACCAGAAGAAACCAGACAGCACATCAGAACTAAGAGTTATCTACAATTTTGCTGAAAATAAAGGAAAACAAACAAAAGCAGCATATGGGGAAAAAAAGAGCTAGCCTAGTTTCAAGAGGAAAGGCTAAATTGAACTCTAGACAGCCAACAATAAATGAGAGAATCAGAGTGTCTTAGAAGTATAATTTTTGCTGGGGCGGAAATACTATAAATATTAACCTTAGCCTACAAAAACTTGCTGTAAAATGAAAGGCCAAAACAGCAAAAGCTGATTGCCCTGATCACTTTGCAGCCACAACACTGAGGCATTAGAAGACAAAGTGACAAAACAGGGGTCTAAATATCCATGCTTGATTTAGAAGAAAGCAGCTCAAAAGTTTCCATTCAGCTGTGGCTCCTTTCTTTTCTAACCCACACGGTTCAGTTTATCAGCCCTCAATTGTGCAGCTATATCTGCTTATGAAATCATGTCAAACTTGATTACTGAAATTATTCCATTTAAAGATAGTCTTCTGAGAGAAGACAGAACAGACCATGGGTCTCAGCGACACAGAACTAGGTAAGACAGGAGCCTTCCATCTTCTCTTCAAAGCCAAAAGAAACCCTTCAGGTAAGACAAGTTCATTTGAATTCATTCATTTCTCTGTGATGACAGGGTGAGAACTTCTTAAACTTACATTGCCAACAAAGAAAACATGTTGGTAGGCCTACAGGCAGAGGTAGGGATTGAATTTAAATCTCTTTCTACTTCAGTATCTAGGCCTAAGGATCATTATTTCCTTGACTATCACATATGTGTTTTAGCCTTTGGTACAATGGTTTCCCAGCAACTTTTCCTTCCCTGTTATCAAGCTCATTTTTCCTTGTTTCTTTGACATCTTGGACAAGATGAAGGAGTTGAAGAACTTAGACGGTGATAGCAAAGAATAAGAACTGATTCAGACAGTTGAGAACACCCTCAAACTTGCTGTAAAGCTATACCAAGGCAGAGAGAAAACATGCTGAGCCTCCAAGAAGCTGCCAGAGCCATGCTGCTTCATCAATTCTATAAGCACAGTCTACATCAAAAACAAGTAGCAAGGCAGCAGACTTCTGGCATGCTTGGAACAGAACAGCAAGAACAGGGCTACTCTACAAGGGAAGGCTAGCCAGAAGCTTAGGTTCACCATAGCTCCATCAGTAACCTCACAGACTGGGATATAGTCCCACAGCATCTAAGCAGGTGAGCAGTGCAAGGATTGCAAAAGGTTCCACTGGCAGACCAGCCACTATCAGGCAAAGGCCATGTAATGAGTCAGGGCTGAAATCAATCTAGGACCAGACACAGACAGACCTCCGACATAGTTCAGATAATGACCGGAGTGCCTAGACCTGGGCATAGATAAAACTCCTTGTCTAATGAGCTGATGCACAGATGGAGCACAGGTGCACAGATGGAAAACCCAGGTCAAGCTAGTAAGGACACCTGAGGCCTATTAGTGCATTCAAAACCCCAAAGGCAGCTTCCCCTCCCATTATGGTGTGCCCACACCTTTCAAAGATCTGCTTTTTTGGACAATTCTCCTCTTGGACACCAGATTCAGATCTACTGCACAAGTAACCATGAATTTGGGTAATTTAACATGCAGCAACTAGTCAACACTCCATATCTGTGATCCATACCATTTTTGGCATCTTAAATGAGCCACAAAGTACTGGTGCTTATTCTGAGGAAAACAAAGCAGTGCATCATTAAAGAAAAGCACCCCCTCAAATGGTTTTAAATGGGAAACATAGCAATAATGATGGGAAGAACCTAGAGAGTCTAGATGGATGATCTCTTTCTGCCAAGAAGAGAAGTACCAACTAGCTACTGTGAAGAAAATTACCTCTGTCCCAGCTAAAACCAGCACATATGTACAACGTCAGAGGGCCCCCGTGTTAGATTTGATCACAAGTAGTTGAAGCTGAAACAAAAGTCTAATATTAGAGATTACTTTCCTAAGCTTACTAGTATATTGAGAACAGATCTGCATTATCAGCCCCAGTTTCAGAGTGATCCTCAAGTTCTTCCCTAAGTGATTGTGAAGTTCATACAAAGCTCCCATATATTTTTTTATCTTCTTTCCAAGCATTTTTTACCTTATTTCCAAGGTAGACTCCAAATGATGACTTGTTTTTGTCTATTCATCTTTCATTTTGACTAGAACTACAGAAATCCCATATACCTGGGTACATGCTTGTGCTTATGCCAACAGGTAGAGAACACATCATGCTGTCTCTGTTCAAACACACACCACCATCAAAACTGTCAAACTTGTCCTGATTATCTATTGCCTTCCTGCACTGCTTGAGGAAGAGGTCCTTTATGTCCAAAGTTTAACCCTCAGTTACTTAAAATTGACAACAATTCTGGAATGAAGATTCTTCGGTCCTCAGGGATACTGGGAATTACTGCATTAGAGCTACAGCATCCAGCAGATGGACCTTTTCCTTAACTTAGAACCAAAAAACCAAATTAAATTCTCACCACAAATCTCTCTATCTCCTGCTGCAGTGCAAGACAGATTTCTTTCATTGCTTGCTTTAAGGTAAACACACAGCAACACTGTATACTTTTGTACATAAGTAATGAAGAATAGAACACTGCTGCACATGCTTTTTCTTTCTGAGGGATATAGGAACAAGCATGTGGCAGGTGACAGTTGTGCTGCTGGCAGCACTACCACCAGGATGCTTAGAATCTGTTGAACTGAGCAATTCATAAAAATCGATGCAGGACAGAATGGAAGGCATGAGAAAATGTACTTTATGCAAACATGCCCTCGAACTGAGAAGTGTGACAACAACAGCAGCACCAGAGAAGGAAATGAGATCACCCAGGGGACCTAGGAATGTGAAACAGATCTTCCTTCTGCAGAAATATTTATGGAAGAGCCTTGAGGTGCTTTTCACACACTGTAAAATACAGTTCCGCCCAGCAGACCCACATCCATAACTGCACTGGTCTATTTCCATAGGTATCTCTGCCCCAATTCTTGGGCACTTCCTCATCGCACAACCCTTGGCTTAGCGGTCCATGCCAGAACCTTCCCCAGCTGCATTAAGACTTTTTGTTGCACTTCCACTGACACCCAGGGGAAAGCAGATGGGGACTTTCTGCAGGATCTCAGAGGACTTCCCTCATGGCCTTGTCACATAGCATCGCAGGTAATGTCCTGGGCAGACTACAGTCTCCGGCTGCCAGACCAGAGAGCTCAGGCGAGTGCTCAGACAAGCTTACCCCCGTGCCACAGCAATATACTGGCAGCTGTGGGCTCGGGACCAACAAGCAGCTTAGCCACGGGTTAGCAATTTGCAGCAGCGGTCCAGGCGCCAGTGGGTTACACTGCTGCTCCTGCCTTCCTGAACCCAGAGGAGACGTCCAGCCGCAGGCCCGTCAGGGCAGGGGAGGCAGCTAGGGGTGGGGTGGGGTTGGCGGCCGGTGCCCCCAGCCTCGACGCAGCCCCCCAGCTCAGGGAGCATGCCAGCGGGGGTGCCGGGGGACTGCGGCGGGGTGCGTGGGTGGCGCAGGGAGCGGGGCGGGCCCCGGGCGAGCAGGCTCCANGGGCAGAGTTCTGGGAAAGGGGATTCAGCGCAGGATGGTGGAGGTCTCTTGCTGCGGACTGAGCCAGGCCACTGCGAGCGGCGTGCGGCCGGCTTGAGGACCGGGCCGGCGCCGCTCCCTCTTCTCCTCCGCGGGGCTGGAGCCTCCCCT
>VWZZ01006778.1:97324-127490 GCA_013399095.1 Psophia crepitans
AGGTAGGGACGGGTGGGGGAGCGGGAGAGTCGTAGGGGTAAGGAGTGCGTGGTGAAAACAGTAAAGCACCACACCCACCACCCACCCACCCCCGCCACTGTCTGTATAATTTTTGCGGAAACAGGAAAGTTAGCTCAGAGGGGCAAGGCGAGCCCAGCGGCGTCTGCGTACGCCGTCCTCCTCCCCTCCGGGAGAGCCTGCGTTGCCCATCCCTCGCGGGAACACATGGCTTCGGCTGGGGATTTCTCTCCGCCACCGGGGAAGATACCCCTGCAACAACATTGCTTGCAGGCGGGGGGCTTCCTTTCTTCTCCCCTTGCACGTCCCCCGAGGCTGCAGCAGGGGGTGAGGGCGCCGAGCCGAGCCCGGAACGGGTGGGAGCGCGGAGAAGCCCCCGCGGAGGGGCAGGGCATGCGTGGGACTGCGGGAGGGAAGCCCGGGTGGCAGGAGGGAGGCTGCGGTGCGGGGTGATGGGGAGCAAGCCCGCGGCGGGCCAGTGGACTGACAGCTGTCCTCGGCAGACGTCGGGGGAGGTGGTGCCTTCCTGCTTCTTATGTAAAACTTGACTCCAGCTTTTCCTTTTCCTGTTCAAGCTTTTGGAAACTTTTCTTGCTGAATCTTGGATATCCGCCTGTCACCGTGCTCCTGATGGGAGGTGGGAGCTCCGTGAGCTCAGTCTCTCTCAAAAAGGCCTTCAGATTACAGATGGGCAGAGAGGAGGACCATTGGTATAGGGATACTGTGTTGGGGGAAAAATAGACTACAAGGGTGAATAAAGCTGCATTTCTTTACTTAGTCCTTTTATCAGCTCTTTTTTTTCCTATGCTTTCACTTTGCATGGTTTTGTTGTTTGAAGCACAGGGCTAGGAATGGGGGGACCTAATTTTCCTACTTGATTGCACTGAAATTATTTTAAGACTTTGGGGTAAGTCATCTGGGATTTGATTGGGAAAGAATAGGATATTCTACAGAGCAGCCATGAGAGTCAAATCACGCAGCCTCTTGGTGCTGTTACTCCTAGACAGGCCTGAACTTTACCTTCACATGCCAAAACTTAACATATTGCAGTAGCAGAGTTCTCAATAATAGATGCCGTAGGTAGTTTTAATGGTTTATTTGTTAATGGATGAAATTCTTTAGAGCATATAATGGCACAAAGGATAATAGCCACTGAAAAAATGCATTCATATTGGTTATATCAGCATAGAATATAGGGCTATAATTAGCACTCAATAATTAAAAAAATATCAGAAGATAAATTATCAATGTGTGCACATGGTTGATAGCACCAAGGAAAAAAAGTCAGTCTTCGTAGTTCTATGCTGCTGGCTTCCATTTTGCTCTTTTGCTCCAAGGGTGAAAACTGATGAAGCTAGTATAGCTTCTGCCTCCACATCTTTCCCTTTCATGTTTTTAGACCTGTGCTGTTCAAATTGCAAATGCTCTAGAGAAGGCATTTTCTATGATGGGGTTGTAGATAGAACTTATGGCAAACTTGGTTTGGGGCATCCACAGTTTCTTTAAAACTAATTACGAATAAATCTGCATGAGAAGATTTTTGGGTCGGAATATAACTAATGCAGCATTGCTTGCATTATTCAGACAGAGCTCTGAGATCGGAATGTTACTGTTCATCTGTCTTGAGGACGGTTGAGGGTTAACTGGGAATGTCAGTGTTATCTTGCTTATTGTGGTTATTTTTAACAGAAAATAGCCATCAGAGGTGCATATCCCAGAGTCTTTGCTTTCCTTGCTATTTTAAGTTATTTTCTTCCAAAGCATGCCAAACCTCAGCCTATCCATGCGGGTATTTCAAACAAAACTGTATATTTTTAGTGTTTAACCCCTCCCACTTCAAATTAAAACATTGCAATAAAAAAGCAAGACATGGGAATGGCACAGAACTATATAACAGAACAACACTTGGGTCTGCAGCACTGGTTGGAGGAGCCAGTTTCACATTTGTGGCACATATGAAACTACCAAATTTGCACTAGAGAATCCAAGCTTTTGTCTCAGTATTACTTTCTGAGAGCTGGTGTGAAGTTGGTTGGGCCTTGATCAGAAGAGACTGCCTCTTTTAGCAGCAGTAAACTAACATTCCTATTGCCCTTGGTTTGACAATTGATAAACCTATCTCAGTTTTTCGCTTTGGTCCTGATTCAGTATTGTGCTATTTGCAAGTGACTGATGCCCCATTAGTTTTCTATATTGCAAGAATGTTACTACATTTAGTGATGCTTAAAAGGAGATGAGAACACTTTAAAGAAGCTGGGTGTGGGCCGGCAGTGTCCCCTGGAAGCGAAGACAGCGGACAACATGCAGAGCTATATTAATAAGACTGCAGCCAGTGTACAGAGGGAAGTGACTATCTTCCTGTACTTAGCATTCATTAGAGTCTAGAACAGCGTAACAAATTTTCTGCCTTCCAGGACAAGAACAGTGTGGATAAACTGGAGCTAGTCCAGTGAAGGGCCACTGGGGGCCAGACCATGTTGCAGAACAGCTGGCCTTGGTAAGGGATAGGGAGCTGGGAGCCAGGGGTGGTAACCCAGCTGGCCAGGCAGGCGCCCCACCAGCCAGAGCCCCATCCCATGGTACCGAGTGAGGCAGCCAGTGCCAAGCAAGAGTCTAGATAGCCAGACAGGTTTGTGGTGGTGAGGCAGGTCCAAGATCAAGTGAAGACCTGAATCAGGAGGTCAGGATCAGGTCCAGTGATAGTAATTAGGGTCAGACACAATTCAGTTATTGCTGAGCAGGTCCATAAGTGATGCTGCAGGTCTGATGTCAAGTGGGGAAGTCGCACCATGAGTTGGCGTCTGGGTCAGCAGGGTCTGTGACCATACACAGGGGTGACTAGAGACAGGCACACCTCCAACATAGCTTGGGCAGGGGCTGAAGGCCAAAGGCAGAGCATAAATGGAGCCCCTGGGACTATGGGTAGCCGGTGTGGAGGCACCAGGTGAGGCTGATCAGGGCCTTTAAAGGCCTTTCAGTGCATGTGGGACCCTGGTACAGTATGAGAGGATCATACACTGAGGGAACTGGGCTTGTTCAGCCTGTAGAAGAGAAGGCTTTGATGGGACCTATAGTAACCTTCTAGTACTTAAGAGGAGGTTATCAAGAAGACAGAGCTAGGCTCTTCGTATTGTTATGTGGTGGCTGGATGAGGAACAACAAATGTAAGTTGAAACAAGAGGTTCAAGCCGGATATAATGAAAACCTTTTCTGCTGTGAGGACAGTCATGTGTTGGAACAGGTTGCCCAGGGGGCTTGTGCAATGTCTGTCCACACAGGTTTTCAAGACTGTGCTAGTTTTGGCTGGGATAGAGTTGATTTTCTTCATAGTAGCTCTGTTTTGGATTTGTGCTGAAAACATTGTTGATAAGACAGGGATGTTTTTGTTATCCCTGAGCAGTGCTTACATGGAGTCAAGGCCTTTTCTTCTCCTCACACCACCTCACCAGTGAGTAGGCTGGGGCTGCATGAGGAGTTGGGAGTGGGCACAGTCAGGACAGCTGACCTTAGCTCACCGAAGGGGTATTCCATACCATATGGCATCATGCTCAGCATATAAAGCTGGGGGAAGAAGAGTGTAGGGGGATGGTCAGAGTGATGTCATTTGTCTTCCCAAGTAACCGTTACATGTGATTGAGCCTTGCTGTCCTGGAGATGGCTGAACACCTGCCTGCTGATGGGAAGTGAGGAATGAATTCCATCTTTTGCTTTGCTTGCATGCACAGCTTTTGCTTTACCTGTTCAACTGTGTTTCTCAGCACACGATTTTTCTTACTTTTACTCTTCCAGTTGTCTCCACATTGCTGTGTGGCGCTTAATTGCGGGCTGGGGTTAAACCATGACAAAGGCGAAAAGTGGATAAAGTCCCATTGTGATCTCATAGCAGACCCTATGTAGAGTAGAGCAGGAGTGGAACTAGATCACCTTCTGAGGCCTGCTCCAGCACAGGTTCTCTGGTCCTAAGATTAAGCAGCCATTTGGTCTGAGAAGGAAGGAGGTATATAAAGCTATGGCAATACTTGTAAGCAACACAGATGAAGAAATGGAGAAAGGTTTTAGGATGTTAGTGTGATGCTAAGATATTTCATAGAGGAATTTAAAAAAAAAAATTAAATTTTTCCTAACTGTGCTAAGAGCTTATGCTGGAAAGGGGTATATGTCGTCTTGCTTTCCTTTAGTGATTCTCAGCGTACAAAGTGCCTTTTTAGTGTAATGTCACTTAAAGATACTTTCTGGAATAGGTCAAGCTGTGTTCTTTTGAAATTCATGTAGGAAGTGTGATGACAATACAACATGGTGCTGAGCTTGGGAAAATTCCCTTGTGATGAGGGAAGAGTTCCTACCTGAGGGCTACCTTCTTTGACTCTGTGGAAAATGGAATAAGCATGTCAGGATCAGCAGAACACTTCCCATTTGTGCTGTGGTTGTTAATGGACGTTAGAGTTGAGTCAATCCTGGTGGTGCCAGCTTAGCAATGTCCAGAGAATGTGAGTGGATCAGAAATAGATCTTTGTCTTTTCCTCCCTACATGGCAGTGAAATTGTGGTAAAGTAGGGATGTGCCTTCTCTTCACTCAGTACAATGCATGCTAGAATTTAATTTTGAGAAGTGCTCCCTGGGAAGATAAGGACTTTTGTGTATTTTGCTCATGTGTAACAAGATGCTGTGTTGAAGACCGATCACTAGGGCATTCTGTCCTTGCTCTCCTCCTCTGCTGGTGTCCTAAAGCTGACTTCCAGAAACTTCCTGCTGCTCCTTGTAGCTTCTCTCAGATGAAACTTGTATTGCTGAATGTCAGTGTTGTTTCCTGGGAAAAAACATCAAATCGATCTCGTGGGTTACTTCCTCTGGTTCAGCGACATATTTTCTGTGGTGTGTTTGTAATGAGGCAGGATGTTGTCCTCCAGTGAAAGATGTTGGATGCTTTCCTCTTAGCACAGGTGTTTCTGGGAAAGTCATACATCTGAGTTGTCTGTTGCCACAGTTAGACAGCATTGTGCTTCAGCTGTCTTTCGGCCCCTACCTCACTGTTGCCTCCCAGCCTGCTTTTGAAAACACTTCCCTTTCAGGCTCTATTAAACTGTTTCTTCTGATATTCCAAGTGGTTGCATGAATTGTTGTCAAAAATAAACGCTGAGGGCTAGAGTTTGTAGATTAAGGCATGATCCTTGGACAGAGCTCTGCTGCTCTTCCATTGACTGTAAGTGCAGTAAAACAGGAGGCATCTGACCTCCATGCTTCACACAGAAGAAGGAAACGTGCTCCCCAGTAGATAACGAACTTTGGTGTCAGTGAGATGTATTAGGCTGTTAAACTGCCTCTTGAGGAGGGGTAAGAAAATCCTATTGTTGAAAAACTTTTAAAAATCAAGAGTATAAAAGATAGGCACGTCCCGGGGATAGCTCCAGGGAGATGAGGCAGACTGTGTGCTGGCAGCCCAGAAAGCCAACCATGTCCTGGGCTGCATCAAGAACAGCATGACCAGCAGGCCAAAGGAGGTTATTCTAAACACCTGCTCATAAACATATTCTCCAATAAGCCTTTAAATGGACAAAGGTATTAATCAAGCTTAGCATTTCTTTGCAATGATGTGAATATGGTAGTGTGATATTATAACACTGAAGTAATAACATCAGTTTAAAAGATTTGAAGTTTGCACTCATCTTTGTTTCAGAAGACATAATAGGAAAATTTTTCTTATTTAAATTCTTTTGAAAGCACTTTTTCCTTTTGCTGTCAGAGTTCTTTCTAATGCAAACTATGTCATGCTGTTCTAAGGCCTGATATTTCTGAAGGTGGAAGTGACTAATAGGTAGGGTGTTTATATCCATGATCCCTTTTACAAATGCAAAAAAGGAAACGAACTGCATTAGCTGGTTATATTTCTGAGGCCAAATTGCTGCATGTCTCTAGAATCAGCTGAACTGTGTCATCCGAGCTTTAGCTCCTACACTGATATTATTAAAGTAGAGCTGCCTTTGCTGTGGACAGTTTCCACTGATTTATAATTGTTTTGGTCTAGTCTGTGTATATTCATAATAAGGATATGATGGACTATATCAAACTCATGCAGGTGTAGGACCACAAGAGCTGTATTATCCTTATGTGGCCTGTCTGGAGAGGAGGCAAGGCTAGACTGGAGAAGGAGGTCAGGGCGAGTAACTGAAAATGCAAGTCTAAGGGAGAGGAAATCTGTGGCCCTCCCCTGGGAGGAAGGCCTAAAAAGGAAGGATGAGGTGGTACACTGAGCAGAGCTGAAATGTCACTCCCAGCAGGTTTGCAGGATACTTAGCTCAAAATCTTGTGTCTCTATCCTTGGGAACAAGGATTAATTCGAATCCGAGAGAGCAAAGGGCTCTGTGAGCTCCCCTGTACTCAGTGTCCTTCAAGTTCACTCCTACCTATACTATAATCATTTGACCTGAAGGATTGAGGGAGGCAGAGCTTGAAGTTGAAGGAATCCTGGGTTTAGGACACTGGTGGGAAGGACTTGTAGAAAAGAAAATACTATGACAAAGTTAAATGAGTAGTACTTTCTCATTGGTAATTTTGTCTGTATTCAGGGGTTGCACTGTTCTCTATAACATCTAGGTAATCATTACTAATTTCCAAATTAATACAACTATAGAGGGGCAAAGCCTGAGACACAGCATTGCGTACTCTAGTGTTACTAGCCCAAGTTCCTAGTCTTCTGCCATTTGGCAGTGAATGCTGTCTCCTCAAGTGCTGTATGGCAGTATGTTGACAACCACTTTCTATGGTGATTGTAGCCATACTCTAAACTCATGTTGAGCATAGGCAAGGAGACTTTCTATATGGTTTTGCTAATTTCCAAAGGCTGAATAATTCAGGAATGCTTTTGAAAACATGTTTTCCTTTCTCTGTGTCTGTTGCTGTTTTTTACCCGTAACTCTGCATACAGTTTGGTGTAAGGTGGTTCAGCCCAGGATGTTTAAATAGCTTTATTTTGATCAGTTCTTTGATTTCTCAAATATGTACTTATCCCCAAATCAACTTTACGTTGCGTTTTATGTTAAGACTGTACCTTATGTGAGTGAAGGTTGTTGCTTTGCTTCACTTAGAAAGTGCAGCTGAAGTTATGAAGGATCGAAAGCAACATTCTAAGGGTGTCTAACATGTTGTTTCTACTTGAGGACAGTGTGTAAATTATTGTTGATATGTATTTATGTGTATGTGGACAAAATACCGTCAGGGGAATGGGATAATGACTCTGACAATAGAAGAGAGCCTGTCTCCTTCCAAAAAAAAAACCCAAAACTTAAACATCTGGCTTAAAAGCCCATAAAGGAAACCTTCCAAATATAAGTAGTTTAAACTGATTCTCTTTCATACAGGAGAGCATTTGGATCTCTCCATCGCTGCTGTGCTATCTCACAAAGTTTTGCTAGGTAACAGTGGCTCTGAGTGTTAGAAAGGCTCTTGCTGATGTGTTTCCCAGCAATGGAGAGAGTGGCAGGACAGGTGAGGCTTTTGCATTTCATAGTACCTGGGACACTTATTGATAGCAGCAGAAGCATCTATGAGGAGCATATAAATTATGTAGACATCTATTGCTCAGAGATTTGGTGCCATAAAAGATAAAGAGCAAGGGGGAAGAACTGCAACTCTAGAAAAATTTCCTACTTATTCCCCCTCACAACCACTTGGGATTGAAGAGGGGCTGGATCCTGTTTCAGGTGGGTAACAGGGAAGACCCAGGGCAGTATTTCAGGTAAATATGGGCATAGATTAGGATAAGAAAGCCATGGTAAAAGTAATTGCTGGAACCAGTGATCTGTAGAGGAATATCAGAGAGGAAGAGACTTCAGTGTAAACGGCAGCTTTTTGGAAGTGTTCTCTATTCCAAATATAGAAGGCAAATTGAAAAGGACTGTGAAGCTGAGAAGGGTTCTTCCAGGGAGAACCAGGAGAAGGAAATGAGAACAGACAGAGAGTCTTAAGTTCCCACAGCAATGTAAGTTCATCTGTGAGGCTTTCAGTTTTCCAAGTTCCATGTTGTCCCACCCTTTCCTGGTGGGATAGTCACTACAAAGTATCTCCCAAGAGTTATACAAGAAACTCTCACCTTTTCATTCTGTTTTTCTTTAAATAATTTCTCAAGACATCTTTTTAAAAGCAGTCAGTTTTTCCTGAAGAATTTACCTTCATTAGCTTCTTTCTCTCTTTTTGTTCTTAGGCTTTCCTTTTCTTACTCCACTAGTTGAAGTTTCCTGCTCTCCAGGGACCTCCAAAGCAGTCTATTACGTCTTGCTTGCTTTTATGAAAGCAAAGAGTCCTGTTTGTGTCTCATCATAGCTTGGTTTTCCCAGCTATGAACTCTCCATCTTCAACTCTTCCTTCTCATTCTGTTCTCCATCAATTCCTCTTTGAAGAGCTGAGGAAGTTCACACTATGGTAAGAGAACCACACATTCTATTTTGCTCTCTGTAGTCTGTTTCTTCCTTGTTTTTATATTAAACCACAGCAGGGGAAACAAAACTAGCTCAAGCCATTTAGATATGCAGCTGTTTTTTCTGAACTGCTTTTTAAAGAGCTTTAAAAAGAAATGTTGCTTCATGCAGAAATCTCCACATTTCTTCCTGCTTTAGCAAATAGTTCCTCTGATTTTGAAGTCACCTCTCAAAATCTTCTTAAGGCACTTGTCTGTTTTGGAGCTGCTAAGGCATTTCTCCCCTTTACTCTTAAGAGGCACTGAGAAGTTATGTTCTTTGCTCCAAGTTCCTCTGAATTCAGTAGAAGAACATAGCTATCAGGCTGTTTCTGCTTCGATTGATAGTTTCAAAGATCTGAACATGGTTAGAGATGGTTTTTATTTTATTAATAGAATACCCTCATGCCATGCTTCAGGTACAAAATACCCCACAGCAAACTTGAAACTGTCAGTGGCAGCCAAAGCAGATATTTACTTGGTGCTGATGGCATTAGTCCAAGGCATCCATTTACAAAAGCAGAGAGACTTTGCTTGCCCTTGGGACATGATTTGAGGAACTGAAAGACAAGTATGCTTTATTTTAGAGGACCAAGTGTAGTGACGTATCTAACAGTTATCAGGAGATAAGTGCCTCTCAATCATTGAGCTTTATAAAAGAGAAAAGCTCTACATTTTTGTCTAGGTTTTGCTAGCCTTCATGTTATAGGACTTCTGGTTTGGAAGGCAGCCCTGTCTCTTAGCCTCCTGTTGTGAACAGTGGATTGAACAGGTTGCCTGGCTGTTGAGTACAGTTCCCCACTCAAGTAGACAATATGGTGAAAGATGCAAGTTAAAGGATTCGCAGGATGTTTGTTACTTGTGTCATCATTTGTTGCACCAACCTTGTACCTACATGAGCCCTGTAGTGAATCTTAGAGGACATGAACTGGGCTCTTCACTTTCCTCTGCCTGAGAATTTTCATCTCACCAGTTCTGGTCTGATTCTTTGTTCCTTTGAGTTTGTTATCAACATTTGCCTTGGGCAACAGCAAGACCTCTTTCCTCTAACAGTATTTTTGCAAGCGTTTGATTTTCCTTCCTTAATTTTACTGTGTAGACCTGGCTTATGTCAAAGCCAAGCAACGTACCTGTGATGTGTCGAGGGCCACCACCTGGCACTGGATTACGGGACTCGAAGGACTCCTCTCTGCCTTTGCTGCAGATCATTCTGTATTCATAACAGACTTACATCAGTGGTGAATGAAGTTAATCTTTAAATGTAGTTGACAGCATACTGTGTGTGGCATCAGTTTGACCAATATCTATGCAGTGGAACTGTAGGAAACTTGGATTATTTAATTCTTGAAATTTTTTTTTTTTTTNTTGCTAAGCCACATTTAACTTCAATATGATGTTGCGGAAATGAAGTTGTCTTTTGTATCTCTAGGGCGCTGGTTTGGTTGGTTGGTTGCCTGCACAGAGCATGACATCAGCAATGAGCCTAGTGTTTATATAGTATTAGTTCACTTTATGGAAGATGTATAAAACTGATGTGTATGTCGAGGTATCCGTATGCTCCAGCAGGTATAGTAAATAGGCTGTGTGGACTGTGAAATCAACAAGACCTTCTGCTGGCAACAAAGGCAATGGTTAATTTGAGGTAAATGAATTCTTAAAATGGAATGTGAAAAAAATGGAGGTGAAGGGAACTAATTAGCTTCACGTTTACTGTTCTGAAAGGGGCGGTAGTTAGTTCCGAAACCACCATTCCTGAAATCGGGTTTTCTTACCCACTTTTAAAAAAGTCTTTTATTGGAAATCTGAAAACATTTAGAAATTAATTATTTTCTCCTAGATATGCTTGAGTACTTTTTGTGACTTCCAGATTCTGGAACAGTGTTTCAGAATCTGTTGTGATACAGTGAGGAAGGCAGAGGAAAAGCATTCATTTAAAAGCCAGCAATCACAGTGGAATAATGGAAACATTTCTCCTGATGAACTTCGGTGAATAATAAAATTTTTTAAAATAACCAGCCTGTACATTTTGTATTCAGCTGCAATAATTTTTATGGGGTTTTAAAAATCAGAGGTGATACTGTTCTGCGTCTCTCTTCCACATGATTGGAGGAAGTCCTGGCCTCACCCTTGCCAGTTTGCTATTCTTGCAGCACCCTTGTAATATGGGGTGGTGCTGTTATAGCCCTGAAAGTACCATTATGAATTGAAGAAAGTGCTTTATATTGTTTGGATTTGTGTGATTTCTCACTCCAGCAGTGATTTGTTGTACTAGAACCAACGATGAGACCAGTTAGAGAGTGGCACTACTGCAAGAGAGTTCAGCAGGAAAGGTCTTGTTTAATTTCTATTCTTGCTATTCTAAACAGGTCATTAGGTGTCTTGGTGATGATAAGGGACCTAAATGCAAAGGGAAGGAAGCATTGGATTTTTCTGACTAGTATTTATGATTTAATCAACACACAAGTTTTGTTTTTCCTCTTAATCTCTGTTTTCCCTTTAGTTTCTGTGAGTCCATTCTAATATTTTGCCAATTTTCAGTCTTTAAAAAAAATTTTCAGTCTTTAAAAAAAATTTTCAGTCTTTAAAAAAAATTTTCAGTCTCTAAAAAAAATTTTCAGTCTCTAAAAAAAATTTTCAGTCTCTAAAAAAAATTTTCAGTCTTTAAAATTGAGTCCAGGTGAAATCAGCATATTATATCCCAGAGACCAGTGTTCTCCTTTTGTTCAGAAGCAAGTGGGATTTGACATAACTTTTGCTATTTGTTTTTTTCCCTCTCAATCCCTCCTTTCTGTCCTCTTGAGGTAATAATGTTTGTGATGGGCTTTGGGTCCAAAAGGCAACAGAGTTCACTTTGGTTTTCTTCATCTTGCCAGGTTTTCTCTGCAACTTTTCCATTGGCACACATCCAGTTACCTCAAGTAAGTAAGATCTCTGTGAAGGATACTCTGAGTCAGTCATTCTGATCTTTAATGCTGCTCACATTGACAGTACAGGGAGAAGAGTTGGGCCAACACTGAGCCCGTATGAAACCTTCTTGTGATCTGTAATTTTATTGCCACAAATGCTGAGAGAGTCCAGGTAGTTGTTGGGGTTGTCTCCAAGTGCTGCTGTAGGTACGGAAGGAAATTTAACAGAGGCAGACAGTAACTCTCTTCATTATATGCAAACATTGTTCTTCCTCTCTGTTCTTGTCTGTGTCTCTGACCTTGAAGGGAAAGGAAGCAGGGAAGAACCAAACAGGGTTCCTACTGATAGCACTTTTCATTAGTACATATAAGTTGTTCATTAGTATATATAAGGACTGTTGCATACTTCTGTGCTGCTTGTGTAAAACTTGTAAAGACAACTGCAGGCACAGAACATCTACTATTGTACATTTTGCGATGAGTGGTGAGAAGTGAAGGAAAAAAATCTCCCTGCAAAGGGAAAAGACAAAGAACATGTTAGGTGAGGCTAAGAAAAAGAAATGATGAAGCTTTCCTTTACTCTTGTGTAAATCATCATTACATCTGATGCCACGCAGTGACTCAGTCTTGGGGATATGGCAAAGATGCATTGGCCTTGGGATACTGTTTATATAAGGGAGAACTGAGAAATATACTGAGAGAGATTTTTCAGTGTCAGGGCAGTAGTTCTGCTGTCTAGCTGCTGTGGAAAATTTCACTTGTAGGACCTGTATGTTTCTGAGAGAAACGATTAGTAACGAGATGTACTAGTAAGAGGTGTCCAACTACCTTAAAATCTGTACATTTACTATTGATCTGTACATTGACTATATATGCTTCTGCATATTTCTGTTGCAAGAGAAAGAATGAAGAAATAGCTGGGGGTGTTAGGCATCGATATAGGTAGCATCTGTATTTGTGGCAGATGAGACAAAATGTTGAAGTGTGTAAGATAAAGAACCTATGAAATTTCATGTGGTGGAATTTAAGACAGTTATAAAAAGCTTTGCCTTAGACATAAAACATCTCTCCTGTAAGGCTGCTGTGTGTTTACATCTTGCAATGATTTTTTTTATTTATTACTTTTTGTGTGTGTGCCATGCTCTGAATCATAACAAATGATGCTCTGTTGCCATGCTCTGTTGATTCCCGTGTCCTAGAAAAGCTGGGTTCTGCTCTTGGGTGGTGAACACCAGGGAAAAGATAGTTGGGGAAGCTCTAAATGGTTGTTATTTGTTCTATAAGGTTTTTTTCTGTTCATCCTTGTGCCACTTGAAATGATTGCTGTATTGTGAGCTCTTTCATCTTGTTTCCATCCCTTTAAAATTTGATACTGCAGAAATGAATGTAAGATTAGCTATAATGTTTCAACTGCCTTACATTATGACAGTGAGAATTCCCACAACAGCCTTAATTACAGCCGTAGAAGAGAAATCACATCAAGTGAGTGTCTTGAGTTACACCGTTATGTAGCACTGGCACTGGGATGTACTGTTTGGCAAATATTTACATTTCAAATCTGGTCCAAGTCCATGGCAGTGTGGAAATATTATATGCTAATTATGTTTAATGATCATATTACACTGGTAAATGGGCAAATACTTGACTCCCAGAATGCTGATCTGTGAATCACATCATCAAGGAATACAAAAGAATCCACATCCCTCAGAGAGAGAAAATAGGGTATTTCAAACATTTTTCTTGCAAGCATGGTAATGTGCACTTTTTTCTCCTTTTCATTATGTTATTGAAGTCAGTTTCACAGCAGATTGAAAAATTAATATCCCATCTCTAATGGAGGTCTAGAAATGACCTCATTCTCTTTACCTTGCTGATCAGTGTTAGCTATAGGATTTCAGATACCCTTTACTGTAATTGAAGGATTTTCTTTTCAAAGGTGTCCATTTCTTGTGAGAAGATAGAACTTTATCATGCTGAGCAGAATGAGAAACGGGCTTTTTATTTTCTGTGAAACATACTTATGCATATTAAAAATCTTGCCAGACTTAAATTTCTAGTATCTGAACAATAAATTTGTTGTTAAAATTAGTGAATGCCTTGCTAGCATGTGGTATTGAAGTTGAGTGAAATACTCTTGTTCATCACTCAAAATTAAATGCAGTGTGTTGCAAAACCTATTGTAGGAAACTGCTCAGTAGAGAAATCAGATCTAGATGATTAGTGGAGACAGTCTTCAGTTATATCTTAAAACCACCACTTAATGTGATTATTTTTTTTAATGTCCAGAAAGCACTGTAAGCCCTACTTGTTCTTACTGTTGTTAAATGGAATCAAAAAGAGTGTGTGAGATGCTTTGTGATGGTATGGTTTTGGCAGGCAGCCATTTTAAATAAGATGGACATTTAAATGTGTAGAATGTATTGAATAATAGGTTTTAAATGTTTGAGGTGCTATTGTATGGGGGCAAGTTGGCACTGTGCCTTACCCATGTGGTGGACTGTGAGATCTTCTCTGATCACCCTGGATACCTCATTGGGGCAGGTCTGTTTTTCATTTGTCATGTTTATTTTGGACTGTGAGTGGGGTTATTGCTCCCAAATTCTTTGTACTGCGCCCAGCAGAGTGAGGCGCAGGGAGGAAGGCTTGGGAAGTACTGTACAAATATAGGCTGTAAAGTTTAATCCAAAATGAGATCAGACAAGCAAGGTGAGAAAGAGAAGTACAAGAACAGATTTAGTTAACTTACTTGGCTGTCTTACTGTTACAGAAATAACTTGATGACCCAGTTGTGTCAAAGGTGTGTATTTATAAGATGTGCTGGTGTTTGCCACAGTTGGGCCAACACTTTGTTCGTGTCTGATTTGAGTGACTTCTTGACACTGGTCTCTGTCATACGATGAGCTTGGCCAATTAGATGGATAACATTAGAGCAGGTCTTCAAGAATGTTCTTACAAGTCCCACTGAGGTAGTATGAGGTAAAGAAAGTTCCTCTGAGCAGTGGCCTTGGCGTTGGCCTTTGGCCAGGTGAGGGTAATTTTCTTTATGGGACTCTGTTTTAGACTGGATTCTGAGGTCTGGAGGCAGAATTGTAAATGATCCTGCCCAGTAAGTTACTAAGTAATCTGATACAGCTAAGCTTTAATGTGCCATAAACTTAAATCTCCATGTATGAGAGCACCCCACTGGCAAAAGATAAATTAGTTACGGGGAAAGGAAACTGTTTTGTCCCAGAGAAACTGTTAGGAGTTAGTTGGTGGTTCTTCTCAGGTTGCTTGAACCTGGAATATTTGCCTCCATCATTAATTAAGACGTTCCTTTTGGTGCTACAACTGTCACCAAAAAAATCTGTTTTCTTATTATTTCTGCTCCCTTGGAATATCAGATTTGTGACCATCGTCCCACAGGTAGATTTTTATTTAAGTTTTTTAATAAGAAGAAAATTTTTCTCTTCAGTCTTTAGGGACATGTATACCCAAATCTCCTCATGACTGATAAGGTGAGGCTGTGCCTTACTATTTGTCATGTGACAGAAGGCATGAAGGAATGTGATCACTCATGGAGCATCATTTCTGCTCTTCCTTAGTTTGTTGTTCCTGTTGCTTGTCACCAAGTTCCCTCAGAGCTGAGGTCCCTGGCTGCCTCTGAAAGCAACTGGGGGGTGGGGCGTGGTGTGTTTCTTTCTGGTCTGAGCTGGTCCGTGGTTCGTGTTTTGTTGCATGCAGCGTATTGTCTGCATCTCTCTGATGAAATGGAAAGGCCTCATTTTTAATAGTGATGTTCATGTACTAGCCTATTGGACAGCTGTGAACTGAATTTAATTTTTTTAAGCAGTAGTTTTCAGTCTTTGTTATTAGACCTTTCTATTGGAGGCTACAGTCAATTCAAACCCACTTTGGACTCTGATTTTTCATCTGCTTTATTTAAATTCTTGACCCAGCTGTTCATGTCTGCTCTGCGTATCACGCTCATGCTGCTCAGCTCCAGAGAGGCTCTGCATGGTTAGGTGTATTTGTCTCAAGGAAACAAGAAAATGAACTTACTAAAGTACCAAAACTTTCATTATTAGTGGATTCTTTCTTTTTATTCTTTTCCATAAAATTATTGCCCTTATAATCCCTGAATAGTTCCCTTCAGTGTAGGAGAGAAATTAGGTCACATATCTATTGCTCCATGTGGACATAGGTGAGGTTTCAGGAGCTCCACTATTTTCCTTGCTGGTAGCCCTGATCGCCCCATCATTTTCAAAGGGTTACCTCTGTCACTCAGTGGAAGCATTTATAGTATCACAGAGGTTAGAGATGATGGTGAGGGGAAAACATTAAACTTTCCAGCCCTCTGTAGAGCCAATATCGTATTGCTTCCTGTTAGTGTGTTTCCTGGCACTTTGGTTCAGTTACTGCAGCTAGGTGTCCCCGAGGCAGAAGCAGAAGTCTTCCCCACACACTACACAAAAAGTACAGAGTATATAATTATTGGTTGTAGAAGTCATTGCCAAGGTCTTTGCCGAGGCCATTGCTTGGGCTGACAGTTCAGTGCTTTTCAAAAAAAGTTGGGGATATACATAGGTAAGAAGAATAGCCATTAATCCTAGTTCTTTTTCTTCTATCAAGCTAATTAATCACTCTTCCCCTTTGTGTTCCTGCTGTCGCAGTACTGGGAGGCTGTTAGTGTGTGCTCAGCCCTGTACTGTTCTTGACTAAACCACGCTACTCAGCTGTTCTAGCTTTTCCATCTTGCCAGTTCCTTCACTGCCTGCCTCTATATTGCCCTCAGACTGACATGGAGATTAATCGACTTAGTATGTTGAATTATTCCTGTTTCAAAGTCCAGGAATGTTTAAGAAGGAAAATGGGGGAATTGGGAAACCAGCAGTCATTTAGCTAGGATTTGGTGTGCAATGTCTGAGGACAGAGAACACAAAGCAGTACTGTTAATGGGAAAAATGTGGCATTAAATGCACTAGTGCTATATAGAGCTCAGGATGCGAGAGATGGAAAGCTTATTGTAATTTCCTCTAACTTGCCCTCAGCAGTGGGTTTCAGAGGCTCATTCAGAGATTCCTCAAAGTAACTCACCAGGAAACTTCTAAGTGGGCTGCATCAAGCACACCCCAGATCTTTATCTGATTGAATGATTTGATTGAATTGACAGTTGATAAAACCTATTTGAATTTTGATAAGGTGTTCAATACAAAGCCAGGCAATAATGTCAGATGGAAACTGAAAGATGAAAGCCTGGTGCATGGACCAGGAGGAAGTTAAGCAGCAAACATTTTGACCTGGCCTATTTGATGTTATGCACGACGGATAAAATTTGAACCCAAGGTTGCTAGCATTTGTTTTGACTTTGTGTGTTTATTTTTACCTTCTGTTCAAGGTACAAGCATTAGATCAGGCTTGACTGTGCATTGCTAGCAGTGGTAAGAATGATGGGAGATGCTGTGGGCATGGAGCGTGAACCATGCATGCATAAGAACAGAAGCAGAATCCAATGCCTGTGACTGAGCAGGTCAGATGAGACAGATTTGTGGGGAGCAGTTACAAAAGCACAAACTCATCCTTACAGAAAAGTTAGTTTGAATTTGGGTGGAATGTAAGCTTAAAGCACAATCAGGCTTTGCAGGGCCTCTGTCTCTGACATTCTGGTCTAGTGGAGGGTGTCCCTTCCTGTGGCAGGGGGGTTTGGAACTAGGTGATCCTTGTGGTCCCTTCCAACCCAAACCATTCTGTGATTCTGTGAGCATTCATACACAGAGTGTTGACACTGTAGTTGTTTTGGATTGTTCTCAGCCTAAACAAGCTGAAGGGTGATGCACTTGTCACACAACACTGTTTAAAATAATAAGTATGTTAATACCAGTTACTGGGCAAAAAAAGTAATGACGTTATCTTTTTGTCATATTAATTTTTTGTAATATTTTTCAAGTGTGCAATCTAAGGTGAAAACAGAAAACAAGGTAGTTTCAGAATTAATTTTTTTAAATGGTTGTGATTTTAAAATGTATTTCCTTTTTTATATGCACACTTTTAAAAGATAAAGTCTAGCAATTAGTTTATATTGTCTTCAGGGATTTATTTTTAGCCTAAATAGCATTTATGTATCTAATTTCTGTTTAAGTGTGTTATGATTCCCTGACAGCATTTCCTACTTTTTTCTTACATGCCATGTAGATATTAAAAAGAATATAGAAAGAGTTGGGAAGAAGTTAGTGAAGGCTGCATGTTGTAACATGTACTATTTTGGTGCTAATTCTTTAATGGATGCTGTGCAATTTTAACTTAAAGCATTGTGGGCAGTGTATTTCAAAATCTGCATTATTAAGCCTGGTTTTATGTGTGTGTGTTTTGTTTTTTTTTTTTTGTGGCTTGCAATTCTAAGTTCTGTTCACCTACTAGAAAGCAAAGATGTGCTAAGAGATGATTTTTGTATGGGAGACCTCACACAGAAAAACTGCCTCTTTGTCCAGCCACACCTATGATACTTGGTGCTGTTTGGGTCGTTCCAGAGACATGCAAGATGGGAAGAGGACTCAGGGGAGTGAATTAAATATTGATACTTTGCAGTTTTGAATAAGAAGATTAGTGCACTAGCAAAACTAGTATCCTTCCCTGTAATTTATTATTATAAACTTGTTATGTAATAAAAAAAAAAAAAAACAAAACAAAAAACCAGATAATTTGTGGAAAGCCAGTGAGTATGACTGTGTAAGAGTACTGTTTATTACTTTTGGCATTTACTGATATTTGTATATGTCTGGCTTTCAAAGCTAATGGCTGAAATAAAAATCTTGGGGGCAGCGTTGACCTTTGTTAAGATCTTTTTACAAGTCAGGAAAGTGTTTGCTGCTTCATTCTGCTTGTTTGGTTTGGTTTTGGAGGGAGTGGAGTGGTTATTTGGTTGGTCTGGGTTTTTGTTTTGGTTGTTTGGTTTTGCTTTAAAGCTGCCCTCAGTGAATCTTTTATTTATTGATATGATGCGCTATGCGATGCAGACTTAAACCGGCAAAGACCTGGTGCCAAAGAGTGTACTTTTTAAATGTTTCCTCCTTTTATATTTTCATGCAAGTGCTTCCTTTGATAGGAGCACAGAACAATACACAGATTAAACTCTGCATTGTGTGTTTTGGTTTTTTTTGTTTGGGTTTTTTGTTGGTTTGGTTTTTGTGTTGGGTGGTTTGTTGTGTGTTTTTTTTTTTTTTAAACAATTGTTACTTGTTCAGGAACAGTGGTTTACAGTTGGCTAGTACCAGTCATGTACAACTGGTGGATGAGGGTGCAGTTGGGGGAATCCAGCCAAACTCAGACAAATTCCTGTTTGTTAAAGCATGCACAACTACCCAGTTTAAAATGTATTAAATGACACTGAACCTTAGGTGAATGAGAAGACAGTAGCAGTATGTGGTAATAGATAAAGTAGTATGGGCTTGGAAATGTTCTCTTTTAAGGTGGGATGTGTAAAGAGAGAGAAAAAGACTAATCTTCAACATTTTTAAATACTGAAACTGTTTAGTGACTTTGTCCACTTTTTTTCTCTGCACTCAGCTTACTGAAAGCTGTAGATATATTTGTGTACTCCTTGTTTCAAAATAACATCTGTTAATTCACCTTATTCACTTTTACTTGCATTATCACAACTCCATGAATACCCATTCAGAACAATGGGTACATACGAAGTAAGTACATAAAACTGAAAATATATAGTGTTATTCTACATGTCATCCTATCTTATAATTTGGTAATCTTCCAAGATTCTTAAAAAAAAAAAAAGTGCTTTAGCTTTCTGTCATATATAAGAAGGGAAGGTTCACTGAAACTCAAAGATTGGAAAAACAATGAAAGGAAATAGTGTACTTCTTCTTATACAGCATATCATTATTATAGATTGTAGAAGTCATCATCAAGGTTGATGATGAGGCTATGACTTTAGTGCATTTAAAATCGTTTGGGGGTACAGTTAGGCCATGAATACCTATATATAGTCTTCAAGAAATCCTACTTGGCGAGAGATAGTAAATGTTTAGTTTCAGCTATCTCTGTTCTCCACCTGTGAAGTTCAATTAGGGATTTTCAATTGGGAACAATCTCTCTTTACTGATTGCTGTGAGATTCTTGTCCGTTCCTGTGAGAGTATAGCACTTGGCATTTCAAGACTGCACATGATCTAATATTTTCTTAAGTGAAGCACCAGCGGGCTCTGCATCATGGTGTGTCGCCTCTGATCTGGCCGCGGTGCCCACAAACTTCCTGGCAAGGAAACGGTGAACTTCTCGTACTTTAAGAACATGGCATGTGAGAGTGTCACCATGTGACGGGAAGGTCGTTGCATGTGGTTGGATGCATGTTTATTATTCAGCAGGAATGAAGGCATTTTCCTCCTGTTTTAGTAACTTCTGTCATGCAATGGGAGTGCATTATGGGAGTGTCAAGAAAAAGAGAGAAAGGAAACAGGCTGCAGGCCCCTGGGGAATTAGTCTGCGCACGAAGATGATGGGAAGTGGACTTTGGGTTAGATGAATTGTTTTGTAAAAGTGGATGGATGCCAGACTCGATGCTGTACTAATGAAGAGGTTCCCAAAAGATGGTACTTGTGCTGGTTGTGGTATCTGAGCATGTCCATGCAGCAGAATTATATTATCACGCTGAGAATGTGCATAAAGCAGCAGCACTGCCATGAAAGTACGTAGCTGAGTAAAGTGATTTTGAAACTCCTGAACTTGATGAACTCTAGTATCCTCTACTTCAGAGACTTTGATGTTCCTATGAAATATTTATAAACATCATTCTCTGTTTTAGAACTGTATTTAATCTTCTGTCCTCCTAAATACTTAACTGTGCTTCAGAGATCCAGGGTGCTTACTGTGATGTAATGCCTACTGCTGATACTGATGTGTACAGTGTAGAATTTTTTGACAGATTTCACAAAACTGCTGAACAAAAGTAGCTGTGTAATGTCTGTGATTGTTTCTGTATGTGTAACCAGGAGTCATGGGAAACAACTCGAAGCCAAGTATTACATCAGACTGCATACCAGGCAGCGATTTGGTTTGGCCCTGCTGGCTTATTGCTGCTCTCAGAGTTTGTTTCAGCAAGTCTAGTCATGATTGACATGAAGTTTTAATCTAGATTAATGACATTAAATGCGGGTCTCATCATTGACTATTGTGTCATATATTTGACACTCCTACAACTGACAGCCTTCATGATAATAATGGTTCTTACAGAGCAGATACAGTAAGGATAATGGCACTATAGAGGTGCTACACAGTCCAAAGGTGACCATCTGCATCACGGAGACTTTTCAAAGACTTGCTTCCAGCCTAATTAAAGCCTTGTGTCTATATGACCATATGCATCTTGGTACTCATTGCACTATGTTTGTACTGAATGAAGCATATGGAGGGACACTGATTTAAATTTTCTTGAAACAGATGCTGCTAACTAAGCACGTAAGCTGTGGTTGAGCAGCCCAAACATTCCTCAATGCTACAAACATATGCCCTCATTCCTTGTGAATGCAGAACAGGAAGCCTTGGTATAAGCATTTGCCAGATGTTAATGCCATTTCAAATACCATTTAAAAATCATTTATAAATGCAGTTGCGTCAGAGTGTTGAGCACCCAAAAAAAAAAAAATTATTATTTGTGATGTTACTCTCAGGAAGGGTATTAAATTTGTGATATACCCCCAGGAACCATCTAGCCCCGCTCTTCCTCAAAGCAAGATCAGTGCTGACTTCAGACTAGGTTGCTCAGACTTTGTCCAGGTGGGTCATGAAAATCTACATGGTTGTAGATTCCACAATCTCTCAGACATCTGTTCCAGTACTTCATAGCAGTGATTTTTTTTCATGCTCTGTGGCAATTTCATTTTTTTGTCTATTGTTCTTCAGCTGTATACCTTGGTAAAGACCCTGGCTTTGTGTTCTCTGTAACCTTCTCTTAGGAATTGAAAGTCTGCTGTTCTGTTTCCCCAAAGCCTTCACAGGCTAAAAAAGCCCAGTTTCCTCAGCCTTTCCTCACAGGTCCCAGTGCTGTAGCTCCCTGAGCATCTTGGTGGCTTTTGGCAAGACTCGCTCAAGTTTATCAACATCTTTCTTGTACCAGAGTCCCCAAAACTGATTTAGTACAGCATCAAGTAAAGGAGAATGATCACTTCTACCATCTACTTTATGCTTCTGTGGGTAGAGTCGAGTAAGATTTTATCCTTCATTGTTGTCGCAGTGTAATTCTGACTCCTGTTTAGCCTAGTGTCCATCAGGACCCACAAGCCCTTTTCAGCAGAAGTCCTTTCCTGATGGCCTGTTTCTCTGGCCTGTCTAGGTCCCTCAAAATGATATCCCTGCCCTGGAGCATGTTGACTGTGTCCCCTAGTTTGCTGTCATCTACAAACTTGAGAGGGTACTGTGCTGCCTTCTGCAGGTCATTGATAAATATGTTAAATTGGCCAAGCTTCAAGGTAGACCCATGTGGTACTCTACGCTGGAGGCCAGTAACAAGTAGAGTGTGATACTTCAACCACTGTTGTTTGAGCCCAACCTTGCAACCAGGTTTTACCTATCTTCTTGTCCACCCATCCAGACTGTAGTGTCATAACTTGGATAACAAGAGTACTGTGAGAGCCTGTTAAAAGACTCGCTGAGGTAAATGACATCCTCATGGATGGCAGCTCATGGTTTGGACTGGCACACTCTTCGCTGGGTTGGAAACTGGTTGGAAGGACGCGCCCAGAGAGTTGTGGTGAACAGTGTTAAATCTAGTTGGCGGCCAGTCACTAGCGGTGCTCCCCAGGGCTCGGTCTTGGGGCCAGCGCTGTTCAACATCTTTATCAATGACCTGGATGAGGGGATAGAGTGCACCCACAGTAAGTTTGCAGATGACACCAAACTGGGAGGCAGTGTCAGTCTGCTTGAGGGTAGGGTGGCTCTCCAGAGAGATCTGGACAGGTTGGATCGATGGACCGAGGCCAACTGTATGAGGTTTAACAAGGCCAAGTGCCGGGTCCTGCACTTTGGCCACAACAACCCCGGGCAGCGCTACAGGCTTGGGACGGAGTGGCTGGAGAGCTGCCTGGCAGAGAAGGACCTGGGGGTTCTGGTTGACAGCCGGCTGAATATGAGTCAGCAGTGTGCCCAGGTGGCCAAAAAAGCCAATGGCATTCTGGCCTGCATCAGGAATGGTGTGCCCAGCAGGAGTAGGGAAGTGATAGTCCCCCTGTACTTGGCTCTGGTGAGGCCTCACCTCGAGTACTGTGTCCAGTTTTGGGCCCCTCAATACAAGAAGGACATTGAGCTGCTGGAGCGTGTCCAGAGAAGGGCAACAAAACTGGTGAAGGGACTGGAAAACAAATCTTATGAGGAGCGACTGAGGGAACTGGGGCTGTTTAGCCTGGAGAAGAGGAGACTGAGGGGAGACCTGATCGCTCTCTACAACTACTTGAAAGGAGGTTGTAGTGAGGAGGGTGTCGGTCTCTTCTCCCAAGTAGCAAGCGACAGGACGAGAAGGAATGGCCTCAAGTTGCATCAGGGCAAGTTCAGATTGGGTATTAGGAAGAAATTCTTCACGGAAAGAGTAGTGAGGCATTCGAACAGACTCCCCAGAGAGCTGTTTGAATCGCCGTCCCTGGAGATGTTCAAAAAACGCATAGATGCGGCACTCCAGGACATGGTCTAGTAGGCGTGTTGGTGTTAGGTTGACGGTTGGACTTGATGATCTCGGAGGTCCTTTCCAACCTTAGTGATTCTATGATTCTGTGATTCTATGATTCTATCCAGTGCTCTCCCATTGTCCACAAATCCAGGTTTTTTTATCATTAAAGACAATCAAGATGGTCAGCATGATTTATCACTGTTGACTGTTCCCACTCACCACTCACTTTTTACACCCAGAAATGTGTTTCAAGAATACCTGCTTCATACAGCTGTACCTGCTGTAGACTGTCTGGAAAGCAGCTCTGCAGAGAAGGACCTCGAGGTCCTGGCTGACGACAAGCTGACCATAAGCCAGCAATGCACCCTTGTGGCAAAGGCAACCAACAGCATTCAGGACTGCATTTCCAGCAGGTCGAGGAAGGTGACCTTTCCTCGCTGCTCAGCACTGGTATGGTGGGTTCACCCTGGCTAGAATCCAGGTTCCCATCAAAGCTGCTCTATCACTGCCCCTGCCCCTTCCCCCCCTTCCCCCCCCCCCTTAACTAGATGGGGGAGAAAAGGTGGAACGAAGGACATAAGGACAGGAAAAGAATGTTCGTCAATTACTGTCCAAGACAAAACAGACTTAGAGAGGCATTCATCTGATTTATTACCAAGCAAACACAGAGCAGTGAGAAATAAAACCAAATCTTAAAACACCTCCCCTCATGCCTCCTTTCTTCCCAGGCTTAATTTGACTCCTGATTTCTACCTACTCCCCTGCCAGCGGCACAAGGGGACAGGGATGGGGGTTATGGTCGTTTCTGCTGCTTCTTCTCCCCCAAGGGGAGGACTCTTCCCCTGCACCAATGTGGGGTCCCTCTCGTGGAAGACTGTCCTCCACAAACTTCTCCAATGTGAGTCCTTCCCATGGACTTCAGTTCTTCATGAACTGCTCCAACATGAGTTCCTTCCATGGGGTGCAGACCTTCAGGAGCAGACTGTTCCAGCATGGGTCCCCCACAGGGTCCTGAGCAAGTCTGCTCTGGCATGGGCTCCTCTCTCCATGGATCCACAGGTCCTGTCAGGAGCCTGCTCCAGTGTGGGCTTCCCATGAGGTCACAGCCTCCTTCAGGTGTCTCCACCTGCTCTGACGTGGGGTACTCCATGGGTTGCAGGTGAAATCTCTACACCTCATCATCCCTCCTCCATTGTCTGCAGAGAGACAGCCTGCCTCACCATGGTCTTCACCACGGGCTGCAAGGGAATCTGTGCTCTGGCACCTGGAGCGCCTCCTACCCCTCCTTTGTTGACCTTGGTGTNCACCTGGAGCGCCTCCTACCCCTCCTTTGTTGACCTTGGTGTCTGCAGAGTTTCTTACATCTTCTCACTCCTCTCTCTGGCTGCAAATGCTGCTACAGTTGGTTTCGGGGTTTTTTTCCTTCCTAAATATGTTATCACAGAGGTGCTACTGCTGTCACTGATGGGCTTGGCCTTGGCCAGTGACAGGTCCATCTTGGACTGGCATTGGCTCTGTCAGACATAGGGGAAGCTTATAGCAGCTTCCTCCAGAAGCTGCCACCCCTGTGGCCCCCCTGCTACCAAAACCTTGCCATGCAAACCCAAAACAACTGGTAAGCCACATCTGGAGCACTGTGTCCCATTGTGAGCTCCTCAGCAAAGGAAAGGTAGGGACATACTGGAGCTAGCCCAGCAAAAGTCCACAAAACTGATTAGGGGACTGGAGCACCTGTCATATGAGGAGAGGCTATGGGAGCTGGGACTGTTCAGTATGGAGAAGAGAGAGTTCAAAGGGGAAACAAATTTTAACTGTGTATAAATACCTGATGGGAGGAATATGAAGAAAATGGAGCCAGACTCTTCTCAGTACTGCCCACGTACAGGACAAGAGACCATGGATACAAATTAAAACTTGCAATTCCATCTGAACACAAGAAAAGAAAAATCTAGTGTGAGCATGGTCAAACATTGGAATTGGTTGCCTGAAGAGGTTGAGGAGTCTCCATCTTGGGAGATACTCAAAACCCAACTGGACACAATACTGGGCAATGTGCTGTAGCTGACCCTGCGTCAGCTGGACTAGATGATCTCAGAGGTTGCTCTGTGATTCAATGATTTTCCCAGGTACTAAAGTGAGGTTGACCAGCCTGTAGTTGCCTGGATTATCTTTGTTCCCTGTTTGAGAACAGGTTAAATGTTTGCCTCTCTCCATTTGTGACAGACCTACCATAATCTCTACAAGCTTTCGAACATGATAGTGAACAGTCTCACTGCTACATTGACCGATTCTTTCAGCACCCTAGAATGCATCCTGTCTCATCTCAGAGACTTCTATGGTTTGAGATTTTTTTAAATTGATTCTCTTCTGCTACTGATAGTCCTTATCCTCCTTGAACTCTGTTTCTAGATGTAGAGGCCTGAGACCTTCCTCATGAAGACTGAAGCAAAAAAGAATTAAGATCCTCAGCCTTACCTGTATCAGCTGACACTGTATCATCTGCCCCCTCTCCGCCCTTCCCCCGGCCTGTTTTCCTTTTTTGCTGCTAATGTGGCTCTTCTCGTTGCCCTTTATGTCCAATTTCAAATTGGTGAGCTTTGGCTTTCCTAGCAGCTCTCTACACAGGGAAGCAGGGCTTCTGTATTCCTCCTCCGTAACCTACCCTCATTTCTACCTTCTGTGAATGTCCTGTTTGCATTAGAGCTCAGTCCTGTGTTCTGTGTTTAGCCAAGCCAGTCTCCTCTATGTAAACTTATTTTCCTGAGTAGTAGAGCAGACGGTTCTTGTTGTTTGAAGAGGTTGCCATCAAAGACCTGCCAGCCTCTTCTTCCCTGGTTTAAGACCTAGAAGGTCACTCATCCAAAGCAGTCTACTGACTTTCCTGCAGACCTGGGCTAGGTGTAATACAGGTTTTAGTGATGTCCTGGCAGGATATAGTAAATACAGTCCCTGATCTTGCAAAGACAGTACACATGTAGTGTGAGACACTGTGTTCAGAACTTCCTCAGCTATTGCTGACTGAAGTAAATACGCCTATGGTATCACGTGGAGGTACTAAGCCCTGAAAGCAGAGTAGATGTATTATTACAGTGTTAGAGCTGTACTAATCACCCTTATCTCTCAGGAGGATTAATTCGATCAGGAACAGCACTGTCCTGGTGCAATTACACTATGACTGGCTCTGCAGGAAAATTGGTCAGTAAAAGCTCTGTATTTCATACAACAGACATGAATAGTGGATCTGCTGATTTCCATTGAACAACGTGCATTATATCCAGCTTTAGACTGAGCCCTAACTTCTTCAGTAGTAACCCTGGCTGAATTTGATGTAGCAATACAGATGTGGTGGTGATTTTTTTTACCCTAGTCATTAAATCCTTGATCTGTATTTTCCCTTTGTTTTGGCCCATTAGATCACATATCTTGAGAGTTCTCTTTCTTCTGTCAGTACCTAACATTCTGAGGAAAGTCTCATTTTTTGGAATAATTACTTTATTTTGTTACTGGTGCTCAAGATTCAATTTAATTTGCTGGTAAAGGATTTTAGGCCCTTCAGAGATTTCTCTCTGAGCTTTTCTTGTTCTGCATGCTAGTTAAACTGAAGTTAAAATTCATATGTGGGGCCTGAGGAGGAAAAGGAGAGTTTTTCAGCTGTGCTTATATTTAAATAGCTTATTTTAAATAAAGTGAATTATAAAAGCCGGTAGTTCTTTAATTTTAATGTTTGCTTATCTTGCAGGTTGGGCTATGGAAATAGATGATTGATTTTTTTTTTTTTCCTCTTTTAAAATTCTAATGATTTCCTTCTTTAGCATTAAGCAAAACTTTTCCTTGGGCACTGTTTTCATAGTAATATAGGGCTGAAGTTAAGTAAAAAGAACTGCAATTGTTTCATGTAGCCTGCTGCTGTGGGGCAGAATCACACCTTATCAAAGATGTTTGAAAACCTTCATTTTAAAGAAAAAATTGGTCCACTGCTTTTTTAAAAATCTACTTTTCAATTTTTACTTTTGCAGTGGTTAACAAGACACCACAATAATCAATTACTTACCTCACGTATCTTTTCAGTCTTCCTCTTGGTTAGCCTTTGCCTTAACATTAACACTAGAGGGCAGCTGAAACACTTCTTTCAGAAAACCAGATTTAGGGGAACAGCTTTCATTTTCCATTATCAGGAGTTTTATTAACTGCTTATCATACGATGTTTATTTTTAGCAATTTATTTGCTTTCTTTATTTCAGTCCTTTAAAAAACACAAAATCTAGCTGTTAACTTTCTAGATTTCTATGTGCTTTTATAGCTCTATCATACAGGCAGACTGATCAGAGTCAAGGAGGGAGCATAGTTTCACATTTTAGTAGCTGTGAAGACATACTGCTTGTACTTCCTGTGTGATTAGATGGGTGTCTCAGAAATAAGGACATAGATGCCAGAAATGGGAATGTCTTAAAGATCTCTACTTTTAATTTTTCTCAAGAAAGTACAAGTTTATTTTGTAGCACTTCTGATTAATTTTGTAGATTTTGTTGGTATGTAGTTTTAAATTAAATTCCAAAACACCTTAGTTGATTTTTCTTTATTCTATGCTTTGCTTCAAAGTCATCTTTTTACCCTGGCAGAGCTTCAAAATGGCAACTCCTGTCCTTCTAGAGGTTATTCTACCCTCTCAGGAATCAGAAAACATAATCCAATATGAAGACTTTAGAAAAGAAAGGTCAAAACAGTTAAAATTTATTATTTTCAGAGCTCACATGAAAATTGCCACAGAAGGAGTTGTTGGCTTAAGCCTAAAATTGGAAACATTTCATTTTTTATTAAGAAAGTGTGGTGAAATATATAGTGAAACATGGTACTTTTTGTAAGTTGATTCAAGGATGTGTTGTCAGAGATGTGATATGCATCTGTTCTGGCTGTAAAGTAAGAATCTATTCTGTCTTGTGAGTTTATTGCTTATGTATCATCTTTTTTTTTTTCTTCTTTTGCTGTTTTGAATCCATTATACTTACTGCAAGTGCTGAACAGCAGCTGAGTGATCAGTTTATTTGCACGTGAACTTCGAATGACGTTTGGAACAGATGCAAAATAGTATCAGTAAGCCTTTAAGAAAGGAACGCTTTGTCTCTTGTGATTAGTGTAAGAAATTAATCTTGATTTTTCCTCGACTTGGTGTCAGATGATTTGTTTCTCTCTTTACAAATTAGGTGATCTGAAAAGTAACCCGTGCCTCTCTTAGGGACGTACTGCACTCTAGCAATCTTGTAGTGATAGTAGGGACATAGTGTTTTCTCTTTCAAGCTAGGCTTCTGGAATTGTGTAGTTGTAAGAAAATCCTATGTATATCTATCAAAAGCTTTTCTTTAGCTTTCGGAGGTGGAGAGAAGAATCAAAATACCTAAACTATAGTCACAAGCAATAATAAAAAATTAAAATATATTATTTTTGAGAAAAAATGGGGGAAAATGGTTTCAGGCAGTGAGTGGACTGCTTGGTTTGGCTTGTGACACTCATGCAAAACTGTGGATTGCAGTTTTCCCAGGTTTGAGGAAAGAAAGGAGAATGGAATGGCTTTATCTCTTTCTGTTGTGATATCCTGAAAGTGCTGCAGTTTTTGTGCATTTGCTTGGTTTCTCCCATAATTTCTCTTTTATGTTGCAGGGAATATCTCTGACACTTCCTTGTAAGTTTTGGACATAACATAATAAGCATTCTCACCAGCCTGTGCTGATTGATAGGACAGATTTTGGAAATGGTAGATACTTGCTTAATTTTTTCATATACAGTTCTGCAAAGTACAGGGCTGTTTGGCTTTTGGACGGTGCCATAGTTCTACTTCAGTAAGAGCTGGATATCCATTGATGTGATTCTGAAAAAATCCAGTAGTAGAGCACTGTTCTCGCTCAGTGGCTCTGAATCACAAGGAGGAACCAATTAAAATGAGCAAAAGTGTAGCATGTTTATTTTATTTATAACTGCTAGCCTTACAAATTGAGACATTATAGGTAGGCTTTATTTATAATCAATAGAAGAGAAGTTGCTAACAGCCAAATTTTCTTCCTGTGAGGCTTAATTGTTGAGTTGTGATTACACCCTGAATTGTCGCTATGCAATCTCATTGTTTGTAGATGTGCAGAAATTAAAGCAGCTGGAAATCATTTTGATGACTTACAGTCAATGGTAAACTTCTGCTCCCTCTCTCTGAACTGCACAGGACAAAAAGGAGTGATAAGGGTTCATTGGCTATTTTTATCATTATATTTAATAGATGAAGCTGTGGCTGTATGTAGGGAATAGAGCTGATGGAAAGAAACTGCTATTCTGGTAACATTTGAGAGCAGATTGCCTTTGAGCTTGACTGTTTAATAGGCCATCCTTCTTTGGATGTGGCTCTTGTAAAAGAAATCATTTTGTGGTAGGGACTTTCTATATTTTAAAATTAAACATTTATATTTAAAGGTCCTAGTAGATAAATAAGCTTTGCTTTGGTATTTTCCCTTGCTCCTTTCTTACTTAAAATATGAGCGATTGGAAGAATAGCCTCTTTTAGTAGCTTGCTTCATTTCTTGCCTGGTTGTGCAGTGTCCTGGCAACAGTTACTTTGTGCTCTCGGGAGAAAAGTAGTTTAGATAAAAGTTTAGATTTTGATAGTCCATTGCAGCTTCCTCTAGAGTGTGAGAATTTAAAGGAAACAGTCCTGTTCCAAAAATATAAAACTTTGATGTTTTTGACATAGAAAATTGTGCTACCATTCGTTACCATTTCCCTCTCCTACACCATGGGCTTTTATTTTGCTCTGGTTTGTGCTTTGCTTACCACAGCACACCACTGTGCCATGTGGCATAAAGCTGACTAGACCTGGGCAGTCGAGAGTGAAACAAATGGAACTGCTGAAAAACTCCTGTGGTAGGTCATGAGTCTTGTTCTCTTCCACCTCAAATCTCTTCTCTGTGCAGTGTGAGGAAGACATTGGATCTTCCTGTACTCCACCACAGTCTGTCTGGGTGGGATGGGGACAGCAGAGCAATAGCCATTTTTCCTCTGTTGTACAGCATAATGCGATTGTGTGTGAGGAAGTCGTAGGAGTGAGATATGTGAACTTTCTTTCATAATCCCACAGCGCTCATCCCGCAGCGCTCATCCGCAGAGCTTT
>VWZZ01006779.1:11501-43021 GCA_013399095.1 Psophia crepitans
TCAGGCTGGATCCCAGTGTCCTGGGCTGGATCCCAGCATCCGGGGTCAGGCTGGATCCCAGTGTCCTGGGCTGGACTGGATCCCAGCGCCCCAGACCTGTGCTGTCCTGGCTCTTGGGGCCCCCCGGGCTGTTTGCAGCCAGCCGGCACGGCCCTGGCTGCATTTCAGGCACCTCCGCAAGCGGGTGAAGCTGCACAGGGACGGCGGGTGGAGGGAGGGGGGGATGCCCAGATGCACGGACTGATGCACATGTGCACGGGTGCACAATACATGGATGGACGGATGCACGGGTGCATGGACAGATGCACGTGTGCATGATGCATGGATGGATGGATGGATGGACAGAGGACATCCTGCCAGGGCCAGGCAGAGCTGAGGGGTCCCCGTGGCATTTCAGAAGTGGCAAGGAAAAGCAGTGAGGCCCGGTGACGTGCCTTGCGTGGGAGCCAGGCCCAGGCACTCTCACCTGTTGATGAGGTCCTCATTGCTGTCGCTCTCCATCTCATCCTCGATGGCTGCCTGCAGGTCCCCGATGCGCTTGAAGGCCAGCTTCAGGTCCGATTGCAGGCTCTGGTTGGCAGCTTCAAGGCTCTCGAGGTCCATCTCCTGCAGGGAGGGAGCGGGGTGAGCCGGGTACCCTGGGGAAACGCCCCCGTTCCCTGTCCAGCCCCGTCGCAGGTGCCTCACCAGCTCGTGCTTCTTGCGGCTGGCCTCCGCCTCCTTCTTGGCCAGCTCGCCCATCTCCTCCTTGACGTCGCGGAGCTGCCGCTGCAGCCGCTTGTTCTGCTCCTTCTCCCGGTTTTCGGCAGCCGCACGCTGATCCCGCTCCTCCGTCAGCTTCTCCATGTTCTCCTTCAGCCGGGTGGCCAGGCTCTGCGGAGCGGCGGGCACGGGGTCACCTCTGATCCCCCCATCCACCCCCCACCCTGCAGCAACACCCACCAAGGGCTCAGGCAAGGATGGAGCCCATCCCCGTGCATTTACACAGGGAGGTGGAGGAGGACCCCCCCCCACACACCTCCAGGGACAGGGAAGGGGCAGAACAACCTCAGGGGCTTTGCCGAATTGGAAAAATAGATTTAACTGTGTGTGAAGTAATTACAGCGTGTAACGTAGGGAAAAAATAGCTCCCATTCTCCCCCAGCCGCTGAGCCAGCCACTGCATATTTATGGCCCCAGCAGAGAGAGCGGGGAAGGGAAATAACAGCTAGGAAAATATTAAGAGGAGAGCTAAGCTGCTCCGCTCCCCCGGCAGAGCTGCAAAGGCAGAATATAAAGCAGGCTGCGTTTAGCGGGGCCGGGAGAGTCTATAATTTCCTTAAGTCAGCGCAGGGAAATAGCAGCACTTTGCCGGGCTGGGTGGTGGATTACTGTTATCGGCGCTTGCAGGGAGCTTTTCCTGCGGGGACGAGGATGGGCTGCTGGCGGGGGGGGGCTGCAGCATGGGGGGTCCTAGGGAGGGCATACTGGGGATGTGCTCGGCAGACCCCCTGGGCAGCTTCGCACCACGGTCCTGTGACGTCCCGGCCCCCCTGGAGCGGAGGGGCAGCCCAGCGCTTACCTCCAGGCGCTTCACTTGCGTCCGCTCGAACTCCAGCCTGGTTTCCAGCTCGCGGATCTTGGCCTCTTGCCGGCTCACCAGCGACTTGTCCACCATGGATTGCTCCAGGAACTCCAGCTGGCTCTGCAGGCCTTGCAGCTGCGGGGGGGGCGGAGTGTGAGCACAGCCTCAGCCTCCACCATGACCTCCCTGGGCCCCCACCACGCCGCCCTGGAGCGGAGCTGCCAGCCACGCTGCTCCCGTGCCAGTGGAGAGCTCCCCACGGGACTGCTCTGCACCCCCCAGGGTGCAAGGAACCCCCGCATAGTGTGGGCAGTGGGTCCCTGGGGGCCCTCCTTTCTCCCTGGCGTCACTCGGGGTGCATGCCCATGCCTGATGTCCGTGCTCCTCACCTTCTCCTGCAGCTCTTGCTTCTCCTTGCCGACCTCCTCCAGCTGCGCCTGGAGGTCGTTCATCTGCGCCAGGTCCCGGGACGCCTGTGGGACACACCGGGGCCGTCAGCAGGGACCCCACTGTGCTGGCTCCAAGAGGGGCGTTACGGGGGGAAGGGGGTGCCACAGCTGCTGCTCCCCCCTCACCTGGGCCACAGCCGCCTTGTGCTTCTTCATCAGCTCGTTCATGTCCTCCTGGTCCTCCTCCAGCCGACTCTGCACCTCGTTCTTCTCCCGCTGCAGCCGGCTCAGCTGCTCCTCCAGCTGGGGGGAGTTGCCTGCATCTCCCACTGCACCCCGGGAACAGGGCACCCACCTCCCCCCAAAAATCACCCCGAACAGTGTGGGGTCACCCTGCTGGCATGTGCTGCCCTGATGGGGGTCTCCTCCCCAGTATAGCTGGGACACAGCCCCATCATGGTACATCGCACCCCAGAAACGCTTACCGCTGCCTTGGCCTTGGCGAGGTCGTCGATCTGCAGATGCAGGTCTTCAATCTCCACCTCCATCGACTTGCGGGCCTTGACAGCGGCCGCGCAGGTGAACTCCGACTCCTCCAGCTGCAGGGACACGGCTCAGCGCCCAGCCAGGGCATGGGGACACCTTGTGTCCCTCAAGGGCTGCGGTTTTGGGGGTGTCTGGATGCACACCTGGTTCTTGAGCTGGGCAATCTCCCTCTTGCTGGGTGCGTTGTTCTTCAGGTGGTCCAGCATGATCTGCGCATCGGCCAGCAGCGCCTTCGTCCTCTTCAGGTCCCGCCGCAGGCGCTTTTCCGTCTCAAAGTCCCGCTGGTTGGCCTGTGGCAGGGGGGACCGTGCCAGGGTGGGGCACCCACCCCACCACGGCCACCTCGGGGTCCCCGAGGTGAGGCACATGGCTGACTGCCCTGCACCCTACCTGCTCGCTGACGGCAGATAACTTGCTCTCCAGTTCCCGTTTCTCTCTCAGCACCTTCTGCTTGTCCTCATACTCCTCCTCCAGCTGCACCTCCATCTGCTTCAGCTGCGGGACAGCCCGGGCAAGCCGGTCAGGGTGGCAGGAAGGGGACAGGACCCCCCGTCACCTGTCCTCACATACCGGGGATGGCAGGTGACCCCACCAGCCGGGCGTTTGCACAACCAGAGGCACAAAGCCCAGCGTGTGCTGGCCCGGGCAGCAGAGGGACCAGTCGGACCTGCCAGGCCAGTGGAGCTGGGCTGTGGCTGGCCGCGTGGGAGCTGGCTGCTGTGTGATGGTGCCCGGCTGGCAGCTCCTGGCACCCGGCTGGGGCACGGGGACGCATCCTGGCCCCCTCTCCTCAGGCAGAGGGGACACAGCTGAGCCTTACCTTCTTCTGGCACGACTGCCGAATCTCCTCCACCTCCTCGTCGCGGCTCTCCACCTCCTTGGCGTGGGTCTGCCGCAGCCGCTCCATCTCCATCTCCAGCCGCAGCTTGGCCTGCAAATGGGGGGGGATGTGGTCAGAGCAAAGGGGACATGGGGACACCCCCATGCTGTTCTCCAGGCACCACTCACCCGGAAAACCTCCCAGTCTGAGGCCGGCTGGGCTGCCCGCCCCACAGTGACCTGCCGGGCCATGGCACGGACGGCCAAGAGCTGCGTCGGCTGCCGCGATGCCGAGCCAAACGCTGGGCTGAGGGCGACCGCCTCCTCTTTCCGGGCAAGCCCAGCCCAGATAATAACAACCCTGCATGAAACCACCCCGCCTAGAAACCTCACCCCTCCCCGCTGTACCTGCTCCAGCATCTGAATGGTCCCAGCCTGCTCATCCAGTTCCTCCTCCTGGTCTTTGACCTTCGCCTCCAGGTCCCTCAGCTGCTTCTTCACCTTGGCCAGGGATGCCTCGTCCTTTGACTCCTGGGAGGAGATGTCCTGCAGCTCGGCCTCCAGCGCCTCTGCCTTCTGCGTCAGCCCCACGATGTCCGAGTCTTTGTCCTGCCAAGGGAGGGGGTCACCATGAGCCTGGGGTACCCACCGGCTGGGGGGCTGGCGAGAGGACCAGGGACCACTCACCTCCAGCAGCTGCTTGAGGCCAAAGACCTCGGCCACCAGCACGTCCTTCTCGCGGCTCAGCTTCTCCCGCTGCAGCCTCTCCCGCTGCGCCTCCTCATGCGCTTGCGAGAGCTCGCTGTCGAACCTGCGCAGGGACAGCGGGGTGGGCACTCAGCACCGCACAACAGGCACCAGGGATGGGTCCCCAGCCCCGTGCCATCGGCACCACACCGAGCATCTCCATCCCACGGCGGCAGACACTGGGAAGGGCAGTGTGCTGCTGCGTGCTCCTTTGAAACGTGCTCTTGATGAGCCTTTAATTGCCAGCACGGTGGCGTGGAGCCACTTGGAGAAACTCCTCCCGATGCCTTTGCTGAGCGGCTAATGGAGAGCGCAGCGCCCGCAGCGCAGACCCCAGCAGCTGCCTGGCGGGACTGGCACGTGCCAGCGGGGACCGTGGCTGCTGTCGGTGGGGGTTTGGCTGCATGGAGGCATCCGGGAACACTGCACCATCCAAGCGGGATGCAGAGAAGCTGCAGGACGTGGAGGGGCTGCAACGCACGCAGCAGAGGTGGGCTCTTGCAGCAGCTTGGTTCCCCCAGCTACAGCCTGGTGCCACAGTCCCACGCAGGATGGCACCGGTCCCATCCCTGGAGGGGACACGAGCGCCCCGGCGGGGGAGTGCCCAGCACAGCCTGGAGCCGAGCAGCGCCGAGGCAGCCGCTGCCGATGCCTCTGGGACGGGATCAGCCAGGTTTGCTCTGAAATCGCTGCCTTTGGGGCTTGGAAAACAACCCTGTGTTTGAGTTTGTGACCTGCATTAAACACCTCGGCAGCTAATCCCCATTTTTCCTCGCGCTGGGTAATAAACAGCTGCATTAGCAGAGACTCCAATCTGCGGAAATTGAAATTAATTAGATTGGATTCTCTCGCTGTATTTGTGTGTGTGATCATTACCATAATGAGATGAAAGCGTCCCTGCTGCTTAATAACGTTAGCAAACTTTGGGGCTGGGAGAGGGGACGGGATGAGAGTAAGTGCCAAGCAGAGCCACGGGGCACGAGAAGCCTCCACAGTGGGGCACGGCCCCACACACGGGGATCGCTCGGCTCCGGGCTCCCCAAAAGGGCATTGGGGTCCCCCTCCACCATGAACACATCTGACCCAGGCAGCCCCATCCCGCCGAAGGCACCTCGGCCAAGAGGGAGCTGGTGAAGTGCCCAAATCCCTGCTAAAATGGTAACGCCGCTTCGCAAGAGGCTCGCCGTGCGGCGAGGATGCCATCTCCCCCGCGCTCCCCCACCGCCAGCACGTGGTCCCCACCTCCGCTGCTTCTTCTCCAGGTCGTGGTTGCGTCCTTGCTGGCCCTCAAGGTGCAGCTTGGTGTCCTGCAGCTCCGCAGCCAGGCGCTGGCACTTCTTCTTCAGCTGCTGCAGCGCCCGCTGGCTCTCCTCGCTGTCTGCCTGCAGGTCCGTCAGCTGCGGGCAGGAGCGGGCAGGGAGGTCAGGGCTCCAGAAAGCCACCACATCTCTGCTGCCCTGGCCACATGCTCCCTCAGCTCTGAGCAGGCAGCAGCTGCCTGCTCCCTGCCCCATCCCCATGCCAGGGGGAACTGGGGGTCCCCAGGGCGAGCCCCACTCACCCTCCGCTCCAGCTGCCTCTTGCCCTGCTGCTCCACCTCCAGCTTGTCCTCCAGCTCCTGCTGCAGCCGTTTCTTGGTGAAGTCAATCTCCCGCACCGCCCGCTCGTATTTCAGTCGCCATTCTCCACCTGCACGGGGAAATGGGGTCACCGAGGGGCTGTGTGGGTGGTACAGGGCCCCACGGGTGGGTGATGCTGCTGTGGAGAGGGGGTCATGGTGCCATGACCATGGGGCACGCAGGGTGTGCCAGCGGCGAGCACCGGAGGCAGGATGGTACCTGAATCATCATCATCAAGCTCCCCATTGAGCTCGGCCGCCCGGATGAGCCGAGCCTCCATCACCTCCATTTCCATCGACTCCATCTGCTTCTTCAGAGCATCGTACTTGGCCTGGGAGGGGACATAGCTACAGCGAGCGTGGGCTGGGGGGGGGCAGGAGACACTGCGAGGTCAGGGAAAGGTGCACGTACCTGCAGGTCCTTCATCTCCTTCTCAGCCCGCAGCCTCTCGGCCGTCTCAGCATCCAGCAGCTGGGAGGCTGACTCGCCGGTGTTTCGCTCGTCCGTCAGCTCCGATGTCAGCTCTGTGATCTGGGGAGGGGGGGAGAGGGACCCTGAGCCAGGGCAGGCACCAGGGCAGGCCGGCACAGCCCCACACCCCTTCCTGGCTCCGGCAAGGACCTACCCTGCTCTCCAGGCGGTCGCTGTTGAGCCGGAGCTCGTTACGCTCCTTCTCCACCTTCTCAAGTTTGCTCTTCAGCTGCTGGATCTCTTCCTGCAACAGAGCGGGTGGTGAGGGAGGGGGCAGGCGCAAGGGGAAGAGGTTGGCAGGCAGGAGCCTGGCAGGTCTCCGAACTCCCCCAGCTCCCCCCCCGCGCTGGGTGGGCAGGGTGGGGGCTCCCCGGGGCGGAGGCTGCGCTCCCCTGCCAAGGGTTGTGCAGGGACTTTCCCCAACCCTCTCCGACACCATGCCGACTCCAAACCCATAAATGGTGTTGAAACACCAGGCAAAGACAAAGAGGGGTCCCCCCCATCTCCTGAGAGAGGGGGTGGGAGCAAACCCACCCGCCGGCAGCTCGCCAAAGGGTTTGGGTGCACCCAGCCCAGGTGGGGAGGGAGGGGGCCCACCAGGATGCCCAGGGACCACCAGCCAGCATCGGGGCGGTATGCCCGGCTGCCAGCTTCAAGCACATCTTTCTCTCCCCTCCCCTGATCCCAGCACAGGCTGGGGGGGGGCAGGGGAGGGCCCAGGCGTGCCCACCCCAGACGCCCACCTCAGTGGGTCAGAGCGAAAGCTGAGCCAGGCAGCAGCTCCGTGCCGGGCGCGCTCGGCAAGGGCACGAGTGTCTGGTTGCCAGCGCCGCTCAGAGCCCCCACATACGCCTCTCAGCACACGGTTTCATTTCCATTCTCCACGCCTTGTAATTGGGCTCATGCAACAGCCGGCTCTCGGGGCGCTAATGACATGCTGATTTGCAATTAGGGAGCAATTCGAGCCTGGTGCTGGCAGGGCGCAGGGCAGCCGTGGTCCTGCATCCCACCCTGCCACGGTGTCCTGCATCCCACTCCGCCACGGGGTCCTGCCCAGGACCAACACGCCCCCAAGGCCACCCTGCCCCATCCAGCGTCCCCCGGCACAGAGATACCCACGTCTTTGCCACGGATCTGGTCCTCAGTGAGCTGCACCTCGATGAGGGGCCGCACGGTGGTGAAGAGCTTCCACCAGGGCCAGCCCTTCACCCCCTTGTTCTTCTTGATGTTCTTCTGCACGCACCGGATGGCCAAATCCTGGATCTGTGCGGGGCACGGTATCACCACAGGGTACGGTGTCAGAACCGGGGGCCGCCACAGGGCAAAGCAGGGTGGGCGGGCGCTCAGCACCTCTGCCAGCACCCCGGCACGCTCCCCTTCGTTAGCATTTAGCCTAATTGTGCCTGGCTTATCTGCTGTTTGATTCCCTCCAGCCCCTCCAAACGCTAATCTGGCGGAGGCGCTGCCGAGGTGTCTCGTTTACGCCCCCTTTAATAATAAAAGTAGGAGCCGATACGCTGCTTCATCCTGCTGCGGCAATGCCCGGCACCCTCCCTGACGGTTCCCCCTGGCCCCCCTGGCTCTCCCTGGCCCCCCACGGCTCCCCACGGCTGGGCAGGCAGGGGGGGAGGCGGGAGGAGGAGGTGCTGGCCCAGGCCGCGGCAGAAAGGCTGCGCTGCCCATTTTAGGCGAAATTGTGCGGCAGAGCGGGGAGGGGAGAGCCGCTGGGACGAACCTTTCTCTTCTTGAACTGCTGCCGTGCCAGGAAGCCCCTGCACGCTGCCTGGAAGAGGGTGATGTTCCTGCTGGTCTGCGTGTCCCGCTGCTCCTCCAGCCTGGCCAGCGACCCGGCTCGGAAAAATACCTGCGGGAGGGGAGCGGGGTGAGATGCCGACGGGTGCCGGCATCCCTCCGGCCACGCCGTGCCACCCTCCCTCTGCACTGGCCGGCAGGGATGTGGCTTTCCCCTTTGTGGCCACTGGTCCTGTCCCCACGCGGGGTTTTATTCCCCAGGCATGAGGAATGCCGTAGGAGGGAGCGAACAGTGCCGCCCTTGTGCTGCCCCGCCGCGTCGTGCCGAGCCGTGACGCCCACCCCTGCCCTGTGCCGCTGCCGGCACCCGCAGCCAGCATCCGGCGTCATACCCGGCTCAGTCCCATGTGGTAGCTGCTCTTCTCCAGGTCCAGCGACTCCAGCAGCTCCTCCACCGCCTGCGGGGAGGGAAAAGTGTCCGGGCTGGGCTGGCAGCACCCTGGGGTGCAGGGGAACCCTGAGGTGCAGGGCTCAGAGCAAGGGCAGCGCCGGCCCCAGCGTGGGGCACATACCCGCTTCTCGTCCACCACGATGTAGTTGCGCCCGTGCTTCTTGGTCAGGTGTGGGGCCAGGACATCAAAGCGCCGCCTGAACTCCGCAAACACCATGTGGTCCGGGTAACCTGGGGGGGGCAAGGGAGAGCGGGGCTGCGGGGGCAGCCGGGACGCCCAGAGGATGGTGGGCACATCCCTGCATGCCCTGACGCCCTGGGACCCATCTTTTGGGAGAGCTGATGGGGTCACCCCCTGTGGCAACAGCTCCCTCCGGGGTCAGCTACGACCAGAGAGCCCTGACCCTGACGGAAGGTTTTCCTTGGCCGTGTCCTCCAGCGGTTTTGGCTGGGATCTGGGGAGAGCGCAGCCAGACCCCGCCTCGGGGGGAGCGCAGGGACACGTGTGTCGCCTGTGCAAGCAAACAGGCCCCGCTCTGAGCTGCAGCCAACTCCTGCGTCAGGCTCATAGCGCTGAGCCTCCACATCTTAATTAACGACAGGGTATTGACGGGGACGCTGACCCTGGCAGAGCCGGCTGGCTGCGGCCATCGATCCGGGAGGTGTGCGGGCGGCATCGATTTCCAATGGCGGCAGGAAGGGCCCGGCCTCCCGGCAATAAAACCGCGGCTGTGCGGCCTGCCGCGCGTATTGATAAATGCTTTGCTGAGCACGACCCGGAGTCCCTCGTCCCGTCGGGACAGGGGCTGGCTGCCAGCGGGAGAGCTGCCAGGAGCCGGCGGCACCAGCGGAGACAGCCAATTAAGGCCATGACTGTCCCTGGCGCAGATAACGGCCCCGCGGAGGGGGGACAGACAGGACCGCCCAGGGGGAGGACAGCTGGGGGGGCTCAGAGCAAGGGCACGGGCCAAAGGGGTTCCCCAGGGGGGGCTTTGGCTCCCCAGGCAGGAGACGCAGCCAGGAACGCTGCAGCACCCATCCCCGCAGCAGGACGTGCGTGGCAGCCCCGACATCCCCCCCCAGAGGTGCCGGGGGTGCCGGTGTCGCAGCTCACCTTGGCGGTACATGCGGAGGGCGTCGAGCAGGCGGGAGCCACGGAGCTGGGCGCGCAGGAGGGGCACGTCCAGCTGCATGAGCCCGGCCTCGCAGTGCTCCGCCGGCAGCTCCAGCTCGCTGCCGCTCACCCGCCGGCACGGCAGAGCCCGGGGGTCACCGCCGCCCCCCGCCGCCTTGGGCAGGAAGCAGTGCACGAAATGGAGCTTGGACTTCTTGATGCTGTCGATGAGGGCGTCCTGCAGGCACGGGAGAGCGGGGTGAGCGGTGACATACAGCAGTGCCCCAGCCAGACCTGTGGACCCCCCCTCGACACCCCCCCACTCACCACTTGCAGCTTGATCTGGATGCAGAGGGACTTCTTCTTGACCGCGGCCACGCCAGTGGTGAAGGTCTTGCGCATGCTGGTGGCCCGGCGCAGGGCCAGCTGGGACCCCCCCTCCAGCCCGGCCACCGAGCCCGACAGCACCAGCGCCGACCCGCCGCGGCCAGCAAACAGGCTGCTGATGACCTTCCTGTGGGGCACAGAGGGAAAGTCACCCCCCAAAGTCACCTCTCCCCCATGCTGTGCTGCTCCCCCAGCCCTGGGACCCCACTCACTTCTGTGACTCCTGCAGCAGGACGGAGGCGTTTTGGGAGGCCGGGTTGTGCTTGACGTGGTTGAGCCAGCCCGTGGCATCGTACTCCACCCAGTTGGTCCCCGAGCTGTGGCCCAGGAGGAAGTGTCGGGGCTTGTCACTGGGGAGCAGCGGGTTGTGCCCTGCGGGGAGACACAGCACCACTGGGCACAGCCCTGAGGACCAGTGCCCCGCCAACACATGGCCCTGTTATTCCAGGCCCCCCTGACCTTTCTTGCCTCCTTCCTGGGGGCCGTAGTAGGAGAAGAGCCGCTCCAGCAAGGTGTCCTCATTGCCACCTGGCTGCAACGCCTCCTCCTCCAGCAGCCACAGCAGCCCCCGCGCCTCGTCTGTGCGGGCCAGCGACCGGACCTGCGGGCGACACCGTGCTTGCACCCGGCCCAGGATGCCAGCGTCTCTCGGGGCAGGGATGGGGGGGACCTGGGCCACCCTTGGAGCATGCAGCCTCTGCCACCATCAGCAGCAAGGCAAAGCAGGACCACACAAGAGGGTCCCTGCTTAATGGACACTCAGCAGGGAAGAAGTCAACACATGACACTCCAGGTAGTGAGATGCTCGCTGGGGTGGAAAACGCTGTGCTCGGGCACCCCAAGATGAAATCCCAGGATGGGACCAGCCCCTCGGTCTCTGCAGCCTCCTCCGGCAGAGACTGGAGCACCCTGGGGACCTCTGCACCCTGAGGACCAGAGCACATCGACTGGTGCACCCCAGGGACAGGAGCACCCTAGGGATCACCCAAGGTCTCCATGCCCTCCTGCCCACCCCAGGGGCAGCTCCTGGGGCAAGGGGGGACACCATGCCGCGGGATGCACCAGGGACACGGGCTGAACACAGGCTTGCAGCCGCGCTCTCATGGTCGACCATTTGGGTCAGCCCTTCTTCCCCTAACCACCAGCAATGGGCCAGGAAAGCCCCCGGCTGCCGCAAAGTGCCGTGACGCAGCCGCGAGGAAGCGCGGTGGGTGCTCACCAGTGCCTGGTGCGAGGGCTGGTCTATAGCAGCTACGGAGTCAGAGGAGCCGGGCTCGGCGTCAGCCAGGGCAAGCTCTATGTTCTCCTGGCGAGGGGGGAGAGAGGTGCCGTTAGTGCCCACGCAGCGGGTGAGCACCGTCAGGGCGGCAGCGGGTCAGCACGTTGGTCCCAGTGGGGTCTAGGCAGGAGACAGGGCTTTCCCAGTGTCCTACCACCCTGCTGCACCAGCACGGCACAGGGCGATGCCGGGTGCTGAGGGGGAACCAGGACACACGGACGGGTCCCCCTGGGCTGTTGGTGCCGAGATGGAGCAGCGATATTCCGCATCGCCCACAGCCACCCATCACCCTCCAGCCTGGCACACTTGCCAGCAAAGCTGCCTGGCTGGGGCCAGAGCTGCCGGCAAAGGCACCACTGGGAGCCCTGGGGAAACCGCTGCTGCACCAGCATCGTGTCAGGGCTGTTTCGGTTGGACCCAGCCCAGAGATGGGGGTACATCGTAGGGGATGCTTGCGCAGAGAGGGGAGGAGGTGATGGCATCCCTGGTACCTCCTTGTAGCGCTCCAGCTCGCGGGCGAAGGTACGCTGGTGGAAGAGGAGCTGCAGGCGCTCCTGGGTGTAGTTATGGCAGAGCTCCTCGAAGGTGGCCCCCCGGCTCTGCCCCGCCAGCTCGGGGTTTTGCGCCCCGGGAGTGTCCACCACGGTCACCGAGCACACCGAGTGCTGGCTCGACTTCAGTGCCCTACAGGGGAGAAGGGGACACAGTGAGCTAAGCGGGTGCTGCTGCCCCCCACCCCTGGGTTCTCCCATGCCCCCCCAACACGTACCTGTTGAGGAGGGAGATAAGGAGGGTGAAGAGCTCCGAGTACAAGCCGGCTGCCATGCCCTCCAGGCACTCCAGCGCAGTCAGCTTGGGACCTGGCCAAGGCAACCCTGAGCATCCCCAGCCCCGCATCTCCCGGGGCCACCCGCTGTCCCCACCGTCCCTCACCCTACCTGTGCTGCTGTCACCCAGGGGGGGCTCGTCTGGGCCCTGCCGGAAGGAGGTGGATCGCTGCAGGGTGCCCTTGGGCTGGTGCTTGAAGATGGAGGAGGAGAGCTCCTCCAGGCTGCAGCCCAGCAGGTAGGCGGCTTTCTGAGCCCACTCGTGGCGTGCAAACTGCTTCCTCCCGGCTGGAGGGTGGAGAAGGGAGCTCAGATCCGGCCAGGGTATCCCCCCAAATGGGGGCCATTTCCAGCCAGCCCTGGGATGGTCTCAGGGGCCCCCAGAGTAGGCTGGGGATGCTGTGCACAGTAGGAGCACGTGGCCGGGGCCGAAGGGCTGGGAAGTGTGTTTTGGGGTCTGATTAGAGGAGTCAGTGGGTGAACAGCTTCATGCCTCTGCAGGGCTGAGCCCAAAGCCACGCCGTGGGGTGGGCAGTGGGGGTCACCCCTCACCACCGCTGCCCGGGGACCCCCAGGGTCTGCGGCAGTGCGGGGCTCTGAGCTGCCTGACGGGGACACGTCCCTGCCCGGCCGCAGGCACCGAGCAGCCCGGCCGCGACATGGCAGGACAGACCGCGGCGGTCGGACACAAGCACATGGATGCTGGGGGAGGGCGGGGAGGTGGGAGCAGGTTAATGGTGACACGCAGGGACACGGCAGCGGGAACGCAGTGTCACGTGGGGGGGAGAAGCCAGAGACGCGTGGAGAACAAGACTTTACCTTCGTCGGCGTCTGCATTGCAAAAGGGCAGCATGCACCATGCAAACAGAGACAGGGGTTAGGAACAACGGCACGTGACAGCGCAGACACGCGGCACGGGGACGCCCTCCTGCCGAAACACGCCACGCGCATGCACCGCCACGCCACGCACATGCCAAGCCTGGCCCCCCCCCGGGCATCGCTGCAGTGAGACGCTGCCACCCAGCAGCGTCCGCCCTGAGCCCCAGCTCCACCGTGGGCACTGGTGGGGACCAGTTCAGCTCTGCCCCAGAGCACGGGGAGCCGCTGGCAGATCCCGCCCAGTACAAGCATCCAGGGGCCAAGGAAGCGGGGGCTGGTGCAGCTGAGCTGGCTCTGAGCACCCCCAGTGTCCATGAGAGGCAGGGGAAGCTCCAGGAGCAGCACAAAGCTGGGGCTGGGCTGCTTGCCCCGAGCAGGATGCAGGGATGCTCCCCCCGAGCAGGATCAGGGGTTCCCCTCAGCAGCCCCCCATGAAGGGGCTCCCAAGCTGCCCCAGCATCCCACTGCGGTGGTTGCAGCAGGTTCCTGCTGCCCTCTAGTGCCTTGAAGTACCCCATGGACCAGCACTGCACCCCACTGAGCCCCGAGACTCCTCCGGTCTCTCCCTCCCATTCCCCGACTCGTCTTTTTCCCCAGGGGCTGCAAAATCCCTCAGTGCAGCCGCCAGCTCCAGGTGCCCATCTCCGGTGTGCCGTGCCCAGGTCCTCCCGCCAGCGCGCAGCACCACAGGGGCTTCCAGCACCGGGGGGGGAAGGTGAAAGCCCCAGGGGGAGAAGAGCAGCCCCACGAAGCTGAACACACCACCCCCAGGGATGGACAGTGAAGCCGGTGCCCATCAGAGCAAGACCTGCAGCCCACGGCGAGGTCTGGGTGCCAGGGCAGCCCTTCCACACACCACCAATGGTGCCAAGAGGACCGGGTGGGGGGTTCCTGATGGACAGCAGGCAAATTTGGGGTTGCCAGGACCCAGCCAGGGGTCAGGGTTGACCCTAGCACACCAGCAGCATCCTAAGCCCCCATTTCAGCCCCAAAACCAGCACCGCGCGGCACCACCCAGAACAGAGCCCCTCGTGGCTCCGATTACCGGCTCCGTCTGCCAGCGGCTCTGCAGGGAGGACAGGGGGGAGAAGTGTTACACTGGGGATGGGGGACACACATAGCCCCCGACTCCCTCAGACCCAGCCATGGCCCCAGTCCCCCAAGTTGGCAGGGACCAGCCCAGGATCTGGGGGTGTTAATTCCCACCAGCCAGCATGACCCCCCCAACTGAGGGGGCAAACCAGGTGCCACAGAGCACCCAGGGTGGCAGGGCACTGTCCCTCAGCTGACACAGTCCCAAATACCACCACCCCCCATGGCTTGGCCACACCGGAGGCGGGTGCATTTGTAAGGTGCCAAGGTGCCAGTGATGGCTCCAGGACCCCATGCAGCCATCAGCCCCTGGCCTTGGCTCGTTAACGCCTCCCAGCCCTGAGCAGCTCATTACCTTTTGTGGCCCCAGCAGCCCCCAGATGATAAATGGCCCCCAGGATGAGCCAGAAGGCTTTCTGCTCATCACCAGAGATGCCCATCACCTTCATGGCAGCTTGGAGCTTGTTGAACTGCTGGGTCGCCTTCTGCTTTTCCTCTGGCTGCAGAGACCAACGGGACCCATGGGTGTGGGGGCCCAGTTCTGCCTCCCCTTGCACCCAAATGGGCCAGGGAATCCTGCCCCCTACCCACCCCCTCCAGCCCCATGGCAGCGACCTTGGAGAGGGGCACGATGCCAAAGACGTTGTTCTCTGCCAGGTGGTTGAAGTGAAGCTCGGTCCTGTGGGGACAAACACCAAGATTGGCCCCATGTGGGAGACCCCAAAGAACCCCCAGGCCGAGGGCCGTGCCCTTGCACCCCCCAGCTCACCGCAGGGCGCTGTCGGAGCAGGCCAGCAGGTAGTAGAAGACGTTGAAGGTGGCCTCGTTGGCCGGGCGCTTGGCAACACGCAGCTTCTCCAGCAGCAGCGTCTGATGGAGACAGGAGGGTTGGAAACCATCCCTGAGGGATGGAGACCACCCCTGACCACCCCTGACCGGCCTGGAGCTCATCCTTGCTGCCTGCCCAGGGTCCCCACAGAGACGTGAGGGTCTCCCACCCACCGCAGGGCATCGTATGAATGCAAACAGCATCCAAGCAACCCGTGAGCATCTCCTCTCCTGGGGTGTCTGCTACTACACAAGTATGAAGTGTCTTTCTTGAATTTTAAGGGCTCTGCTGTCATCACACCAGGGCAGTGTCTGGAAAAAAGACACCTCGATACTGTGGCTAACTCAGCAAGGATGAGGGCTGGATCACCCGAGGGAACGGCCTGGAGCTGCCCCAGGGGAGGGTTAGGGTGGAGATCAGGAAAAGGTTCTTCACCCAGAGGGTGGTGGGGCCCTGGCACAGGCTCCCCAGGGCAGTGGTCACCGCCCCGAGCTGGGCTGAGTTCAAGCAGCGTCTGGCCAACGCTCTCAGTCATCTGCTGTGATGGGGCTGGGCCTGTGTGGGCCTGGGGGGCCCTTCCAACTTGGGAGATTCTGTGATCTGATCTGCCCATGTCTGGGTGTGAACAAAGACAAGAGCAGGATGGCTGGCTGCTAGGCGCTGTGGGCACAGCCGGGCCACCGATGGGGGTCTGCAGCAGAGCTCGTGGGCTAGCGTGCGGCCAGACTGCCGGGAGGAGACACCCTGGCGAGGATGGATCAGCTCCTGTGCCGGTGAGGATGGACTGGCTCCCACGCCGAAGGGAGCCACCCCGGCGCCCTCACCTGAACGGAGGCAGATGCCACCTGCCCAGCCTGGTCGAAGTCCAGAGAGATGATCTGGGAGAAGCGTGTGGCGTTGCCGTTCATGCCAGTGCTGCTATTGCCAAAAGCCTCCAGGATGGTGTAGAGCGCCTGCCACTTCTCCGCTGCGGGAACAGACGCGGGGTGGTGGGGGGCAGGGGCTGTGCGGCAGGCAGCCGGAGCCGGCACCGCCAGCCGGGCAAGCGCTGCTGCTCCTGTGCCGTGCTCTGCGCCACGGTGGCCCTCACAAGCGCGGTAAAGGGACCGGCATGAGAAAGCGAACGCGTGCCGTGTGGCATGTGTCTGGCCGCTGCCGGGTGCGGGAGGCTGCGGAGGGCTGTGACCGCAAAGCAAGGGGCGTGCGCGGGCAGCACGGGGACCCCGCACCCCACCAGGGACTCACCGGAGAAGACCTTGCCGGTGCTGCCGGCGATGGTGGCGAGGTACTGCACAAGGTGCTGGCAGTTGGTGGTTTTGCCGCTGCCGCTGGCACCCAGCAGCACGACCGCCTGGTCCTGGCGGCTCATCAGCATGCTGCGGTAGGCGGCCTGGGCCACCGCGTAGATGTGCGGGGACGTATCCTCCCTGCGGCACCCTTTGAACATGTGCATGACCTGGGGGCAGCAGGGGGGCAAATCGGGCGGGGGTCAGCACCCTGCCACCCGCACCGGCTCCCCCTGCACAGTGGGGTAGGTCCCAGCCACCCACCCGCTCCGGTCCCCCCCAGCAGTAGCGTCACCTTCTCAGAGTACATGGAGGGGGAGCTCAGTGGGTTGATGATGACCATGGTGGGGCCAGCATAGGTGTGCAGGAGGTTGCCACCGTAGCGCTGCCGCAGCGTGTGCAGCACGCTGGACTCATTGAGGTAGAGGAGGCTGGCCAGGTCCTCCACGCGGTCGCAGGAGGGGGGGTTTGCCTAGCAGCAAGGAGAAGGAGGCGTCAGGCAGGGAACAGGGGTCTGGCCCACTGTCCCCCGCCCCGTTGCTCTACCTTCTCCACATCGTCCTCCTCCACCTCCAGGACAGCTCCATCGTGGTCCAGCTTCACCTTCACCTTGCCCTCGGGCAGGGGGCTGCCCTCCTCCGGCCGCAGCTGGCTGCCTGCGAGGGGCACGGGGCGCTCAGCGGGGCTGTGCTGGCAGCCCCCCCAGGGACACCACAGCCAGGTCGGGGGGGTTTGCTGTGCCAGGGGAAGGACGGGGCACCCCATGTCCTAGCAGCGCCAGGCTGACCCTGACTCACCCAAGGAGAAGCCATCCCTGTGCACCAGCCACACCTTCTCAGTCTCGTACCAGGCCTCCTCAGCCGCTATCTGCTCCTCCGTCTTGGCCTGTGGGACAGTGGGATGTGGGGCAGTCATGGACATCTGTCCCTGCCTTCATTTCACCCCTCCCCACATCCCTGGGGCTGGAGGGAACAGGGCTACCTGGCTATGGAGCCACATGCTGGGCAGCCACGGCCACCCTCCGCAAGCCCCAAGCCCTCCCAGCACGTCCCCAGCTTGCCCACCGCCCTTGGGGACCCCAGTGGACTCGGGGCTGCAGAGACCACCCGGGCCCTGCCACGGCTCCAGGCAGACACGAAGTCACAGTGGCCCACGAGCGCATTCACCACGGCCACCTTGGGCAAGCCTGGAGGGGCCGAGCTCCCAAACCACGGCCCAAGAGAGCGGGCACCCGTGCCAGTCACACGCTGGGATGCAGGGACACCGGGCATGCCGTGGGGACACGGGACACGCTGCAGGGACACGGGGCAGGGACATGCCGTAAGGACACGACAGAGGACACGCTGCAGGGACACGGGGCAGGGACACGCCGTAAGGACACGACAGAGGACACGCTGCAGGGACGTAATGGAGGGACACAGGACATGGCACAGTGATGGCAGAGAACCGCGGCATGGGAGATGCCAGGCTGCCACCCGGGAGCAGGGTGAGCCCCAAAGCCAAACCTGAGCTGCAGCAGGGACGGGGCCAAAGGGGGCTGCTGGGGCATCGTCCGCTTGACCCTGGCAAGGCCAAGAGATGGGGGGTGAGGGCGAGGAGGATTGATCTCCGCACTGCAGGCAGCACAGAAAGCGGCAGGGGGATGCGAGCGGGGGCAAAGCACCGCTGCGCCAAACCCTGCGGTGCTCCCAGTGCTGCAGCCACCGCTGCGGCCAGCAGAACGGCAGGACCAACACGGTGCTGGGGGCACACAGAGCCAGGAAGGATGCTGGCCACGAGGCCATGCTGCCAAAAGCCCTGGGGATGGGGACCACTGTGCCAATCCGCTGTGAGCTCTGCCAGCACCATGTGCCACGGCTGCTGCGGTACGAGCAGTGTGTCCTGCCTGTATGGGGTGCCCTGCCCCTCCACACCCTGCTCCGCAGCCCTGCCCGCCCCAGCTGGGCCACCTCCACCGAAAGCACCCTCCCGGGACACCCAGCTCCCCGGCACGGCCCCGCCGGGGAGAGACAACCAGCCCTGGCCACCCCGGCACCCTCCGGCCCCATGGGCAACGTGGCAGCCCACAGAGCAGGGTGGGATGGGGAAAGCCTTACGCTCCAGCACGACGCGCGGGCGCAGACGCCAGCCCAGCGGCAGACAGAGGATGGCGGGGGGTCACCGGCAGAGGCCGAGGGCTCTTGCGGATGGGGGTACAGTACCTGGCTGGGTGCCGAGGTGGAGGCGGCGGGGTCCAGCTAACGGTAGCAAGGAAGGAGGAGAGAAAGGAGAAGAGAGGGGGTGAGAGGCAGAGAGCAGCAGCAGCACCATGACATGACACAGCGCCCTGGCATGGCCACATCCCCACGGCACCACCTGGGCATCATCCCAGCCACCAGCAGCTACACCAACATGGCTCAGCAGCTCCCCACAGCCAGGCACACCGGTCCAGACAGCGATCCCCAAACCCACCGGCACCCCCAGTCAGCCATCCCCTGCTGCGGGTGCCACCCAGAGAGGGACCATGGGGCTGGTGGCCAGGCACAGGGATACAATCACCCCGTGCGGAGCACACGGCATGGCCGGGGCAGCCTCACGCTGCCCGTGCCTCCCCGTCCCCAGGCAGGCGGCACGCAAGCGCCAACGCCCCTGGAATTACAGAAGCGGTGAAGATCCTCTCCAGCCGGCGCTGCGCTTCCTCTGACGGGCTCAGCCAGGACGCGGGGCTGGGGGCAGCCTGGAGGCAGAGCACCGTTAGCACCAGGCCGGCCGCCCGGCAGCCCCCGCCAGCACCGCAGCCCCCACCAGCACCACGTTCGCGGCATGCAGGCGCCAGAGGGGCTATTGCAGAGGCTTCCCCCGCCCTGCAGCCCGCCAGCGCTGGGGGTGGGTACCAGGGCAAAGGCTGGCGCAGACCCAGGGGTGCCAAGGCCGGCACAGCCGGGGTACCGGTGGATACCCCGCAATGCCCGAGGACCCGGGTCCCTGCTCCCACACACCTGCTGGGGCGGTGCCGGCGCGGTTTTCGCAGGGATCGACCGCTTCTCACAGGGTTGCAGCTTCTTCTCCGCACGAGCCAGGAGGGAGACAAGGGGCAGCGTGACTGGGTGGCCGCAGTGCACACAACTGCCCCGAAAGTAACCCCCCACCTGGCACCACACACCCCAAAACCACTGCAAACCATGCGGGTGAGCTCACAGCACGCCGTACCGGGCGGCACAGTCCTGCCGCCGTGTTAGAGCATCCCCCGCCGCGCACACACCGGTACCTTGTGCCTCTCCAGGGCGGTGGGTTTTGGAGCGGATGCCTTTGCCGGCTCCGCTTTCCCTCCCGAAGGCTGCACTGGTGGCTCTGGCTTGGCTTCGGAGCCCGGGGACAGGGACGGCTTTGCGTCCCCCCCAGCTGGCTTGGGGGACCTCTCCTGCTTGTCCCCTGGCCGGGTCCGCGGCCGGTGCTCTTTGGTTTTGCCCTTCGCCATGAGGGTTTTGAGCCCCACTGAGATCTCATCCTTGGGCTCCAGCTTGGCGGGGGCTGCCGGCACGGCAGGGGGAGGTGGCGCAGCCGGGGGAGTCGGTATGGCGGGACGGCCCGCATCCTCCTTCCTGGGGGGCGGCACTGGCTCGGGAGACTTGGCGTCTCGCCCCGACTCCTTGGCGCTGCCGGCATCCTCCCCTGGCAGGACTTTGCGGACCACCTTGCGCACCACCCGGACCACCCTGCGGCGGGACTGCCCCTGGCCGTCGTCCCCCTGCGCCTCAGCAGCCGGGCCCTCCAGCCCGTTCACAGCCGCCCCGTTCAGCACCGGCTCTGGGCTCTTCCCTCGCGCAGGGGGTGGCTCGGGGCTCTTCGGGGACTCAGGCTTCGGGGGTTCAGGATTCAGGGGCGCAGACACCGCATCCTTCGGGCCCTCTGACTGCAGCCACAACAACACCGGTGTGAGCAGAGGTCCAGCAGCGGAGCGCCTACCACCGCAAGCACCCTCTGCTTGGGACATGGTGGTGCCTGGGGCTTTGAGCCCTGCCGCAGGAGCATGGCTCCCAGCCAGACCCTGGCACCGAGCGACACGGCACCCAGTCCCCTTCCCCAGCCAACCTCCAGCCCCCCCACCAGGCCCCACGGCAGGGAGCGATGGTGACCCTTCCCAGCCCTGCACCCAGGGACCTGTTGACCCTCAGGCTGCTGGTACAGGGGTAAAACTCAGTGCTCAGGGCACCGGCAGCCTTGCTGCAAGGCGCAGGGCAAACAGCAAGATTTCTTCCGCTGGCAGCTTTGGTGGGCAGGACGGGAGCCGGCACTGTAACCGTGGGGTGGGCACCGACCTGCTGCCCCGCTGGGGTGTGCAGGGTAGGGACAAGCTCTGGGGAGGTGGAGGGGAAGAGATCACTGTGCACCAACAGCCGGACATCCCCACCACAACCACTCACCACCTTCCACGTGCTGCCCTGGAGCGGCCGTGGGCGCTCCTCAGGGGCTGAGGCCGGCACGTGGGGGAGATGCTGAGCCCACGATCCTCTGTGATAACCCAAAGTCCTGGCACAGGGTCTGCCCCCACCAAAGACGAGCCCCATCCCCGACACAGCTCCACCCTGCCCGTGCCCTGCGACACTTACAGCCCCATCCTCCTTCCCGGGCCTTTTCACAGCTAAGCCTTTGTCCTCGTCCTTGACCTGAGGGTCAGACAAACAAGAGGAACGCGTTTCAGCCCACCGCAGGACCTCGCTGCCAGAAAAGCCACAGGGACCATCACTGCATGCCAGGGGGACAGGAGGCTGCTGCATTAAACAGCCCCAGTTTGCAGCCCATTGCAGCCCCGGGGATGAGGACATGCGTCCTTCCAGGCTTCCCAGCGGCTGAAAAAGTGGGGAGAAGCGCAGAGATGCGCCCCGGTTACGGCAAACCCCAAAGGTGGGAAGTGCTCTGCCCACCCGGCTCGGGTTCCCTCCTCGCGCGCAGCCGGTGAGCGAGCTGGTACATAGAGCCCTGCCGCCGCTCCCCACGGGAGCACGTCACCCCGCCAGGCGTCACAGCACATTTCAAGTGTCATCAGCTAATCTCTGCGGCAGCCACACGCGGGACATGCCAGCTCCCTGCCGAGCAGGACGACCCAGGGGCTTTGTGGGGGTGGGCAGCCAAACCCTCCCCTGCCCTGCGCCGTGCCGCTGAGCGCCAGGGCTCGGCCGTGGCACCGCAGCGGCAGCGTGTGGCGCACCCCACGGGCAATGCTCCCCGAGTCGCCATCGCAGAGCTCCTGCAGCGCTCGGGGCTGCCCGGTGGCACCGAGGTAACTCATGCCGTGTTAGGAGCTGCACCAGCCACTCATAAAGCGGTCGTTAGTGATGGCATTAGTAATTGCATGCGTGGCCGCGTCAGTGAACGCAGCCGTGCTGCGGTGGGGCGCGGGGCAGCTCCCCGCTGGCTCAGCGTGGCCCCTGGCGTGGCAGGGTAGTGAGAGGCTGGGAGCACCACCCCGAACGTGATGCTGGCACTGGGCAAACTGGGGAAGCTGGTCGCTAGCGTGCAGCAGTGTAACCCGAATGTGGGGTGTGGGCAAACATGCGAGAGACTTCCCTTCTGCTCCCAGAATGCAAACCGGGATGAAAACGCCATGGTGATGTCTCATGGAGCCGCAGCCCTGGCTGGGGAGAGAGGGAGAGGTGAGACGGGCCCGAGTCAGCATGTGGGACACTGAACCATGGCACGGTGGACGAGCACGTGCTCTTCCCCACCAGCCCTGGGAGCCCAGGACCCTCAGGAATGGGGGTCGAAGCCCACCTGGCCCCGCTCAGCTCACCGACAGGCAGTGGCTACCGACAGGCAGGGGGCCAGGCTGAGACCCGACAAAACTCGTTGTGCAAAAAAAGCCCCCTTAGTCAGCCCGCAGGACCGTGCTCCATTTTTCCCCCTGGGTGGGCCAGCCCGCTGCGGTAAGCAAATGCCAGGGTGAGGGAAGGGATATTTTCTGCCCCGGGCACCCTGCTTACCCTGACAGCCGGGGTTTATTCTGAGCCTGACCCCGTGCCAACGGCTGGGCAGCCCCGGCAGGACCCACCACCCCGGCGGGCGCTGTGCTCCGAAACCCCGGGGTCGGCAGGGAGAACTCCCTCTCCCAGGGCTGGCCATGGTGCAGAGGAGCACCCAGCCACCAGACCAGCCCGCCTGTCAGGGGGCACGTCACCCTGTCCCAGAGGGGTCCTCTGTCCCCCCTTGTCACCATAGTGTGAAATGCTGGTGCCCGGAACACGGGCTGGCATGGGGGTCTGGAGACAAACTTGTCCATGGGTCAGAGCCCCCAGACCCTCTACCATGGTGTTCCCACCTCCGCACAGCCTGGCAACACCCTAAAGGTCCCTGGAGAGCACCGGCCTCAGGGCAGAGGCTCGGGGTCCCCCAGCCGCCAAAGCACCCCAGGGGTGGGTGCAGCCTCGTAGACCCCGACCCCAACGCCAGGACTGGCCCCCATGTGCCCCCCTCCCGCTCCCCCATGCCATGCTGGTCACGCTGGGCGCACCCACCTTACCGCAGGGTCGGGGCGAGCTGGGAGCAAGCTGCTGGGGCGAGCACGGCGCAGCGCGGTGGGAGAGGTGCGTGGGGCGGCAGCCGGCGGCGCGGGGACAGCTGGGCCGATAGGGCCACCCTAAAAATAGCCGAGGAATGCGAGGGCCCCGCCGGCGCGCGCAGCAGCCGGAGGAAGCACCAAGGGGGGGGACACAGGGGCAGCGGGGCCTCGCCGCCACTACCGCTGCTGCTGCCGCCGGAGGAAGTGATGTGGGCAGCCCGACGCCGCGGGGGGAACTGCCTGGCCTCCGTCCCACCACCCGCCCCAGGGGAAGTGAGGAAAGACACCCCCGGGCCAAGCACGGCCGAGGGTCCTGTGCCGCAAGGGATGGGGTTACACAGTCCTGCACCCCAGGGTCCCATGGCCGGGTGCCTGGCGTCAGAGTGGGGTGCCCAGCGTCACAGCGGAGCGTCCGGCATCGTGCCGGGTGGTGCTGTCCCAACACCGCTTGCTCCTCCCTTTGCTTTCCCATGAACACAACAGCCCCCCAAAACACTCCCAGGGCCAAACAGCCCCCCGCGCCGAGGCGAGGGCCAGCACCGCAGAAGCGTGCCGGCCCAGCAGCCTCCTGGCATGGCGTGGCGGACCACGGTAAAGCCGCTTCCACGGCAAAGCTGCCTCTGGAGGTCCAAGGTCTCCCTGGAAACAGCGGGAGTGGGACGGCGGGCAAGGGGCTGGGGGCCTCCCCGCGCGGGGCCTGCCGGGAGGAGGCCAGCGGCAGGGCGCCAGCAGCGTGGAGAGGCGGCAGCCGCTCGGGCACGGTGGGGACTCTAGCCGGCACCCAAGCAAGTCCCTGCTCCATCCCAGGGACGCAGACATGCCCCGAGCCAAAAACCACTCCCGGAGGAAGCTGGGGGTCCTGGCCTGACCAGGAGGGCTGTGCCGATAGCGGGCTGGAAATCCCCGTGCTGGGGACGGCAGCACCAGGCCACGTCCCTCCCAGCCCCGTCCCTCCCGTTAATGCCAGGTTTGGCAGCGCTGCCCTGGGGCTGGCACCCCACGGAAGCCCCAGCCCCTCTCTGCATCGGGCACGCGCTGGGGAGAGGTCACGGCAAACACCCTTGGCAGCGCTAGCACGACACTGTGGAGGGTGCCCACGGTGTCCCCTGGCAGTGCTGGTGACAGCCCCGGGTTATTAGCAAGAAGTCGCAGTCACGTCCCCCAGCAGCAGGAACAAGAGGCTTCGGTGAGGGCACCAGCCCAGCCCTGGCACGCAGAATCGCCGCAGCCCCCTCCATGGCAAGACAAACCCGCACGGACCAAGCGCTGCAACGCGGTCCTGCCTTCCTGGGAGGTCCTGAGCACCCCCGAGACAGGGCACGAGCCACCCACAAGGGAGGAGCCCGGCTCCCGCAGGCCATCTCCACCGGGACCCCCAGCCCGGCCACACGGCCACAGCAGCGTTTCTGCCCAGCCAGCAGATTCCTCTCGTTCCTCCACCGGGAAGTTCGGCAGAGATGCACCGACCCTGCAGCCGAGCCTGCCAGACAGCCCCCACACCGAGGATGTCCCGGCAGCACCAACCCTACGGCATGGCAAAGAGCCGGCACCCAGCCACGGCACGGCACGGCGGCCTTGCACCCTGGGGACAGTGACCTCTGGGGATCAGGACGCCCGTGGCCAGTGGGCGAGCACGGCATGCAGGGTCTGCCGGCGTGGCCGCCAAATGCCTGTGGTCCGGTCAAAGTGCTGGAGCAGTCAGAGGCGTTTCTGGAATATTTCTGCCCGGCCGGCACACGCCTGGGCCCTGCCAGAGGAATTTCGCTGGTAAATAAATAAATACAAGCGTGGAGCCGAGCCAGCCCGGCTGCCCTGCGCTGGGACACGGGGGGGCTTTCACCTGGTCCCCAATGCCCGGCCATGCTCTGTCACCAGCCAGCCCCGCGCATCCCACAGCACCCAGAGGTCCCCCCCGACGCGACGGGTGCTGCCCTGGGCCGTGGGGCCGTGGGGCCGAGGGCAGCTCGGCACGGCCCCTGCCGAGGGGGTTAAATCCCCCACGGTACACAGGGAGCCTGGCACCATCCCATTCCAGCCGGGGAGGGGCTTCCAGAGCAACAGCCCAAAATATGTCTATAATTTCCTGTTTCAAAAAGGATCATTTTTATTTAAATTAGGACCAGAAACATTCCAGGGAGCTTAGCGGGGCCTGGGGGAGAGCCGGGCCTCCCTGTGTACCAGCACCTTGCGCAGCTCCGACGGGTGAAGCACCCCCAACCGTGCCCTGCACCACAGCCTCAGCTCCCCAGCACTGCCAAAGCCACAGCACACCCCCCGCGCCACACGGGAGGAGGACAGCATCCTGTGCCGGGAGCTGCCCGCGCTGCGGTGGCACCCAAAGGTGCCACAAACACGGTCACTGCCACCCTCTGGCTGTTTTCCTCCGGCTGATGCCATCGAACCACGCCAGGACCCGGCGCGAGGCCGCACACTGCAGCCTCTCCCACGCAGCCCCAAGGCCACCGGCATTCCCTCTTCCCCCTTCTCCGCCGCAGCACCACGCTCTTGGCGGGCACAAGCGCCTCGCCAGCCCCCCGCGCGCTGGCATCGAACGTGCACCTGCTCCCACGCTGGCACGTTCCGCGTGCCCCCCAGCCCCACGGCTCCCCTGCCCCACGGGGTTATCCAGCCAGGGGTTATCCCGGCAGCACAGCCGGCATCGCCCGGCGATGGGCTGGGCTCTGGGGAGGAGCTGACGGGAAGCCAGCACTCCAGCTCGGCAGTGCCGGCGCCTGCTCAGGGAGCACGTGGAGCTCCATGGACACGCCACGGTACCCCTGCACCACAGCTACCCTCGATGCCTTCATCCTGGCCACCGCCCCACGGAGACGGGGTCCCACCACGCTCAGCATGGCTCTATCCAGCACAGGCAACCTGCTCCGTGGGCACGGGCACCCTCCTCTCCCTAAGGAAGGCTTAAAATTACAGTAACCGACGCCACACTGCTGCACCCCGCCGCCACCGTGGAGGGGGTCGGGCTCTGCAGGCTGTTGGCATTTGGGGGGCTCTGCCAGGACACCGGCCAGCCAGGACGCTGGTTAGCCTGCGGCAGGGTCAGCCGAGCCGGGCGGCTCACGTGGGAGATGTGGGTCACCCAGCCATTAAGTTTCTATTTATAGAGCATCAGCCGCACACACAGGGCTGCGCACGCTGTCGGGAGCTCCCGTACCCCGGTACACCACGCTGCCCTCCCTGGTACCTGGGGAGGGATCCCAACGTGGGGAGGCTGATGAGGGCAGCGGGGCAGGCAGTGCCCCTCCCGCAAAGCGGCGTTAGGGATTTCCCAGCAGCAAGGAGCAAAGCTCCTTTCCCTGCCAGACCACGCTGCCCCGGTGACCGGACAGGGACAGACTTCCCTCAGGTGACGCAAAGCTGGGCTCTTCCCGAGCCCCTCTGGCAGGAGGAAGACCAAACCCAACAGCACACTGAGCATTTTGGGAAGAAAAACCCACCAGCACTGGTTCGCGAGCCCTGATGCAAACTTGCCCTTGCAGCTGCTCTGCTGCTCCGGGCACGGGCAGGGATCACCACCGCATCCCAGCCACAACCTCTTGCTCCTCCCCGTGCATCGCTCCCAGCCGGAGCAGCCCCGGCGCCTGCCGGTTCCCACGGCCCCCGCTAACCCAAACACATGCCACGAGGATGCTGGCGGCCCGCAGAAGCCCAGGGCACCAGCCGCGTGGCAGGGACGGCATTACTCACATCCCAGGCAGCGTGGCGTGTCCCCTGGCCGCCCCGCAGCCAGCAGCGGCTCAGCTCGCTCAGCTCCAGGATGGGCTGCACCTTCAGCTGCACCGTCTCCCCCGACTGCCGGATCATCTCTACGATCTCATCCCGGGATTTGTTCTCCACGTTTCGCCCGTTGATCTCCACCAACCGGTCACCCGGCACCAACCCCAACGCCAAATCTTTGGTGCCGGCTCCAGGTTCGGCAAAATGAACGACGCGCCGGTACACCTGCCCATCGGGCGCCCGGTCCAGCATGGTGGTGCGGCGTAGGGAGAAGCCGAAGTCGCCAGTGTTGCGCCTCTGCAGCTCCAGCTGCCGTGGGGTGGGGGGCTGTGGGGGCACCAAGGCGGGCAGCCGCAGCTCGGCGGGGAACCTCTTGCTGACGAGCTCTGGCACCCTGGCACGCAGGGAGGCGGCGGAAGGGGTGCAGGGGTGTCCCGGGGGGATCCCTTGCTTGGCAAGCTGGGTCTCCAGCGTGCGCACCTCCACCTGTGGGGAGGGGGCCGCTGAGTGCTCGGAGGGGGTGGATGTCTCCGAGGTGCTTTCGTCCCGGCTCTTCTGGGAGAAGGAGAAGCGTTTGACGATCATCTGGGAGTTCTGCTTGGCCAACGAGCCAAATTTGGCCGCCCGCTGCAGCACCGAGCCCTTGAAGTTGGCATCGTCCACCTTGAGATCATCGCTGGAGCTGGCCGTGCTCAGGTGGCCCGAGTCCAAGATGATGCTACCCCTATTGCTGTCAGAGTCGATGTCTGTGAGATGCAGGTCAGAGCCACTGGCCACCTTGATGGGGATGGGGTTGGAGATCTCCAGGCGAGTCTTGGAGTCCCGCTTGGAGGCGCGGTTGAGGTTGAAGAAGCCCCGGCGCATGCTCATCTCCTCCAGGCTCTTGAGCTCAGCTGCTGACATCCGCTCCTTCTTCTCCTTCTTTTCCTTCTTCTCCTTTCGGGCCCCATCCTTCTCTTTGTCCTTCTTCATCAGGTTGAACATGGTGGAGAGGGGCTCAGGGCACGGTCGCCCCTGCAGCCAGGCGCTGGATTGGGGTGCTGGTCACAGCGTGGCCGCCTGCCTGAAGAAGGACAGATGGGCAAGGGTGCCATCAGACAGTGGTACGGCCAACACCCACCCCACCAGCCCTCAGCCCACCCTATGGGTCACCCCAGTCCCAGCATCCCCACCCTCCCTGGGGAGAGCAGCACCCCGGGTTCTGAGACTGCCCTGGCTGGGCACCAAGCCCCAGGGATGCAGGAAGGGTGGCCCTGCACCCCCGGGGATGCCCTGGAAGACGCCCAGCAGCCTGGCAGCCCCATGCATCCCCCTGCCAGCACCAGGGGCTGACTGTGGGCAAACCCCCAGCACCTCCTGCAGCTCGCAGCCATTTCGGAGCAGCACGGGCAGGCAGGGGAGGAAGGCACCCCGGTCGCATTTGCAGCGGTTACCACTGGTGTGTAAGACGCTCCCCCGGCTAATCCACCCATCCCTGCCGGCTGCGGCACCACAGGCATCCCGCTCGCCACTCCAAAAGCCCCTTGTCGAAGAAACAGAGGCCTCTCTGCCACTCGTCCTGGCCCTGGCCACCGCAAAGCTGCGAGGGACAGCCACAGGCAGCGTCCCCACCGGGGAGGGAGCTGGAAACACCGCCCTACGTGAAGGCTGCTCTAATAAACAGGAACCTGTAAAATCACATCCCTCCCAAACACTGATAAGTGTCTAATTTTAGCCAGGGCGACACAGAAACTCGTGACGCTGCCGGTGACCTCCAGGAACAGTCGCTCTTTCATTCAGGCGTCCCGCGCTGGGGGGGGACACCCAGCCGGCAGCAAAACCGCAGCCCGGCACAAATCCCGGCCTCCCCAGGAAACCCCGTGTGCACCCAGCACCGGGGGGCACCTACAGCCTCGCCCCACACGGGGCTGCTATGGGACCCGTCTGCCCTTGGGCAACCAGTACTCACCAGTCCCCCTCAGCCCCCACCGAGCGCTCAGGCTGCGGATAAACAACTCCAAACTGGAGCAGCCGGCTGGCAGCGCCGCACGGGATGGGCTGCCGGCTATATATAACGGGGCAGGAAGCTGCGCAGGAACTTAACCTCGGCACAACGGACAGCAGGAAAACTCCCCGTGCTGGAAGCATCTGCTTTAGAGCTGTCCGATGGGTGCAGGGACGAGGTTTGGGCAACTCGTGGGTATGGGCAGCGCTGCCAACGCTGGCAGCGTGGGCTCTGTGAGCAGCCCGGGGTGCACGGATGCCATGCTGCGCCATGCCTAGCTGCGCCTTCGCTCCAGCGCAGCACCAGCGCTGCATCACCTCCACTGCCCGGGCCACCTCCCTGCGAGGGCACGTGGTCCCCGCTGCCCCTGAACACGCCCTGTGGGACACGGGGAACCCGGACTCCCCTTGGCGAAGCCACGTGGGTTCAGGGGGATGGCAGGGGACTGCCACAGCCCCACCGGCCCTTGGGGCCGGGGCAGGAGCGCATGTGCCTGGGAGAGGCCCGGCCACAAGGCAGGCGAGGGCAGGGCTCTGCAAGCTGCAGCACGGGTGCCGGCCCTGGGTGCATGATACAGCTGAGGCAGCGAGGGAGGGATAAGGATGGGCACACAGCGTGGCCGGGCGGCTGTGTTTGCCAGCTCCAAGCCCAAGGCCAGAGGGGCTGCCAAGGCTCGGTCCATACCGCTCAGCCCCAGGGTTCTGCCTGCTCTGCCTTCCCCTGAAGCACCCGGGGCTTTGCTTACACCCACAGCCAGGACCTGGGCTGGACCAGACCCCAGAACTCATGAAAACAAGCCGGTTCCTCCATCTCCCAGTACTGCCGGCTGCAGGGCGACCCAGTGACCTGAGCCTGGGGCCGGTGGCAGGTTCTGCTGGCAAAGGGCCCCATGGCCACCCTGCCGCGGGGGCTGCTTTCCGCCAGCACCTCCGTGGTGGTGCCGGGGCCTCAGCGCAGACAATGGCAGGGAGAGAATCACCTGCGCCCGTCCCCCCGCCATGACACATGCCACGGGTACCCCCTGCAGCCTGGGCATCCCCAAAACAGTGCAGCCGGGGGGGTGCAGAGAGGGCTGCACCCCCAGGACCACCCCATACTCACCCCATGCCGGGACCCCCTCTCTGGTCCAGGGGGGACAAACCCCTGGGAGCAGAGCTGCTCGCAGGGCAGGCACTGGTTAGAGCCGAGGCGCTGGGAGGCAGGCGGCCGGCGCGCTCTTCACGCTCTTTGTCCTCAGTGGTTCCTCTCCCCCGCACACACGCTCCCTCCCAGCCTTTGTACGCTCAACAAAAAGGGGGAACGAGCGTTACCATCTGCATCACTAATCAGGCTGCACCGGCAGCCAGCGGCCCGGCCACGTGTGTCCCACGCAAGGCCACCGCTGGCAGGAGCAGGGCAAGAGGGATGAGAGCTTCGTGGGCTGGGGCGAAGACCCCAGCATCCCCCCTGCAACGGCGTCCCCAGCCCACGTGGGATGCCACTGTGGTTTGTTCCCTTCTCCCTGAGGAGGCTCCCGCCAGCGGCACGCACGCACGCACCGGGGATGCCGGATGGGTGCAGCCCGATGCCGCGAGCAGAAGGCGGCTGCCGAGCGTCTCCTTGCTCCCGAACCAGACCCAACGCGCCTTGCCTGGCTCAGCCCGGGCTCGCTCTGGGATTACCCATCACCAGGCATGTTCGGGGCAGCAGCGTGCATGAGCCATGACAGGGGAGGGAGAGGCGCCTGCGGGCGCCGGCTGCGCCGGAGGATTGCACGCAAGGACGCTGCTGTGACACCGGGGCTGGCAGGGGACGGCGGATGTCACCCTGGAAGGGCCAGATGGCAGAGAGACCCAGCTTAAGGCTCCCAAACCCAAAAATCCTCCCTGAAGCCCACAAGGAGTGAGGGGGATGCAACTTCCCCCTCGTCCCCCCACCACGGCCGTGCACCCCTGTGTCCCTGCCAGGGCGCCGGTGAGTTTCAGGCAGGGAGGAAGGCGTTCACTGAAACTCCGGGCCACTCCTTCCCTGCCCGAGACGCAATCTCGTCCAACACGCTCCCCGCGCAGGGACCTGCAGTGCAAGTTTCCCGGTTGCCTGGCCTCCCCGCTCTGCTCCTTGCCGCAACGCTGGCCGTAGGGCCGCGCTCGCCCACCGCTTCGGCACAGGAGCTGGCCGCTGTCACCTCCTTGGGCACACCACGCTGGGGCACCCCACGCCCCGGCTGTGCCCAGCTGGGCAGGCACGATGCTGTGCCTGGGACTGGGTGCTGCCGGCAGCGGTGCTGAGCAGCCAGCCCAGCTCCCACACAGGGCAAAGGGGGCTGACCTGTGCGATGGCTCCTCGCCTCCTTGCCGGACAGTTTTCCACAGAACAAGGAAATTTAGGGGGTTTCCAAACCACTCGGCACTGCCTGCCCTTACGGACAATGCTGGGATGCGTCAGGAGGAAAACAATCCCGGATTTACGCGAGTCACAGCTGGGATGCGCCGCCAGGCTGTCTCCAAAGCAGGATTTCGGGTCCTGCTGCGGGAACCCCCTGTCCAGCAGCAACGGGGACCCAGCCTGGCTTTGAAGCGTCACCCCAGGCCAGCCAGCGGACGGCAGAAGGGTGCACAGGGTGCGTGCGTGGGGTGCAGGCACCGGCCTCGCCCCAAAGCCGGGCAATAAAACAGCCCAGGAGTCCTTGCAAAACAGAGGTGGCAGGGTGGCAATGGCGCCAGGCTCTGCTGGTGCGGAGGGAAAGTGGGACACGATTTAGCAACCAGCTGGGGGGACGACAGGCGGGTCGCAGCCCCGTTGCCATCGGGCGTGCACTTCCCCCCTCCACGCCCCGTTTCTGACTCAAATTTGCAGCCTGATCCCCGACATGGCCCAGCCCAAAGCAAAGGTGAAGGGCTGAGACGCGGCTCGTCAGCGGGCAAAGTTCAGGGCCGGCACAGGCGCCGCAGGAACACTCAGCTCCCGACGGGGGACGGGGGGTGGGAGCTGTCTGGAGGGGGTCCCCCGGTGCCCTGGCGCTAGGGCCAGCCCGGGGTGCGGGGACATCGCTGTCGCATGCCCTCGCACACCCGCTGTGGGCCCGTACTTTTCTGTAATTGCCCTAAGTTTAGCTCCGGCGCTCGTTGACCAGACAATTTGCATCTCACAGGCCGGCTGGAAACCACACTATTTCTGGACGCGTGTCCCAGCCCTCACCCGCCGCTCTATATATTCCTCCCCGGGCAAATTAACGTGCA
>VWZZ01006779.1:48104-75931 GCA_013399095.1 Psophia crepitans
CCCGTGCCCCCCGGGGCCCCGGGCCTGCCCCCGCCATGGCACCCTGAGGCCTGCAGTGCCCACCCTGCCAGGGCCCCGAGGGAGCCATGCTGCAGGGAAGGGGGAGCGGGCCCTGGTTGCCATGGTTACCGTGAGGCTTGAGGCCTAGGGGTGCCTCGTTGCCATGGTTACCGCAGGCCTGAGGCCTCCCAGGCCCATGGCGGATCCCCCCGGGCATGGGCGGTGGCTGCGCTGTGTGGAGCCAGGGGGTGAGCCCTGGGCTCGCTGCGGCCACCAGGCCCACCCAGCCAGCGGGTGCAGCCTCACAGCTCCTGCCACCCGCCACAGGGAGGGTGACCACACCGGCATGGAGACAGGGACCCGCCGTGGCCGGCGGAGCAAGGTGACGGCGGTGTCCAGCAAGCACCCGGCCGAGCCCACCACCCGCAGGGTCCCACTGAGAGGGTGCTGTGCCATCCCCACCGCGCCAGCCGGCGCCAGGGCCGGGCCAGCCCCCGCGCTCGCCCCGTGACGGCGCGGTGCATTGCCCGTGGAAAATGCCAGAGTGGTCAAACTGTTGAGTCATTTGTGCCCAAGATTATCTATGCAAACAGCTGCCCCGATTATTTTTCTTTTTTTATTATCTTTTTTTTTTTTTCTTTTTCCCTAAGAATGTGGCTCAGACCATGGGGATGAGCAGCTGAAATCTCCGGGGATCAGCGGGACAATGCCAGCGCGAGCATTGTGCTGACGGCTCTGCAAACGCTGGCACCGGCTCCCGGCCAGCAGCACCCTATAAAAGCCGAGCCGCTGAAGTAGGCAAACATTACATGGGCGAAGCAGCAGTAACCGCCTGAGCTAGGTGAGTCCTGGGACCGATTCGTACCTCTCCCACCTCGCTCTCTGCTCACTCCCGCTGCCGCCGACCGGCTGGGCAGGCACCCTTCCTCCTTCCTGCCTGGTGGCCAAAGACACCCAGAGGGACCATCGCCATTTCTCGTGGCAAAAGACAGGCTCACACGTCCCGGGGGTGGCTGAGAGCCGCTCTGCCGTGGGGCACCCCACTGCTGGCACCCATCCAGCCCTGGCTCCCGGCACGGCACACCGGTTGGCATCTCCCATCATTAGCCGGGGCCGGCCATGGCAGCCCACCACGCCTGGCAAGGAAGGCATAGCCGGGGCGACGGGCAGGGAGAGGGGAGCAGGCAGCTCTGTTGGACACTGCCAGGCGCGGGGCAGCCCGTGCCACCCGCTGCAGTTCCCCACACCACCTCGGGGTTGTTTTTCCTAGCAATGGCCTGGGCTCGGGGATATGGAAGGGGGAGCCAGGCACTGAGCCCCGGTGGGTGCACAGGCTCCATGCTGGGTGTGGGGAAGGGGCACCGTGCGGTGAGGAGGGAGCACCCTGCTACTGATGTGCCCGAAGTCCCCTGCTGTGCCCCCACTCCATCCTGCGGCTAGCGAGAGGGTCTCACTGCATCTGGCGTGGCTTGTCCCCCGCAGACGGGCAGCTGCCGCCGGACAGGCGCTGTGGGCAGCGGGCACAGAGCTGTCCCCCGGCCCCACGAGCAGGCAGCAGGGATGCACAGGGGCACGCTGCAGTACAAACGGCTTTTCCTTCCTTCTCCAGACACCGTTCCAGCAGCAAAGATGGCTCAGACAAACCCTCTGCCTGTCCCCATGGGCCCATGGAAGGTACGTCCTCGCACCCCCTGTCTCTCGCCTTTCCCGGTGTGCAGGTAGGGGACATGGAGAGGGGCAAAGCCAGTCCTCTGGGGCCAGAAAAGCTGCCCAGTGAACAGAGAGGTGGGGGGAGCACTGGAAGCAAGGCACCTCTGTCCTCTGCCCATGGGAACTTGCCTCCTGCCTGCTCAAACACCTTCTGGGTGTTTTTCAGAAGCCTCTTTGCAGCACCCTGGCCCAGCCGTGCCCTGCTCTTACCGCTCGTCCTGTGCCAGTCGGTTACAGCAGTCCCCGAAAGCCACACGCTGCTGTTTGCCCTCCCTTGTTGGTGCAGGCAGGCTGGCAGGGCAGGCAGGGGCAGGCACGGGGGCTGCAAAGGGGGCGGTGGGCATGGTGGAGCAAGGTGGGGAGCAGCTCCGAGGGGTCTGGCAACAGCTCCGGGGACACAGTTTGAGGAGGGAACCGAGAGGGAGAGGAGAAGCACATGCACAAGCGGGGTTGCACCCCTGCTGAAGCCTGGAGCTGTTGTGGGAGAGGAGAGCACCAGCCGCAGCCCCCCGGGGAGTTCCCCCTCGCCCTTTCCCCCGTTAATCCTCTTTGCCCTAGAGCGTTCGGAGCAGAGGCCAGGAGAACCGCCAGCCACAGCCCTGCCACCCGCCCGTGCCAGAACGGCTCCGCTCCTCTCTCCGGACGGCACCGCTGCCCCGGGAACTGATCTCCGCAGGGGTGAGCAGGAGAGCGGAGCGGGGGCCGGCGTGCATCTCCCCCAACACCAAGGCAGGGCGCGGCGGGGCCAGCAGGGCAGGGATGCGCAGAGGGGTGCGGGGCTGCGTCCCCGCCCAGAAGGGTGTCCGGTGCAGCCTCTGCCGGCTCTTCCCCGGACGGAGCGTGACCCTCTGTCTTGAAGAGGTGCTGAATCGCCTGAGGCCACTGCCGGGCAGTTCCCAACTCGGCAGCTCACTCTCCGTTCCAGATCACCGTGTACGACCAAGAAAACTTCCAGGGCAAAAGGATGGAGTTCACTTCAGCCTGTCCAAACATCATGGAGTGCGGCTTCGACAACATCCGCTCCCTGAAGGTGGAGGGTGGCGCGTGAGTACCCTGCGGCCAGCGGCGGGGAGGCTTTCCCAGGCAGGCTGGCAGGGTGAGGGGTGCCCGAGTGCAGAGCAGGGCCGGCTGTCCTTGCTCCACCTAGCTGGATGCAAGCACTGCAGGCAGGGAAAGCCGGGCATGGGGGATCGCTCCCTGCCGGGGTAGAGCAGCCAGCCCTGGGCAGCACTGACACAGACGCAGGGCCAGAGAACAGCCGCAACGCCTTTGGCATCCTCCAAAACCACCTCCTGCAGTCTGGGAGCAGCCAGGTTTGGAGCTCGCCGGTGCTCCGCAGGGATGCTGCCCAAGGATGAGTGAAGATCAGTGCTCAGCGAGTGGCTCTTGGGCTCAGCCTGGTCCCCATCTGCCTGCGTCACCCCATCAGGCACCGTGCCTAAGAACCGCTTTTCTTGCCCCAGGGCCCATTCCTGCTCTGCCCCGTGCTCTCCCAGGGCCACAGCAGAGCCTTCCCACAGCCTGCGCTGTGCTGCCCCGGCCGCTGACAGAGGTAGGGAGCAGAGCCGGGCTTCTCCCTGCGCACGGGAATCTTCCCTGGTACAGACAAGACATCTCCCGAGCCGCTGGTGTACGGAGCGGTCCCCACGGCAAGCATCCCGCTGGGGCCGGGGAAGCAGACAAGATAGATTTGCGCTGCTATATTTAGGGTTTGTAATGCTAATGGGATCACAGCGGCACGCGTGCTCACGCCGTAATCAGCTCACTGCTCCAGTTGACGTGTTCCTAATCAGGCTGTTCACCTTGCATGGGGGGACACCGACTGCGGGACATGGGATTGGGCTTGGTTTTGGTCGGTGGCGAGAAGCCCTCAACTCCCCCAGCTCAGCATGCCCCTCAGCACCCCCTGTACCCCAGAAGCTGGGGGTCTGTAGGCTGCACAGGCTCCTTCCAGCCCCCAGCCCAGCCTCTGCCTCCCCGGCTGCGGCTGTCCCGTCCCCAGTGCCTGGAAGGGGCTGTGCCCAGGAGCGATCGCCACCCCAGGGACAGGCAGGTTCTCCTGTGGGCAGCGCCAGGGCTTGCAAAACGGATCCTGCAGGGCAGAGGCACCCCTCTCACTTCTCCATGTCTTGTTTTCAGCAAAGGAGGGGGTCCCAAAAAGGAGGAAGGCAACAGCTCCCTGCCCTGCTCGCAGCCAGAGGGGTTCTGCCTGGTTTAGGCGTTAGGAGCTCAAGTCTTTCCAGCTGTGCCAGGTTGCAATTGGGAATAAAAGAAAGAAATGAGGCCTTTGGGAGAGGAGGGCAGCCGGGGGTGTCCTGCGGCATCCTAACGCGATGCTGATCTGCATAAATAACCACAAAGCGTTAGGGGAGAGCGAGCCACCCTGGCAGGCTGGGCCCCTTGACGGAGGGACCCCATCACCTCCCACCGCCGAGCGCTGCCAGGCGGGCAGCCCCCCAGGCACCCGACGCAGTTACACCCCCAGCACCGCTTCCTTTCCTCCCGGACTTGTGGGCAGAGGCCAGACCCCAACCTCCTCCTGACACCTACACCCGCGCCCCGGTGCCAGCCCCGAGCAGGAGGCCCAGAGCTGCCGCAGGAAGCCCTGGCAGCCCTCGCTCTGTTTTTGCAGCTGGGTTGGTTACGAGCACACCGGCTTCTGCGGGCAGCAATTCATCCTGGAGAGGGGAGAGTACCCACGCTGGGACGCCTGGAGCGGCAGCAACGCCTACCACATCGAGCGCCTGATGTCCTTCCGCCCCGTCTGCTCCGCTGTGAGTCTCCCAGAGCTCCTGCGTCTCTGATCCTGCTAAAACGCCCCAGACTAAAGCACCAGGCCAAGGGAGCGGTTAGAAAGGGCAAACACAGCCGTGCCGGGGGCTCTGCAGGTAGCAGAGGCTCCTCGAGGTGGGCTCAGCCCAGCAGGATCTGCTGTTGCTGTCCTGTTTTCTAAAATTTCTAAGGGAACTTCTGGGTCAGCTGTACATGACCAGAGTAGCTGTGGCACAGGTGTCACCAACATCTCCCAGGCCAACCCCTGCCCAGCACCTTCACAGATCCAGGCTTTGGAAAATCCAGCCCTTAGGGGGTAAAACATCTCCCTTGAGCCGTGCATGAACCCCCAGGAAACCCTCTGAGCAATGCCACAGGGAGGGACAGACACGGCCCCGCCATCCCCACCCACGCCAGGGAGGGAGCACCACCACCTCCTCACCCCGTGCTCTTCCACCCCCCTCAGAATCACAAGGAATCCAAGATCACCGTCTTCGAGAAAGACAACTTCATCGGCCGCCAGTGGGAGATCAGTGACGACTACCCCTCGCTGCAGGCCATGGGCTGGGCCAACAACGAAGTGGGCTCCATGAAGATCCAGTGCGGCGCGTAAGTGAGGGGCAAAGGGCCACGGGCAGCTGGGACAGTCTGCTGCCATCGTTGTGCTACCGCAGCTGGGGGGAGGACACCCATAACCCCCCGGCTTACCTCTTACCCCCCTTACGGCTGCCTGACGACTCCTTTTCTTCCAGTTGGGTTTGCTACCAGTATCCTGGGTACCGTGGCTACCAGTACGTGCTGGAGGCCGATCACCACGGAGGAGACTACAAGCACTGGAGAGAGTGGGGTTCGCACGCCCAGACCTCCCAGATCCAATCCATCAGGCGTGTCCAGCAGTAGCCTCCCACTTTCCAGTACATCCTTGCAAGGTTTCCAAAGCTCACCGGCTCCCTCTTGGTGCTAATACTCCCCTCCCGAAATAACCACCCCTTGTACTGCAACTGCTTATGGAACACCACTCCCAAACAGTACAAACTGCCACAACTGCCAATAAATGTGACTGAAAGACAAAGATAAACCAGCTTGGTGTGTGTTTGCTGTTGCATGGTTGGGGTTGAAGTCACATCCCCATCCCGGTAGCAGGGACCAGACTCTTCCACGCCCAGTTTGAGCAGGACTAAAGCCCGGTGGGGCCCACCCCAAGGCAAGTTCGTTCCCCAGCTGCCTTGCCCACACAAATACAGCAGCCCTGCAGCCACATGGCTTCCTTCCTCCCTGCCCTCCCCTTCCCCAGCCAAGGTCAAGGCATCGTGTTCCGCCAAGCCACACCAGCACCGGGCGCCCACGGAGCCACCCGCGCCGCGCTGCTCTAGGCTTTGGCCAGCGCAGCTGTAAGCTTAGTGGCCTGAGGGACAGAAAGCCGAGTTGATGGCCATGCAGCATCCCCGGGGCCAAGGAATGCTCCCTGAGAGCGCAGAAAAGAAAGCCACACTGACACCCACAAACTTTAAAATTTTTATTCAACAATTTACATCACTTATTGTCTGTCTTAACGTATTCGATCTACACAAATTTCTTTTTTTCCTGATAAAATAATAAAATTTGGATAAATTTTGAAGACCTGTTGATGCAGAATAAACAAAATTTCAGGTAACTTTTTTTTTTTTAAAACATTTAGTGTGAAGTATGACATCATTGGTAAAGATACATCATGCCATTACAGCTCATGGACATTACCTATCCTTACAGTCCGTGACATCACCCATACCAGCGCAAGGGGCTGCGCCAGACGCAGCTACAGCAGGTATTACACTAACTCTTCTAGCCACCCTCTCACGACTGGGAGAACGCCTACGTTTCCAGCTGGGCACACAGAGTGCATCAACCTAATCGGAAATACCGGGGGGAAGTGGGGGGAGGAAACAAATTCTACCTTTATCGATCCGTGTGCTGGCACACGACAACATCGACACCAAAGAGGGGCTGCCCCTCTCCGCAGGTCAGAGGTAATTCAGCTCCTGAGCAGGTAGAGCACAACCCCTCGCGGCGATTTCAATACACACCAGGAAACGGAAGGAAATGAGAACTTATCGACGAGGGTGGGCGGGAGAGGAGACGGCTCCGGCCCCAGCTCCGAGTCGAAGCGCGCGGTTGTGTTTCGCACCGCCCTTAACACTGAAATATTCAGGGGAGGGGGGAGAGAGGGGCATCTGTCCCCCCAGTAAACAAGTTGAGGACCTTCAGAGGCTGGCAAGCCGCTGAAGGTGTGTAAGTACACGTGTGATGGTAGATAGAAAAGCAGCCCTGTTCTGTATGAAAAAAGCTGTCAAGTTAGTACAAATTTCTGCCACGGCGAAGGGAACGCGAGGAGAAGGCTGTCAGGGTCCTTCTCCTGCCACGAAATCCCGACTCTCCTGCACAAAGGCTCTGGGCTAAGCAACGAGTTTCCAGAGGTGGCACCTGCAACCCAACGCACCCAAATCAGGAAAACAAACCCAAAACGACGCTCTCGCCCCGGCGACCGGCGGGAGCCCACCCTCCGCTCCAGTGGGCCGCGTCCCCACCGCAGGGCCGGCGAGGAAGCCTGTCCCTCCCGCCTCGCAGGGGGAACACACCCCGGTAGGGTTTCTCTTGGGTTAATTTTGTCACTAGAAGCCTCAAGTCTGCCCGCGCCACCCGCCTGCAGCGCGGCAGGCCCGTCTCCGTCCCCTCCCCACCGCCGCCCGCACACCAGCGGGTACCACCGGAGAGAGGGAAAAAAAAAAGGGCACTCATTTGTCCGACAGTATAAAGTGTATCTGAAACACAAGCCAGCACACCTCGCTCCCTCCAATTACTAAAGTAGGCTCTTTAAAATAAAAAAATAATATATATATTTATATAGCTATACAGCGAGATACAGAGAAAGCAAAGGAGAGAGATAGGCTACTAAAAAAATCAAGAAGCGCCAGTTTTCTGCTACAGCTGTCAGCAAAGAACTGTCACCTTACATCATACCCTCCGAGATGGTGAAGATAATGGAGGCAATGACAGCACAGGAATGCAAAAGAGGGCAGATAAGTCACTTCTGGTAATGAGACACAAATTAAACTTTCAAAACATGTGCATAGCTTTATTCATCTGCTTCAAACTAACCTTTTATCACGGAGCTTCAGCGAAACCCGAGTGTGCAAAATGCATTTCTAAAAAATAATGCAAGCAAGCTTTCACATTTACAGTGGCAGAAGTACAGAAAGACTCAGACAGAAATCACACGTTGGGGCGAGTGAGTGGGGAGAGAGATGAAGAAACAAGAATTGCACAGCTTCGTATTCTGAGTCACTGACTGCAAACATAAGCATTTCTATTTCGTTAACTTTAAGCAAGGCGTGTTTACTTCTCCTTTACAAGAAAATAAACTGAAAAAAACCCACAGTAACAAGAACCACAACCTGGAAGGGAATAAATCCCCCAGGGAACGGGGTCCCCGGCGCCGCACAGAGCCCTAACTCCAGAGAAAAGCCAGTTCCAGACCTTCACTTGTTGTCGCTTTGCAGGCAAAGCGTCGCGATGCTTAATTTTGTCCGCAGGAGAACAGCAAAGCAGCTTCTCTTTCCCCACCCACCCTCCCACCCCTCGAAGTCGCAGAAAACTGCTCGTGTTTGAAAAGGAAAGGTGCCATCCTGCCGGACATCGTCCCCAAACTGTAAGACAGCCACTACACAGGCTCGAGTCCAAGTCTTACTTCGATCCGGTGGGTCACGGGGACAGTGACGAACCCTCAACTGTAGATGGGGCACGGCCATCGTGCTGCCGGCCGGGAGCCCGGCTGTCCTGGCAGCTCACACACCACTACAAAGTCTCTTCAGAAAGACTAAGCACACACGCAAGGCACATTTAGTCAGATGTACACACACACGCATGTGCATGTGTGTAAAAAAGCAAATGCTGGCTAAAAAAAAAAAATGATGCCGAATAAACTAATTAAACAGGCAGAGTTCTGGCCTATGGTATTTACATACTATTTTCCAGGCAATTGTAATCCCTAAGCGTTTTTCCTACACGACTTTAGACCTTCCTTATTCTTCCCTCACTTTACAGAGGTACTTTATTTTCCTAAAGGATCTTCTATAAACAGTAAATTCCCTTTTTCCCCCTCCAACAAACCGCTTGCTCACAAAGACGAGAGGCCCCGGACCTGCCCGTGCCCCGCAGCAGCACCTCGATGCAGTGAGACCTCCCTCCGCTACGCCCGAAGCCATGGGCTTTCGCGCCTCAGCCGTCAGATTTCAGCGGGGTAGATGGTCTGGCCTCACTTTTTTTTTTTTTTTCCCTCAGAAACATCCAACTCCGGGCAGCGAGCGCTCCCTGACACCCAAGGGTGGCTGGAGAAGGAGCCCAGGGCTCCCCAGCACTGGGGGCACGGCAGGAAGGAGGCCATGCAATCTTTAATACTGCTGGTTAATTTCACATTGAGATAAAGCATTAAAAAGGTCTTTTTGCAGAGATGAGCAATGTCCTTCCATAGACAGAAAACAAAATATTAAAACTGGAGACAATAGCTGGTTGAGATTTTTCTACCTTACAAGTTACTCCGGCATCTTTCCTGCACCGCCAGCCATCGGGGAAGGAGAAGCTGGAAACCTCGGGGATTCGCACTACCCTTCCAACAGCAGCTTGAGAAAAGGAAGGAGAGAGAAAAAACCCAAAACAACAACAACAACAAAAAAAACCCCAAACAAAACCCCAAAAAAGCACAGTGTTCTCTCAAGTTAAGAGTTCTCCTTTGCTTGCGTTTGCATAGAAATTCCCGTAGGTCAGCACCAAAATCAGGTACACCCCTCTCGTACACCCCGGCTCCCCCGGTTCCCCCGCTACCCGCAGTCAGTGGCTGTGTTACAGGAGGGTTCGACTATCCGCAGAGGAACTACATGGTCATGGAAAAACAATTTAAAAAAAAAAAAAAAGTGCATTACACATTCTTGATTTTTCAGGGTTACTTATAGCAGCAGCAGCATTAATCCAAGACAATGAACAGTTGTAGATTCATTCTTAAATGCAGCAACACTTAATGAAATGTCTTCGAGGAAGGTCATAAGAGGGTCCTTCTCAAAAGGATAAAAGGAAAATTAGACTATTCAATACAGACAAAAAGGAGATAAAACAAAAATTAAAGACACAATCTTATTTACATTAAAAAAACATTCTTGTTAAAATATCTTTACACCACCTAAGCAAAAAAATATGTATTTTAAGAATAAAGCAGAAACTCCTAAAGCAGTATCCATTTTTGGAACCCTTATTTAGCACCTGAGGAAAGACCGTATGGAAAGCAGACAGTTGTGGTTTTGTTGGTTGGTTTTTTGTTTGTTTGTTAAGAAAACTCTAAGTTCTGTTTTTGCTAAACGTTCGTACGTTCGCAGTACACAAGTTTCATACCACAGAAAGAAATTAAGTTGTGTGTGGTGTTTTTTTTTTCTTCTTTTCAAAGATAGTCTACTCACTGATAAGGCTGTAGAAAAGGGATACTGCTATCTTACAAAATGGCTTTAGAGCTCTGGACACGTTATATGAAGCTTTCTGATTAACAGTCAAGATAAATACAGCTCAGCATCCCCTGGTGAAAGCACAGGTACGACTTTTGCTCCCGTCCCAGGACGGAGAGCAGCCCAACAGCCCCAGCAGCGTGCCCCCGAGGGTCTCCTGCCCCCAACACGCAAGGCCACCGCGGAGCGCTCTCGTACCTCCCCAGACGTCCACCGCTTCGGTGTCACGCTGCTGAGCGATGCTGCTTTTGAGGATCTTGGGTGGGATACGAGGAAGCCAGCCTTCTACCCTGTGGTGTAACACGGATTGTGCAAATGCCTAAAGCTCTGTAATCTCTAGAAGGCAGCGCGTCCGGCAGCGCACACCCAGATCTTCTGCTCCTCTGCACCAGCCCAGGCTCCTGCTCAACTGCTTGCGCTAGGGTTTGGGTTTTTTTCACATGGAAAAAACGGCTCTTGTGGTGGCCAAAGCTAGAACTACTCTGGCTTCTTTGGCTACTCCACCACGCTAGCGCTCCTCCAGCCCCAGCCTTCCTCCTGCCTTCCGCACTGGTGTGAAAACGTGTAGCAGCTTTAAATCAGGTGTAGCCTTGTTCGCTCCCGTCCTGACCTCGACCATCTCCCTTGTAAACAGCCTCTGTAAGGAAAACGAATCCCTATGGACGGACGTACAGAAAAAATCTTCTAGGGATGAAACTCCTGAAAGCTTTGGATGCCACAGCAGCTTACTGAAAAATGCTGAATCAAGAGCAAAAACTGAACGCAGGGGCAAACTACCAGCAGTCCCCAGAGATGCCTGTGAATGCCATCGCTCCCAGACGTCCCTGAGGTCACCCACTGGCCACCTGTGGAAAGGATGCTATCGTGCTATGGTAACGCTCCCTCAAACGCGAAGAGCACTAATTACGCACGCAACTGAGAGGACAACTTCCACCTCTCTTTTTTCCTATTTTTCTCCTAGCAGGAAGCAATTTTCCTTTCAATTTAGCTAGCTGGTTCACCGTCACCCACTCCCAGCTGCCGAGTAGCTGGCATACTCACAACCTAATGAGCATTGGGGTTTTTCCCCCCACATTTCAAAGAAGTTCACAGCAGCTATGAAAGGCAAACAGCGGGATTTACTGTTCAGAAAGGGCAATGGTTTGAAGTGGGTTAGCGACAGAAACCATGCCCTGGAGCTATACCCACACCATCAGAGAAGAGATTTGTAACAACAAAAACAGGTTTCACAGAGAACAGAGGTGGGTTTAAACCAAAACCAAACTCCAACCAAACCCTGAAAGCCATCGTGGTGCCAAATCCACGGGTCGGGCGGAGTAGGAGGGAGCAGAGAGGCTGGAGGTCCCCAAACCATCATCACTGGGAACACTGAGCGGTTTTTAAATCCTCTCTTGGAGCAGACAAAACACTCCCTGATCCACCAAAGAGCAAGCAGAGCCCACGCCGGATCTGGCTGGCAGTGCGTACTCCAGCCTGCGCTGCTGTACGAGAGACGCCCAACGAGACCTGCCAGCAGAGGAGCGGTGGGGAAAGGCCAGAGGAGAGACAGCCCCTGCCCACGCAGGAATCCTCACTCCAATACACAGACAACCTGGCAAGGGACCCGGAGCAAAGGGACTCATCGGACCCACAACGGGAACAGAAACGGGAGAGAAGCCTTAACCTGAATTAGTATCTTCATAGCTAATAAAAAAATAGGTCACGATCTCACCCTTACTGCCACTTTCCAATACTACACGTATTTAAGGGTTTTTGTTTTAAAACTTACTCAGTGTAATGAAAACAATGGCACAAATAAATACATGCTCGCACGCACCCCGCCGGCTCCTCGCTCGCCCCCCACCCCCTCCATCCGCGTGCACGCACAGACACCCTTGGGTGCAGACCCGGGAGAGAAGGCTGCGGCACCCCCTCCCGGGCTGTATTTGGTTTATGCTACAGTACTAATACTCTGAGTCAAACAAAACGAAAAACACAAACTCAAAACATGAGACTTATCAGTAACACCTTAGCATTATTTCAATGTGCTAAATTAGTCACAGCTCAATTCGTCTTTTTTTTTTCTTTTTTTTTTATAAGTTTACACAAAAATAATCAGAAAACAGGTTAAATCTTAAGATATTTTTAATAAGTGCTCAGTAAAGAATTGCGTGAGGACATCGGGAGGACTGCAGACAGCGACAGGGCGAGTTACACGACAGCAGGAGGAAGTTTCTTCCACGGTCCTGCCTGGCTCTAGGCAATAGTCTATCCCAAAAACACCGCCCGTGCTGGCTACAGGAGCTCAGAGAGAGGATTTCCTAACTGCTTAGCGCTGAGCACACGCCGTGGAGCTCACGGAGACAGACAGACAGAACTTTGAAGAGAAGATGGTCAGAAATACAGCAGAGAAGCTGCAGGGTCGCTGGATGGGTACCACTGGCAAGGGGCCACACGCAGCAAGGAAAAGCAGCGGGGACGAACATCGGGGAAAAACCAACCCAACCCATCACTTGAACCGTGTTTCTTTCAGCATTTCTTTTGCTATCTAGAAGACGGACCGGGCTAGGCCAAGATGGGCGTCCTCAAATACTCAGCAAGACTTTCTAAAGGCGCAGGGTCAGACTCAGCATGGGTTATTGCTGTTCGGCTTCTGCGTCGCGCCAGCCCCGAGAGCGGAGCTGGGGCACCAGCACAGCGCAGACCCAGGTAAGCAAAACAGGGTTTGTTTTTGTCTTTTTTTTTTTTAAACTTTTTTTTTTTTTTAAATGGAACCCAGCCCTTAAGGCGACAAGTGACTACACAAGGCAAATAAATACACAGCAGAGCCTTAAAGCCAGTAAAACAAACTGGAAACTTTGCTATTAGCCTTCAACTTTTTGCAAAGAATAAAATAAACTCAAAACCATTTTTTCCACCTTAAGTCTTCCCAGTCCCACCATCCAGTTTGTTCAACACTTTAAAGCTCAGGAACACCCCAGCTCTTCCGCAGCGGAGCCGGAGGCGATTCCGACTTTTGGCAAGCAGTTTGGAGACTCAACAGAATTAAGAATCGGAACGTCAGAGGACTAGATGTCGGGCACATCTGTAAACATGTTATACATCCGAAAGTTACACACACCCGTAAAGGTGGTACAGTTTATAGGTGAAACAGAACTATTTGCGACTGGCCAACCACACATTTCTGAACCTGGACTGATACAATACATGATCACTATATAGTATTACACCACGGTATTATACTATATAGTATTTATACACAGAATGGAGTAGGCAATCCATAGTCAAACTTTTAAAACTAAGCGTGGCAGAAAGCTAGCAATCTTACAAAAGGTACAGAATTAAGTTTCGTTGTCCCACCATGAACCTAAGCGTCTCATTCAGGAACAATCTTATTAAAAGAATAAAAACAATTAAAAAATGCATGCTACATACTCCTAGTTAATGAAAAAAAAAAAAATATGGATAAATCAAGCACAAGGGGTAGGCAAAAGTTTTGGGTCTATCTGCTTCCTGTAATGCCCCGTAGGGTCCAGTCTAATATCTGGAGACACCAATTGCCACTGACCGTGATGCCCGGACATTTATTAGCCAGTATTCAGGCACAGACACCCACAATGAGCACTGGGTATGTGTGGAGCTTGGGCAGGTCAGAAAACCCATTTTTGCTTCATTCATTGCTTGCTCTTGCACTGGACCCTCTGAACTTTCCACCTTTTTCAGAAAAACAAACCAAAAACCCAGAAAAACTACCCAACCCCAAGATGATTTGGACGCGCTACACAAGCTGCAATGGGACAGAGCGGGTTACACAGCTGGAGCCTGCAGTCTGCTCAGCCTTCTCTACCACTGCTAGGAAGCTTTCCTTTCCTCAAGAGACTTTTTTCTTTTCTTTTCTTTTTTTTTTTTAATTTTTAAATTATTATTTTCATTCCTAAGTCTTCCATTTTTGTAATAAAATATATTTTTATTAAGAGATAATTAGAAGCAGAGCCCGGAAATACACAGACTGCATTAAAATATAAAAGAGGATTTCCAACGGGCAGGTGCAGGGAGCCCAGCCATTGGCGTTCTATGGACAACTGGAAAAGGATTCAAATTCCCATTTTTCTTTTTTTTTTTTTTCTTTTTTACTTTTTTTTTTCTTTTTTTTCTTTTGATTTTTTTTTTAAGAGAAAAAATAATTCAAGAAGGGTGAAAGTTAGCAGAACTCAATTCCTCTTCAGTTTTCAAATGAAAATGGGAAAAAAATCCAGCACATTTAGTGTTAGGAGACAGACAGAGCAAATATGAAGCACCTACAGTTGAAAGCAGAAGATTTTTCTCTTTTTTTTTTCTTTTTTTTTTTTTGCTCCCAGTAACACAACAGCATTAAACTGTGGGAACAGTGGGGTTTTTGTTGGGTTTTTTTTTCCCATATTAAACACCTAAACAGATTGCTTGTTTTTGCACGTTGTCCTTTAAAATGAAAGAACTCTTCACTTGCAATAGTCCAATGTGTAACCGGAGCCAGGTCAACTGTGTGACATCACCATGCATCCTAGAACTGCAGTATTACCATCTTTCCCCCAGAAGAATGATGCATTAAGACAATATCCCCAGCATAGGATTGGCTGCTTTACTCCTGGCAAAACATGCGGATTATAATTCTCTGGAAAAAAAAAAGAAACTCTTGCAAACTTCAAGGCGTTTCTCCAGCATTCAATGGAAAACAAAACAGAAAAAAAACAACAAAACAAAAGACAAATGGGGAGGTGGAAGGGAAAGGGGAGATGGAGGATGGTGAATCATCCTGATTTCCCTGTGATTAGTGTGTCACTACAGTCACAGAACAAGAAACAGAAACCTTGTCAAGTGGAAATGCCTCTCCAGTGGGTTGCTGTTGCCCATGTAGACGACAGCAGAAACTTTAGAACCGGGCGTGTAAATTGAGTCTGTATTCGTTAATCACTTGCATTCACTCTTTAAACAAAAACAAAACAAAAAACCGAAAAAAAAAATATCTATTCAGTACCGGAGATTAAATAATCACGTGTGTAGTCTCGTTGAAATAAATTTTCAGATTCCTTAAGAAGTCTAATTACTTTCAGTTGCCATTTTTAAATAACTATATATATATTTGTATATATTATCCTGTGATTCTAGTTATGGTTCCTCTGCTGCACTGAAGATTTAGAAGGAGCATAAAAGCCTTTTGTCCCCCACGAACAGCACAAATGCTGCAGAAAGGTTATAACAGGCAGTCTCGTCTTGCTACCTTCATTGATCCGGGCGATCCATGGCTTCATCGTAAGTGATTATCCTTTTGGGATCTAGAAAGAAAGGAAAATCCTAAGTTTCTGAAGAGTAACTTTCAGGACCCGTGGCAGAAGATACTCAGAAGAGATCTGCAAAGCACTCGGCCGGTAACAAACTTTTCCTTAGGCCCCCAATGACAGTACGGAGCAGCGTCTGCTCCCCACGTTACACCCCTGGGCAGCAGCACACGCGTCTCCACTTACCGCTCCTCCCGCCAGCTAACACTGAACACCTTCACAGGCAAATTGTGGGGATACACCAGAATTTAAAACGGATCCTTGGGTGTGACACTCAACACCAGACATAGAAAGTAATTGTTGTACACATAGAGGGAAGATACATTAAATCTAATCTGACACTGGTTTTATTTCTTTTTAGAGACTCTGCTTCCCTCTGAACACCCCACCATCATGGTAAAGCTTACTGTCCCAGCTTTCAGTGACCCAAAACACAGATAAACTCAGACTACAACTAGCAAACACTGAAGGGCTAAACTCTCGCATCTCTGGACACCGATACAACCTGCTTTCAACACTCGCCCCAACAGCCAGCACAGGACAGAGCAATTTGGACATTTATTCCTTCCAATATCCTTACCTTGCTTCTGCAAATTCCAAACCGATTCCATTTCTGTGGAGGCAAAGGAAGAAGACCATTGTTATTATGCAGATTTATGCTGCCGTTACAGACAACTCCAAACACGCTTTAATTTCCCGAGCGCGGCACGACACCGCTGCAGTGGTGCCGAGGCTTTCACACAAAGCCGACCGCCGGCCAGCCCAGCCCCAACGCAGCCCACAGGACCGCCTGGATTTGATGTGAATGATCCAGCGCTGAAAGGCAGAGGGATGGCTGTAACACGGTGTTACGGGCCAGACGGCCAAACCGAGCGTCAGAAACATCACTGCCATTCTCTGCTCCTACAAGTCACCACTTCACTTTGGGCTTTACTACTCTGACTCCGACGCTGACTTCACACATTGCAGCCTCAACAAGTAGCCTGGAGAGATGATTGTTATGAGTTGACGCTTAGCGCGTGTGAAATCAGAACTGCTGGACAAAGAGAATTTCTCATGGTTCGCAGCACGCATCTGCTGAAGCGCGCCATGCAAAGATTACTCTGCGAACGTCGGTGTGAAACTGCTGCCAACGCATCATCCCAGAACAAGGTGCGATGCTCCAGACACCCAGCGGCCTCTTGCCTTGCAGCTCTTTCCCTGCTTTGCCTCTACAAAGCACTTGTGGGCTAAAGACACACTCTCCCCCATTCTCCCTGAAAGAGCACATGCTGCTGTTTACCTAAGAAATAACAGCAAAGTTAAACGCTCTTTGCATTCACGTTAAGAACTGGAGGACTCTTCCCCTTAAAATAGCCCTCAAATTAAATCACGTCTTTAGAGATCTATTCAAAATAATTACGGTTAGCAACCATCAAGCAGGAATTTTGTGCACTAGAATATTTACAAAGACACTAAGTGTACCCTGCGCCCAAGTTTAAGAGAAAAAATTATAGAAAAGGAGTGCTTAGTAGGAACAAAACCTAAAGAACAATCTTTAAAGTCTCCCTTCTGCCAGAAAGGAGGGTTCCAGGACCCCGGTAGGGGCTAGGAAGGGAGAATGGCAATGGATTATTAAGCTACACGGTATGTGCAGTAAAGCACAGAACAAGGCGGTAAGTAAACCAACTGGCATGGGAAAGGAAGAAGGAAAAAAAAAACCCCAAACCCTACAAAACTCACGGCCTCAGCACGATGTGTGCCAAGTGTCACCTCGATCAATCGCTTGCATGTTCACGTCCCTTCTCCAACCCTTCATCTGTCCTTTGTCCGCTACAATCTCAAGCTCCCCGGGGCAGGAAATTGCATGCAAATAAATACTGCCAGCCCTCTCCGCACAATTAAGTCTTTTGTAAGGAAGGCCCCGACAAAATTTTATGAGGTCTCTTATTTTTGCGTCACGATAACAGCAGCAATACTTTGCACTTTCATCAGGGCAACCCTAAATAGTAACCAGCCTCTAACACCCCCAGGGATACAACCACCAGCAAGGGACTACCTCCCTCATCTGCCAGATGCAGACTCCCCAGAAGTAAAATGAACCAGCTACTAAAATTACCTCCAGCAGAGCTGGTTTTCCATTCAGTGAGGTTAGACACATCGTTTCCTAACGGCTACAGAACATCACCTATTTTAACAGCTTTCCCCAAAGGCAGGAGATGGAAAACTACTCTCAAGCTGTTTTTTCCTCCACATCAGAGCAACATTTGAGCATCTAATAGAAGGCAGAGGCTGAAGCGCTGCCCATTACTGTATCTCCAGGCAGAAGACCATGCTTGCTTTTGCACTTCTGTTTAGTCTTAACTTCATTGGACACCACAAAAAACGTGAACTGCTTGTGTTAAGGTGTGCCTGGCAATAAGACAGCGAGATATTATCAAAAACGCACCAAGAAACTTGTTGTAGTCAAAATTCTGTTTTAAAGAAACCTAACAAACCAAAGTCCAAACTCTCCAACCTCTTCAGACTTCAATCGTCCTCCTTCAGAAAGGGCTATGAGTAAAGCGGTGGCGTAAAGCTCCCTGCAAATCCCAAGCACGGGGACGCACTGGCTGGCAGATGCTCTGCCTGACAAAGCTACAAATCAAAGACCATCAGCAAACCAGCTGCAGTATCGAGTGTTACTGAACACCATTTGCCATCAGAAGGGCATGGTCCTCCCCTCTACCTGGGCAGCAGCACACGGACACAGGATAAGCACACTTACCAACTGAACCAACTTCTCAGAGGAAAAGTATCTCGGGCTATCCGCAACACAAAACTGAGGAAAAAAAGGTTTTACTTCTATGTCAAGATGGGATTCTAAGATTTAGTTTGCTTTGCTTGGTAATACATTAGAGTGACTTTTCCTCTGGGTTCTGGATTGGTTACAGGCTGTGGTCACAGCACCTAGGGGTGGCCATAGGTGACAAGTGTCACGACCAGTGTAACGGTGGCTGGACAGCCTGCAGCGACCGACCTGGCAGACAGGCAGCTCAGCAGAGCCACCGCTCGCTGCACAGCGCCTGGCTCCAGCTAACCAGAGCAGCAAGCACAGGGATGCAGGGCGGAGGAAGAGGCAGCCCCCAAGCCTGCTTTCAGCCCTCCTGCCTCAGGCCCAAGTTGCTCTTCTTGAGCTCGTTTTCCCTGGATAAAGCTTCCAGGGCGTCTTTGAGCAAGAACTCTTACTATCGCCCACCCCTGCATGGGAAGAGGGATGTCCTCACCGTGAGTCTGACTCCACCTCTGAGATACTGACCCAAAACCTAGTACTGAGGCTTTCCAAAGCAGAAGGTCAAGACCTGACCAACAGACAGGGGCCACCGTTCCCAAAACATGACACGTGGCCGGGGAAATGGCACGCTTCCTTCTCAGTGGACTCCAACCCAGCTGGAGAAAATGCCATCAGCAAACTCTTGCACAATCTGCCATCAAAGTCAACCCCGTTTCGAGCCAGGGGCAGAACTAGGTCACCTCCCATGCCCCTTTCAACCTCATGTTTTCCAGGATTTATTTTTTTTAACAATCATCCAGCCTCTCCACAGCCTTCCGGCTTGCTGAGGAGCTGCCCGGGTTAGACAGCCCCAGCCAAATCCACCTAACGAGCTCCAGGGAGAGGAACTGCTTTTTCTGGGGACTATGACTGAGACAAAGGGTGGGTGGAAGAAGGCTTTGATGTCAGGAACAGAGCAAGGTGCGCTCTGGTGAATTGCAGTGAGATTCCTCACAGGTCAATAAAATTTATAGCAGGACTGGTACAGAACCTTGGAGAGGAAAGAAAACTTTCTGTGATAACTTAAGACAGGTACTTTTATACACATTTTCCTTGCTAGATGCTGCCCCTCTGGACAGAAGTGTCTGCACAACACCACAGTACTAATTCTATGTTCTTATAAATCTAACATATAAACCAGCAATTGCCCCTAAAATTGAAGAGCTAAAAGAGAAAAAAAAAAAGAAATAACAAAAAGGAACCATCCCCATCTGATTTGTCTGTTTCTATCTGCAGGACACAACAATTCAGTTAGGGGACTGCCCCAGAAACAAAGCAAAGATTAAAAATTAAATGCTGTGGAGACTCATTGCTGTACCAAATACACTGTACTCATCCTGACAACTGGAAAAATCAGACTTGAAGGAGAATTAAATCAGCTTTTGCCCCACAGCACAGGCCCCACAAGACCATAAGCAACAGACTGAGACCTGACCCCTTCCCACCAAGGGGGATGGGAAACCAAGGCTTTTTTTTTTTTCCCCTTTTCCTCTCCTGATGTAAAGGATGAAAATTGCTGAATTCACAGCTCTGCTATTTCTTCTGACCCAGTTCACCATTCCAGCGAACGCCACTCCTGGCTGGCCCACGCTGCCTTGCTCTATTTTCCACACTGCTCTTCTGCTTCTTCATGCGAGCAGAGATGCTGGTGCAACCGAGATGCTGAAAAGGAACAGGCAGAAAGCGAGGGGCAAGACAGCAGAGGGAAACACTGCAGTGTCCTCTCCTCCACCTACGTGGTCTTTGCTACTATGCAGCTCAACTGGAGACCTTGATTATTTGTTTCTTAACTAAGGACAAGCAAAGTAACTGAGCTTCCCACCACAAGGCTTGACATACAGAGCCTGGTATTAGTGACAGACAGCCTGGCCTGGAAGGCTGCAACTGCCCAAATGTGACAAAATTCTGCAAAGCCTTGACAATTATTCCGATAAGAAATGTTTCATCTAGCTGTCTTTAAAAGGAGGACTAAAGCAGGATGAAGATACTGATTTCAATAGAAGGAATGCTGAGACACACCCAGCCTCCTCTTTTGAAGGACCAAAAAGAATCTGCTAGGACCAGTTTTACCTCCAAAAGATGAGGATTTTGGCAATGCCACACTGAGGCAGAGATTGGTTCTAACCTAGATAAGGACAATGTCCCTAAGGGAGGACATGACTCCTTCCCTGTCCTTCCATTCTCCCATACTAAGCTACCGCCCCGTCTCCAACCACATGAACAGCAGCCCCACCAGCACTCAACTACATCAGATCTACCTTGCTAAATCAGGTATGTCACCCGTGAGTGTTTCAAGGGACTGTCACAAACACTGAGCGGCACAGCCTGTCAAGGAAGGCAGCCACGTTGAAGGATCGTGTTTTACAGTCAAGCAGATCAGATGATCATGGGAGTCCTCCTGCCCTTTAAAAAGGAAAAAAAAAAGCAACAAACCAAGGCACGGAGAGGGGCACAGAGGAAACCAGCACAAAAAGCATCTAAAAGAACAGGAGGGTGCATCATCAGCCTTGCCAGCACGTTCCTAGTGCCCTGACTTCTGGCGAAAAAGCAGCCTGGGCACATGTGAATGAGCACAGCTTCCTCCACCAGGACCTCGCCCCACTCCACAGCCACCCAGCCTTACACCCCAGCACAGTCCCCCCACCACACAGGGTGCTGCAGTGGTTTAAACAGGATAAAACCCTGTACATTACCTCCTCCACCCATCCTTTGCCAGGGAAGCTGTGAAGCAATTACAATCTATAACGCCCCTTGCAGGCACTGGGCAAACCGTGCACGGGAAAGCCTGGTTTGCTGGAACGAAGCTACGGAGTAAGCAGGAGGCTTTCCCAGAGCCTATTTACAGTCCAGGATGAGGATCTGCACAACCTGATCACAGCTACAGACACAACCAGTGCAAACAAGGTGCAAGCTTGCAACAGGCAGGTCAAAGCACTACAACCGCTTACACTAGAGCCCATTCCTCACTGCGTAGTGCAGAGCTTCATCTGTGCACCACAGGTAGTCTGCACATGAACTACACGGCAGCGCTCCGTGCTCACCCCATCCTTGCCCCATAATCGTCTCTCTTTGTGTCCATGACCCCAGAGGCAGGGTAGACTCGAAGATCAAACTGTCGAGACTTTGCTCCAAAGCAAACAGATCAATCTGAAGAGGGAGAAGTTCACTCTCCTCTCAAAATCAAAACCAAACAATCTGAGAATCCAGCTGCCCAGGACACCCTAACGCTGGCCTAGGCAAACCCACTCGCTCTGCTGAGCGGGCAGCAGGGAAAGGCAGCTTGTGAAAAGTAAGGGAGTGAAATCGTTCCTTTTCTGTTGCAGAGGAACGGGTTGGCTAGGAGTAGGACCCAAGGAAAACAGTCCAAGATAAACTAAGGAGACAGTGTGGGAATTAACCGCACCACTGCTGTCCTGCAAACACACCCTGGCAGCTCTGCTTTCTAGCCATTTTGCAGCACGCTGTGCCACAGGAGCTCACCAGCGGGGCTCTGGCTGTAGGGTGACAGCCATGAAGAGAGGACAGTGCTTTCCACATGCACAGAGCAGAGGAAGGTGCCTTCCTCCCAACAGCCCTTAACCCAGCTCACCCGATGGACTTGAACACACACAGCAACACCCAACATCATCGCAGAAGACAAGCGGGACTGATCTCCTGCTTTGTAAGCCAGCCATAACACCTGAAGACTAAGTAGGACAAAGACAAGCTCAAGCTGTTTCGAGCACCCCTATCACTACACCACTGATTAGAAACATCCATCACTTTTCACCCCTAAGGAACATCTTGAAGCTGGCACAAACAGCTTGAAAAAGAAGGAGGAGTGGTGGGGCAGGAACCCATCTCCCCAGGGCATCCCAAGGGGCTCGCTCTGGATGCTCAACCCAAGAGCATTCACATGCAGAAGCAAGGGAAGAGCAGAAAACAGTATTTTAAAGAGCACTTTAGGTGTCCATTCTTGCTATTGAATGTAATTAACTCCTGTGTTCAGAAGAGCTAAAAGCAGCCACACTTTGAAGTTAACACCTCCTTAAGAGGACATGGGAAGGGAGTGTTCTTTATTTTCCTGTTGTTACTATTGTTTTACTGGGGTCTTTCAGGCAGCTAGTGAGAATGGAGAGCTGATGAGTCTTGCTGCGGCTGTACAGAGCTGCTGTCCTACAAAAAAGTTCAGGCTGAGGAAAACAAAGAGGCTGACTTAAATGACAACAGTTTGCAAATTTTTCTAAGAGGAGGATTGCCTAGGACTTCCCTTCTACACCATGCTATACTTCTGGTACTCCCATTTTCTGATGGGAAACGGTGATTCAGGCTGCAGACAGACACAAGAAGAGAGAATGGAAAGCGTGCTGTAATACTGACATAGACTGAGCTGAGGATGAAGATAAAATCAGCTGATGAACACTGTTCTCAAGAATACTGGAGCTTAAAATGTTAATGTCTTGAGAGTGTGATAACCTGGAAAAATATTTAGAGTTGTTATTTTTAAATGACTGGGTTTACTGTCACTAAAGGAAGGCATCTAAGTTGCCATTTGCTATAGAAAACATTTGTGAACAGGTAATTTAAGAACTTTGCAGCGGGTCAAAACACACCAAATTTGCCAACACCACCCAAATACCAACCCCTCTGCAGAGGGGAGCAAGATGCTATTCATGTGTGTGCATGGAAAAGCAATCAAAAAACAGACGATCACCTCTTTCCCTTGGCATAAGGGGATGCAGGGAGAGGGAAGGCGAATAAAAAAGGAACTGCCTCTGTGCTGTCAGGGCTAGGCAAGAATCACGGTGCCGAAAGGGAACATGCAGCCAGGCTCCCGCTAACACCAAGCCAGGACCAAAAGCCCAGAACTGCCACAAGAGCTCAGAGCTTCCAGGGCTGAAGCTAAAGCAGAAAGCAAGGCGTGCCACAGCCTTCCCTCTCTTCCCAGTTTAAAGAATCTGTATCATGTTTGAGTCACTTTGGTCTCAAAAAAAACCCAAAAAAAAAGCCCAACAAACCATGGAAAAAAAGGAGCTGGACTACAAAGGACTCCATGAAAGCAATAAAATCATCTGAAAGATTTGGCCTACAAAGACAAGCTAATTCAATCTGCAGCTTACAGAAGAGCTGATAAGCAAAGATTTGTCTTGTTGCTGCCATAATATTCAAGAAGAGCAGGAGAAAAGTATGTGTGTGTGTGGGGGTTACTTAAAAAAAAAAATTAAAAAAAATTTTACACCATGAAAAGCTGTAGGAATAATTTTTTTTTCTCCCTTCAAATCCATGATTTCATGGCCTGCTGTGCCCAGGGGAGAAGCTGCAACACTTTGGTGCTAGAGGTGTGAGTACAGACTATGAAGCCTTTTCAGTGACAGAAAATCACCTGGAAAAGCTGGAACAGAGCAGGTGAACTCACACATTTAACTCTTAGGAGGACCTGCTGTTCCATAGGAATTAAAATGTAAAACACACTAAGTAACACCCCTATCAACATCACTCACGTTTGTCTGCAGGAATAGGGAAACAAATACCTCTTAACATTAATTAAGCAACCACTTGAATACCTTTCCCAACCCGTTATTGCCATTACAGATCTGCAAGCAAAAAAGCTCATTTTTAAAGCAATTCAAATGCCTGTGAGGACTATGTATCACATTGGAATACTGCAGTTGTAAAATAAAATAAAAAAGATAAGAGAATGCCCTTAGGCAGCAAGTTAAGCCATTACCTTTAGTGTGATATATAATAGCAGCCCTCAGGTCAAAAGAACCCCAGCTATCTCTCCTTTCTAGGCCTCTCTGGTACCTCTGTTCTTTGGCGGAGGCTAGCAAATTGTTCGTAGGAGAGGCCAGAGGATTCTCTATTTCATAGTCTTTTGAAAGAAACACTAAAGCACCTTGGCTACCGGTGTCTGCCTTTTGTAGGTCACCTGTATGATGTGACTCCAAAGCTAAGACACCACCCTCAACAGCAGTCCCAGGCTTAAGAACAGCACTAAGAATTTGAGGGCTAGTCCGTTTATCCAGCTCATAAGCCTTAGGAAACACAGGTTGTTCAGTTCCTGAGGGAACGATTTCAGCACACTGTGAAACCAAAGTGGCAGGATATTCCCCTTGAAATGTCACTTCCATTAACTGATTATCCGCAGATTTCCCCACAACAGTCTCGGGGCCAGCGCTGGGCTCATTTATGAAAGACAAGCCCCACTGATTCTGGAAGATATCTCCCAGGTTCTGCTGATTCGCCTGTGACGGGAAATCGACTTGCGCTGTACCCAGAAGCACAGTTTGCATATTTGAAGGGTAGATAAAAAGGCTAGATTTCTTTTGTTCGAGAGCTGTCGAAGGTGTACTCGCGTCCTGGGGTACTGACTCGGAGGAGGTGGATGGTACAGTACTAGCAGCAGTTGAGAGCAGTGGCTGGGTCCCTGGAGAATACACATTTCCATCAGTCCCTGCTAGAATTGGCCCATTCGAGAAGCTAGCAGAAGTTACAGATTTCATAGCAGACATGGGGACTTGGGACAGTCGACTTGATGTTTGGGCCTGAGTTTCCCCAGCAGATGACGAAGACGATGAAGACGACGTGGATGGGGCTTGAGCGGCTTTGTTGAGGTTTTCTTTAACTTTACTTGCATAACTTATTTTGGGAACAATTTTAGCACTGCTGTTGTCCACTGGAAAAACCGGGGGTGGTTTAAATAAGGTCCATGAATCCTCTTTAGAGGAAGCCGATGATGTGTGCTTCCCTTTAGGCCGGTCGTCAAACTTCTTGCTGCTAATCCCAGGTTTGGCATCAGAGTTTTTTCGCTGTACATCCCCAAGCCCAGGCTTTCCCCGGCCTGCTCCGCCAGCCCCAGCCTCATATTTCCAAACAGGCTTAGTATTTTCAATTCGGTTCCCCTTTTGTTCACTATAATCAGGCTTGAAACTCTCAAGTTCCTGTTTTAAGGTGGGCGCACTGACCTCCTGTTGCATTATTTTGTCCTGTACTAGATTCAAGTTCTCACAGCCCTTGGCACTGTTGCGCCTGCCTTTCCGTTTTTTAGGCGTAGTATACCCACTCTCAGAGCCGCTGCCATCATTATCGGCCCCTTTCCCTACGTAGCCATTCGTGATATAGCCAGAATTATTGGTTACCACGCCGTTTGGAATAGACACTCCTTCTGGCTTGTCTGAGGACTGGCTTTCTCTAAGTTTATTTTCGTAGGACTTCTCATTCTTTTTGTCCATGCTATTTTTCTGAATGAAGTTCTTGGTTTTGATTCCAGCTTTCCCCAAAGCGCTGGCCTTCACAGTCTGCTTTGGGGTCACGTTAGTGTCTACAAGCTGCTGGCTGCCATTGGGTACCCTGGATCCTGGGGTGGTGGTTTCATCAGAGCACAGGCCCTTTAATGACACTTCTCTTTCTCCTGCGTTACCGTTCAGCTCTCCGTAGCCTAGAAGAAAGCCAAAACCAACAAAAGGCAAGAATTAGAATGTGAAATCTTAAACTTCTGATTGTAGAAAGCTGTAATCAGCCCCAAATGTATCCAGTTTCCTCAAGCAGACATTTTAAAACAGGAAAACATCTAGTCTCTAATGTACAAAAGCACACGCTTATTTGCTGGAAACTGTGGCAAGAAGAGTTAAGCAACCAACTCTCACATACAGCAGGGTGACCTACAGATACCACCACCAAACAAAAGGACATATGCATACTATGCAAGGAAAATACACTGTACTAAAGATCACTGGCACGTAGGAGAGCTATTTCATCAGCTACTATTTCCAGGTCACACAGAGGAAAAAATTAATTCCCAGGATGCTTCAAGACAAAGAGATCTGCTGCCGCTGCTACGGGATTTGCTGAAGTTCAGAATCCACACTCCGAACCAGGGTCACATCCTCTCATCTCCGTCAGGTCCCAGGCCTGCAACATCAGCAGCTCTCCTTCCCACCTCCTCCCAAATGCCACCTCTAGTGAAGGGGTGGGGGCAAGGGGGAGCCAGCAGGTAAACAAAAAAAGAAAAAAAAAAAGCAGCTGTTTTCCAGAAGTTTACGTGCAAGTCCAGCTGGAAGTGGCATCTCCTCACTTCATTACAAAACAGCATCTAACACCTCCCTACACGTGCTCTTTAGCTAAATCTGGGAAGAAAGGCATCCCTGCAAGCACCCTTCCACCACTGGCAACTGGCCTCCTGCCCACTCAGAAACTTCAGCATTTCAGAGAGACACTGGGAGACCCAGTATCCAGAGCAGCACAGCACTTGCTGAAGGCTCCAACCATGAAATTATGCTGTACACTCTGCTTTCCCTTCTGCTTCTCAAGTTTGTTTCTAGGTCTGAAGTGAATCTTGAGAGTGCGATTCAAGTGGATGCCCAGGACAGCCAACTGAACCACCTCATCTTCCTCAACTACTTTTATCTTTTAAAATCTCTGGCCTATTGCTTTTGAGGTCCCCAACTACAATGCCCCAAGAGAAGCCTTAAGCCCCTCCAAGATGGGAAGAGCACGCTGTACCCAGCTCAGCAAATACACTCCAGCTGTGGATGAAGGAGAGGGACTCCCTCCTGCTGCACCCACTCCTCCGGGAAGAGCTCTGTCCTTGCTCCTCCTCTGACTCATCCGTCCTCCTTCCAGAGGGTGGAAAGCCTTACATCTCCCACAACTGACCCACCTAAGGCTTCACCCGCAGCCACGGTGGCATGAAGTCAGCGGAGTGTGCGGATTCCCCCAAGAATGAGAGCGGGGCACAACTCTAGCTTGCAAAAGAATGTTTTCTGTTGTTGCCTATGTTGTTGAAATTTGCTAGATTAAAAAAAATCATTGTTATCCTCACATCCTGGAGCCTCAGATGTCTGGCAGATGTAACTGCTCAAGATCCGTGCAAGTTGGGAACACAAGAATCCTTGTAGGAATCTTTACAGAAATTCCACAACTGAGTTTGCTGAGAGGGATCAAAAAGGATTTTACTACATGCAAGTATCTGCAACCACCACAACTTCCACTGTAACTTTCAAATATGCTGTTAAGAATATTGACTGTAAATACTTCGTCCCAGAGAAAACAGATCGGGTTCTCAGCCGAGTGGAGGACTAAAAATTAAGTATTTCGGAATACCGTGCAAAGGAAGCCTTCCCAAGAGCAGTGTTACAGCTGACCTTGTATGACTCAAGACTTCTGACACCACTTGTTAATGAAACACAACAATAAGAGTGGTCATGAGACCATTGCAGATGAGGAGTGAAAGAATAAAATGAAGAACAAAAATCCATTTCAGTAAGTCAGTGTGTCAGCAGTTTCTAGTTCCAATTTTCAAGTATTTACAACTCAGCTGCCTGAGTTTTCTCCAAATCAACATTTGGCACAGCTGGCTCTGGCCTAGACACAGAGGTGCAGGGACCAAAATTGGGGGGGGGGGAGCAGGAAATTGTGTGAAAACAAACAGGTGAAGAGTATTTGGCACCCCCACACATGGTTTCATAGCTGGAGAGGGAGGGGTGTAACTGCACACGGAAACCCCAGGCATGCTGCAAACAGAGAAATGACTACTCAACTTATTTTTGCTCAGTAACTTATTTTAGCATTTGCCTGGCCGGGTCGGTCCTCACCCCGCTGCAGAGGCCGTACGCGGGGCCCCCCCCCTCGGTGGAGGCCAGGGCCCTTCCAGCTCCCGCCCCATTATGTAAATGAAAATTTCAAGGCGAAAAAAAATTAAAATAAAACAAAATGTCCACGGCATCCTGGCTGTTCTCGTAATCACGCACTTACCTC
>VWZZ01006779.1:80307-97123 GCA_013399095.1 Psophia crepitans
TCACACCCCCCCCCCCCCCCAAAAAAAAACTTAACTTCCAAATGCCATAAACACACTATGTTAATCCTTCATTCACTCTCCAGGAAATTAAGGCAGCCCAGCACCAAAAATAGCCATAGGACATAGTTTTGTGAGGCGGCAAAACTGACATAACGGCTAGCTGCTCCCAAAAGGGAAGGGCATCTTCTCCCTCTGCCTCTCTCTGCCCTGCCCTCGCAGCAGCACTGGTGCTCCTCAGCCTGTTTGAGAAATCGAACTACAAGGCAATTCTTCAGAAGGAAAACCACACATTTTTATTCTGGTTAAGCTTCCTGAACTGTTTCACAGAGGAGCCAGACAAATACTGATGCCCTGAGGAACGGGCTGTAACTGCAGCAACTCAGGAGTTGCCTTCCACAGCCAACCCTGCTGCAGGGATGACCCCTTCTGGGAATCAGGCGGTGGGGACACAGCTGGGGTTGCAGTCACTTAAGCCATCTAATTTTATTTTGCTCATATTTGTGACTCAATCCCCTCGAGCGCCCGAAGAGGGATGGCGTGACCACTCTTCAAAGTGTTTTGAGCAAGCTGTAACAGAATGGCTGTAACCAGTGGGACTGCCTTCTGGTGGCTCCATCCATTGTTTAATAGGACTAGATCTGAGGAACGTCCCCTGTTGTAAACACATCGAAGTGTTCACACAGGCATGAGTAACATCTGCTGCCCATATCTGCATGAAAAATTGTTTACTAGAGTGCAATCGTATAAATTGGAGGCAGCTTCTTGGACACATAAGAAGCAGCACAGGAGGCAGGCTAACAGGTAGGCCTCAGGCAAGTCTCTCATTACTTATTTGGGATTTCAAAGAATCCTGGCTTTGGGCTTTCAGGCAGTTCTGGATCTCCTCCTGCTTCCTAGGATCATCACAGGCACCACAAGGAAATCTGCACAAACACCATCCAAGGTGCTCTTGCAAAAAGCACCCTGCTGTTAGGACCTAACGCGCAGGCAGCCCAGCCTGCCTTACACGGGGGGATTGATTCGGTCACTGCTTGCAGTGGACTTTGACCTCTGGAAGACAAATGAGAAAAAGCTCAATCCACAAATCCCAAGCACTTTTTATCTTGTTATACAACACAACAGTCACAAGGTTGCTAGTCACTTTTCATTCTCATTCCATTTGGATACCAAGCACATATTCTTTTGAAACAGGGATTTTTTTTTAATTATTATTTTTTAAACATGCATTGGGTAAGGCGGCATGTGGGGACTTAAATACTTGTGTTTGGACTCAGGGTCTCCACCCTAACAATGGTCAGCATTGGCAGAACACTGAATCTGGAAGGTTATTATTTGAGTTATTACTACGATTGCTGTTTCATTATGTGACACAGGGTAATCACAGTTGACTACAAGATTAGGGACTGAGAAGAGCTCTTGTCTGAAGGAAAATTAAAAAGACTGGGACTATTCACCTCTGTGGGAGTGAATCAAAAAGACCACAGTGAAGGTATTACAGAACGCATAGCCTAGAGATAGCAGTTTGAGAACTTTTGTTCACCTTATCTCAAAACACAGGAACATAAGAACATGAAGGGGGAAAAAAGTAAATTAAAAGATAAGCAAGCACCTTTTAATGCTTTGCATAAAATATATATGGAATTCACTGACATCTAACATTGAAGAGCAAGGTATTGTTAGTATTCTCAAAGGATGGGCATAATTCAGGTAAAAGTAAATATTTAACATCAAAAATAGAGGCTTTAGGAGGATTATTATCTATAATTCTTCAGGGCACAAGTGAGCTTCTACCTCTTAGGATTTAAGAGGAGATTTCTGCTAGGTATCCAGCACCTGGAGAGCTCAAATAGAAGTGGGGAGCAGAATTTACTCATCATAAAACCATCTACTCTGAAGAATTCGTGAATTGAATATAAGCAAGACAGCTGATGGCTCTAGCCAGACAGGGAGGAGAACACCAGGCACCAGAGACCTTTAATGACTGGCAAGGCAAGCGATGGACACTGTACAGCAGATGCTTGTTAATATCTAGATTCTATAGAGGGGTTCTTGCATCCTCAACTTAGTGGATCTATGCTCCAATTTATAAGATTCTGGTATTTTAGTTACAAAGTGACAACACTGCAGAAGACAGGCAAAGGCTAACTCCTGCCTTGTCTGTAGCCTGACCTCCTTATCTTCGAACTTGGTCCACAGTGCCACTCTTGTTCTCCCAGTTTCCCTTACTTCACTGCTTACCTACTCATAAGGACTGGATTACAGGACAAAGGCTGTTCTTCACAGCAAAGGGTTTGTGGAACAGCTATTCTGGCACAGCTCCCCAGGTGGAGATACAGTTCCTATAGGCAAAAGAACTCACTAAACCATCTCCTTAAAAGGCAAACTACACCATCAGAATAAATCATCTCTACATCTTTGCTTTTTGCATGCCATCATTGCTGCAGGGTTAAGTCTGGGATTTTTACATTCCAACCTGCATAACTATTCTGGCAAGGCTAGTAGTTCCTTTACCAGGAAGCCAAGATGCACCAGGAAACAAAAAAAAAAAAATAAAACAACAAACCACAACACAAAAGAGCAGCATGCTTTGTTTTCTTAACTGCCTTTTTTTTTTTTTAACATATTGGAAGAGAAGAATGAACGAAAGAGTCGTGACCACTGACTGTTAACAATGGGGAACTGTGTCCAGGAGCCACCACTGGGGTGGAGAACAGCAGCTGAATAGCAGTACACCGCAACCCTACCAAAAAAGTTTATTTTTTACATGCATGGAACAAGAATATTGTGTTCTAATGAAGCTATAGTAAAACACAAGTGAAATCTAAAGACAAGAACATAAATAACTCATCTAGAATTGAACCCGAATTCTAGATATAAGACCCCCAACTCTACTGGAAAGTAGCCTAGGAAGTCATACAGCAAGTCCAATTAATAATATTCATTCTTCATTATCATCTTTACACTGCAATAGTCCTCACGTTGGCCCCAGGAAAGGATATGAGTCAATCCTTGACTAACTGGCTCTGATTCACTAAGGAACCAACATACATAAAATCACTCGAGATAAAAAAAATGCTAAGGTTTGCCTCACTGATAATTTATCTAATGGCTGCTAAGATTGGAGTAATAGGAGAGAAATGAGAGAGAACAGCACTACATTGCTATGGAAACTAGAACTTTCAAAATAAATACCTTTGCAGAACCGAGGTTGCAGATCTAAAATAATCCATACTGCTTTCGGTGTGACGTCCCTTTACCACGAGATCGAGCCAGGCTGACCAGCCAGGCATAGACAAAAAGCCTGCATGCGGTGATGTAACATATCCCATGGCTGATGGTCCTCGTTCCAGCGCAGGTACGGGCTCTGAATAGGAACCTCAGCATTTGGTCTGTTACCTGTACAATTTTGGGAGCCTTGCTGCCATGCAGCCAGTCTGGCCAGACCAGTGCAAAATAAGTCCATAACCATTTCAGAGGGGAAGTGTTACCTTTTCCCCACTATACTGATAATCCCAAATATTTGCAGAGTACTTTTTTTTTTTTCAATGAACTAAGACAACACAATATAACAAGCTTTGTAAAGTTCTGATTCCCTTACACTAAGAAACTCCTTACCCTGCAAACAGCTCCACTGCAGTTACCTTTGCTTCCTGTTAGTCCCGTTTTGGAAACACAGTTGATAACTTGTGTCTGGGCAAAGGGCTTTCATTTTAGACACATGTGTACCTCCACACCCCACCTACCTCGCACCATCTCACTGACTGCTGCTGTAAACAAGTCTAGGCTCTAGAAATGCTGACTCACAGTTCTAGGACTATGAAAAATACTGAGTTGCTGAAGAAGTGAAGCCAGACAGGTTTCCTGCCCTTCCTCCTTATCTGTGAGCCCCTTGCCATGACAGGCTGTAATGAAGGACCTCACTTCCTGAGAGGAGGCAAAGAGTAGGTACTTGCTTCCTAAAGATAACCCAAATTCCTCTGAATTCCCAGTTGCTAGCTAGTAATTGCGGGCAGGGGAAGAAAACCCCCAGTGCTTACAACACAGGGCTACAGATGTTGAGAGATTAATGGCTCCTGGGCTGGCTCTCTTGCCTAACGCGGCATTGCTCACTTCAGCGTACGTCCCAGGACATAGTCAAGTTCCTTCAAAACGCCTCACTACGGGCTATGGAAGGCTGTTCTCTACCTGTAGACTTTACTGAACCGGATTTAGTTCCGATTCCTGCCTTCAGCATAGCTGAGTCAGTGCAGACAGGCAAATCACTATTTGCTTTGGGAGGGTTTGCCACCAATTGAGACAGCAAGCAGCACTGGGTGCAAATTATGGTTTACTGCGGGCATGCCAGCGCAGGCAAGGAGAGGCACTGCTGCTCACGCCGAACTGCGGAGACGGCGGAGAGCAGCGTGGGGAGATCTGCGCTATCTAGACAGGAGCCAGTCTGGGTGCATTCTGTCTATGTTAGCACACTGCTGCGCCCAAACTCATCGGCTCTGGGTTTTATACAAATGACAAGCTGACTGCCTACCACATCATCAGCCTGCTTTCTCCACTGGGAAATGACCTCCTGTTGCAAAAGGCAGGGCATTTAGGGAAACAAAGTTTTATACCCACACGATTCACGTGACAGCTCCAGAAAGCTTAAGAAGAAGGGAGCCTTTACAACTGGCTGGGATGAGCAGGTTGCTGAGCTGCCTCCTCCTCCTGCCATTACCTACGCAGCTCATTTGCAAAGCAGCAGAGGCTAATGAGCTACATTTGCAATCTGGGCAGGGCAGACCAGGGAGCAACTCTCACTGAATGGAAGGAGCAGGCTGTGGGGAGAGCTGTACTGCAGCGCTCTGAAACAAATGTGCTAAATAGTCACGGAAGGGGTATTGAGTTCATTTTACCTATAACCTATTCTAACTACAGTCTGCAATCGACGTGGCCTGTAGCTTCAAAATGCACTAGAAGCTCACAAGTAAGGATGCAGAGCTTGCTTTTTTATTGGCAGCTGACTTTAGACTTAGCTGTGCATCAAATGAAATCCTTAGTGAGCTAATCGTGCGCATAATTCTCTCTATACTTGTCAATTTAGAGATGCGTTTGGCTGAAGTCTCTCTCTTTTAAAGCAACAGGAGCCATTTTACATAGGTGGAGATTGGGGCTGGTCCTAGAAGGGACTCATACCAGTTTAAAAGAACAGTAACTACAGTGCTTTTGCCCTATTTATAGTGCTTACTGAAAGCAAACCTGAGGTCCTATCAGTCCTTCATCCCAGGTAACTGCTGTTACAATGAAAAAGGGTCAGTGTGAAGACGGCTCTGTATGAAGAATAGATCGGATCATAAATGCAGAACAGCTGCTTAAGCAGAATGCAAGGAAAAGCAGCAACGATGTTGCTGGGCAGAGAAAAGCATTGCAAGAGCTTACAGATAGCCTCCTTTCTCCACAGGCACATGCGCACTGCTATCGTTCAGTCACATTTCTCTCAAGCTTCCTGGTAGCAGCATCAGCAAGTGCGTTCTGTCACATCTGACTGGCTACAGGACTCTGTCCTCATCTGACAGTAATGACCTGGCCTCAATTTTCTCACAATTTTGTCACCTCCTCCCTCTCTTTCAGCACCATAAAAATCACTAGGCAAGAAACCTGCAGCACAAGGGAAATTCTCGCTAGCACAGCCTGCTGCAGTACGCTTCCCTCAGCAACGCGGGCGACTGCGGGCATGGCAGACATCTCATAACCTACATTAGATTCCCGTAACATTTCAAATCAGGCATTTAACTTCCAAACTTGGCCGAGGCTTATCTCCATGGCCAGACTTAATATACACAACAGAGACTAAACCTCCGAGGACCATAGTAGGCAGCTTTGCTCCTTTGGTAAAATGTAGTGCTTTACAACAACAACGCCATAAAACCAGCCTTTTTTTGGCCCAAGAACAAATATTGAAATCCCCTTAGAACTAAAGGCCTCCCCTTAGAACTAAAGGCCGTCCAGATTTCTCCACGTGCAAATTGCACTGTAAAAGATCAACTCTGGCCATAGCCTCCGATCTGCCACTGGCCAGAGGGGATGTCATAGGCTGTGTTCACTGTCTGGAAATAAGGAGCAAGAAACACGCCGGTGTTGGCTGGCTGGACAGTCCAGTGACACATCCTGACACAGGCCACGACAAAACAGAAATGGGCAGACTGATGCCTCTTATACATCACGAAAATAAAACCGAAGGGAGAAGCTGTCTCTGCACAGTAGCTTGGTCAGTGGCAGAGGTTCTTCTCAGGCCTTTGATGTTTTTGTCCATCTCTCTTGCTGCACCTCCTTAGTCCTTTCCCACCCCTTATCACCTCTTTCCTCAAGGCTGCTTAGCTAACTAAATTGCTGCTGTTCCCCCTTTGTTTACCCAGTTCTACCTGCACTGAACAGCAGCAAGAGTGTTCTCCCACTGATGTCACCACTACCTTTCAGAAAACAGCTGACCTGCAAGCTATTTTTAGCCACATTGTAAAATTGTGGAGCTATTTTGGTCACATCTCTGTACCATAAGCTGCAGGACACTGACAGGCTCTATGTTTGCCTAGGGCAACAGGGGCTTTAACTGTGAATGAGAACGGCTTGTGACTTTGCACTAAGGTTTCTCCACCCTTCCCATGCCATAGGACTCTTCACACTAAGATTTGATTTCTCATCATTTTAGATAAGAGCAACACATCTTCCCGAATCCTGCTGGGATACCAGAGGCTCTGTATGGCCTTGTTGTCCTCTAGCCTTTGTTGTTTCTAGGTCTGCAGAAGGTGCTGTTTATTCCGTGGGCTCCCTCGCTCCCATTTGCCTCACTCGCTAGGAGGAGACAGGTGCAATTATGAGTCCACAAAGACACCGGACAAGATTTTATCAATCTTCTTTTGCATCAGACCTTTGCAAGAGATCAATAAACATCAGGCTAGTGCCTGCTGAGAAGTCAGGTGCACGTAACTCTGTGGAGGTAGAAGGAAGAGCAGAAAGGAACCACTTGCAGAGCAACATGTTGTTCTGAATACAGACTAACGCCTGGGAGCTCTGGGGTACATCCAGGGCATCGGGCAGAAGCCGTCTGGCCCAGACATTTTCTCGAGAGTGCCCAAGAGTTGATTGCCAAGTTTGCTGGGGCTACGTAGCAGGTGCAAAGCACAGGCAGAGTACAAGCCAAAGTGACTAGATTTAATAGAATTAATTCCAAAGATACAAAAGGAAGCTTGAAGGATAGGAAATACAAGGTAAATGAGAGGAGAGAAAAGAAAATACTGAAACTGGTGTGTTTAGGACAGGGATGGATGAGTCAGATCTGTAAAGGAGGAACAAGGGAATAACTGCATATGCAAGTTCCTGAAGAGCTGCCAGCCATCCCTGCCCAGAAAACTCATTTTAGGACTGAAAACTCCTTTTAGGACTACTGCTGTCTTCAGCTATAGCGCATGCTTTCCCAAGACACTTCAGATAGGTGCATGACTGTTAACACCATTATCCTGTCTGGGGCAAGCCCCCCATGCAGCAAGAGGAACCAGAATTTCATCGAGTCAGACTTCAAAGTCCACCTCATGTAATTCCCCCCCACTTTCTTCTACAGGTTCTTCTTTCAGAGTTCTCAGACTAAACCCTACATCCTGTTCCTAAGGTGAGCCACTCCTTGCTCTACTGACGCAACTAGCACCTGTTTTCGCGAGTCAGCAGAACCCACATCTCTCCTTCACAGCAGGATCACCGCCTGCTAACAGGATGGACGGTCCTGGGCAAACACTGGCAACTTGTTGCAAACAAAGATTTGATTTACAGAGCAGCATTGTGCTTCACCAGGTATTTCAGCAGAAGGAGCTGCTTTAACCCATTTGGTCCCAGGCAAGCATGAATCTGCCCGTGTTACATACATTATAATCTTCATGCCAGTGAAATCAGCTGACTATTAATATTTTCTGTAAATGAAATCTTAGTATTTTATGTAATATGTACATTTCAATTGGTTTAGTAAGAATTTAACTTTTTAGTCAATAAGTGGAAACGGTATGGACAGAATAATACTGTTTAATATGTAGTTATTTTCGCAGGACAGAATGGAACCGCTGCAGTTCAGATCAGATACAGAGACATGTCCAGCAGCAACCTGTCATGACCTGGTGCGTCAAAAAGCTCAAGAAAGCGTTTTAGGTTTTAGCTTCCCCCTGAGCTATGTAGAAGGCTAGCAGTAAGAGTTACGTAGTGAAAACATTTTGGTCAGATGAAGTAACATAGCAACATGTTGCATTCTTTCCATGCTGAGCTTCAGCAGCTTTGCTTTGGGACACTGCACAAGCAGGGTAACACACACAGCATGACAGGAGTGTCGGACAGAACAGATAACCTGTCATCTCCTGCGTGGTGAGCCCATGGTCCTGCTAGCAGTGCTTTCCCCTTGTAGGGAGTTAACTAGTTTACCTTTCACCACCTCTCTAGATCCTTAGATTTCATCCATTTTCACACAATTTATTATGCTGTGAGATCAGTACTGAAATCATCGCTTGTCTCCGCCAATTATTTAATGAAGACATCCTATCGCCATCTCCACAATGCAGACATTTTACTAGCAAATATAAAGAAAATGAATTTTTAAGTATTCCTACACCTGTTCTATTTTCTGGTATGGAAACACCAGGCAGACGGTAACAAATCACAGGCAGCTCACCCCATAGACGTAGTCAGAGGTCGTCCACCAATTGCGTGGATCCAGACAAGTGCACATAACACGCTTTAGCTGACAACTGCAATTGTTCCAACTCTCCTCTAGGGAGTGCAGTCGTAAAGGAAGAAATGAAAACTGCAGCACACAGGCCAGCTGGTAATCGGTGACTCAGGATATTCAGGCAGTCACAAATGGTGTCTGCCCATTTCCAGCTGAACGCAGGGAGCAGCAACGAGGTTTGAGCTTGCTGTAAGCTCAGGATGCTACCAGAACCCGAGGTATGCTTCACCATGTGGAAAAAAGTCTGCCAAGGTACTAAAAATCAAGATATAAATCAAGCAATAAGGACTTCAAATACCAGATCAATCTAACCTGACACACCCACAGCTGAATGCAACGGTGCTGTCCATGCTATGAGGCTTCCATGTCTTGCCCACTAGTGTATCATGCTGCATAACCATCAGATCATCCAGGGAAAGGATGCTTGGTTTCAAACATCATTTAGGCCTTGACCTCTGTGTAAAGAACAGCAGACACTAATTTCTAGAACTAGCTGTATTTTGCATGTATGTGCACATCTCTATATTAGAAATTGGGCAGAGCCATCAACTTATTTAACCCTGGAATCACAAAACAGCAAAGCAGATAGTATCTGGTTGATCTCTGTGGTAAGGAATCATGGATGAAAAGGCATAAGGTTGCCTATTTCCTCCTTACAAATGGCATGCATGCCTCAACTGTGACCTTCTACGCCTTCCTTAAAGAGGCACCAGCATATAAAATAAATCTGCTCAGAACAGGATCTCTGCCCTTCTCCATCCCCCCTTCCCCACCACCCCCCCAAAAAAAAAAAAATAANTAAGAGAACAAACTTGCCAGGTAAGAGTCTGGATAGGAAGAGCAGGTCTGCAGCAGGGACATTACTACATTCAGACAGGTGCCAGGGTCCATCCCACAGCGCAGCAGAGGGCACAGTGACTTCCGCAAAGTTACTGACTGCTTTGTGACAAGCAGCTCTGTTGCATTTCTTAAATATGATCCCTTAGTGTCACCAGGATAGCACACCTTTAGAAGCAGGGTGTCTTTCTGTCCTGTCACACCAGCCACTCTTTGCTTTTCTAAGTGCTACATCACAATAATTAGGGGAAGCTGCCACCACAATAATTAGGGGATTGCATAGTGATCCACTGAAGCAGAGATCTTTTGCAAGATCGTTGCTCTCTCAGGGGTGCCAGGCTCTGGGTCCCTCACTGAGCCTGTGAGCAGCAGCAGCTCTGAGGACAGTGGGTTTGGAAGGCCAAGAGGCAGCAACCATTGCTGCTTCTGGATAAAGCTGCCAGGCTGGCACCGACAGCTTTGCCACATACAAAAATCATCTACAGAAAAACAGGAACAGACATACACATGTCCTAAGGACAGCAATTGGACCGGCAGCCAGGAATTTCACTTCCAGCCTGCATTCAAGTGGCGGCAGATACCTGTGGGACAACGCCAGCCTGCTTTTGGAGAGTAAAAGTTCCCTCTGTGGAGGTGAGAGGACGATAGCGTCTGCTACTAGATGTGGGTTCTGCAATTAAAACGCCAGCAGCTGGCTCAGTTTAGACTGAGCAGCATTGCTAGTATCTGTCGGTGTGTAACAGCCCATGGGAAGGGGGTAGAGGCACTGAGCACAAGCTTCATGTTTACTCAGCAAGCACCAGCTGAAGCGAACCATCTGATTTCCAAACTCCTCTTGCCTCCCACTTTTTGTCTCATCATCACACTATATATCTAAGCTACACATGTAAGGTACCAAAAGCTAATTCACTCATCCACTCCCTTTATTACAGCCCCTCTTGCAGTTTTTTTTCACCTGTCTCCCTTAACCAGCATACCAGAAGCCCTATGTACTGACGCCGAAAAAAAGAGCCCCTAGAAGCCGTGATAAATAAAAAGGAATCATCAGCTCTTTCTTGCTCTTGCAGATAGCAGAGTATCTCCTTCCTGACCTGTCCCATCTACTCTTAAGTTCTCCCACCAGCACTGATTTCTATTGCTGTCTTGAATAGTTACAGGTGCTTTTTAATAGAAGCACGGGGAAAGTCCAACTTAGCGTTAAGAGATCCTCAGAAATCTCTAAGAATATTTCTGGTGAGGGCACATTTGATTTCTAGGGTGATGGTTATGATGTATGCATTATCACAGCCTCAGAACTTCATTCTCCACCTATTTAGGATTCCCACACTGGATTACAACCTGCCTTCACATATGAGATGTTGAAGCTTTCAATGAGGTCACACCAGACACTGACAAGCACTGATGGGTGAGTCATGCTGCAGTAGCCAGAGATACTAGCAACAGATTTGTTAATCTGTATGCAGCCTAACTCTTTTTCTGGTCTAGAATCTTATTCAAGCGTGGAACACAATGTCTCAGAGATAGGTGACTGCAGAATTGCTGAAGAGCAAGGCCACATTGTCACAGCTGTTTTACAGATTATAAATAAGAATCAGTTCCTGGGAGTATGTTTACAATAATGCAAAATGTGTTGGTTTACCTATAAAATGGAAGATCAAGATCCAGATGGGATCAACAGCAGAGCCGTTCACTGCAGATGACTGGAAAAGCTGCCAAGCTAATAAGGAATCTAAGGGTTCTCAGAAGAGTTCCACCAATTCTTGCTCCAGCAGTTTAAATCATCACCTCTGGCAAGCTGCTCTTCTTGAGGCTACTTCTGTACCAGGGTCAGCAGGCTAAATACATGCCAGCCAATCTAGCATAAAGGCCAGTGCAGGAACAGGATTGTTAGGCTTGGGTTTGAGCTAAGACATCCAACCATAACCCAGCAGGGTCAGGCACAGAACAAACACTTTTCTGCTGGCTCTGCTACAGGGGGGAAACCTGGGGAGAAGCACTAGACCAGGCAACAGCAACATCCTGAACCACCACAGCAAAATTCAGTGGAGTTTGCCCATGAAAGCTTTGGAAGTGTAGCAAGAAGGACACAAAAAAACCACGGAACAAGTGAGATATGGGGACTGAGTGTATGACAGTGGAAAACGTTTCTTCATTTTTGCTACACAACTGGACAGCCAGAAAAAGAATCAATCAGAAGGGGAAGAGGCAAAGTAAATCTAAAAGAAATTCTGTAGAGGCAGAACAAAGAAATGAGGTGATGTTGTAGTCTCATTGCTACAAAGCTAAATTAAGCTTCCTAAGTCAGGCAGAGAAATAATTGTTCAAGACTTCTACTCAGAAGACAGCATGAGCAGCAAATATGCCAGTGGGACAACTAACAAAAGGTGTCTTCTCACAGAGAAAGCAAGCCACCTGGATATTGCATAATTATAATGAGTTTCCTCCCAGTTTCACATTATTAGTCACCTTTCACCCTTCTCTGCCAAAGGCCTCCTCTTATACATCCATCCAAGGACCAGAGACAAGACAAGCCCTTCCAGTGCTGCTTCTTTCCATCAGTCATGCTTCAAGGTCAAGGCCTTCACAATACTGGTCCTTGCTGCCCATTCCAGCCATTTGGAACCAACTCCAGAGTAAAACTCTCTTCAGCCCAGCTGTGAGGAAAAGGCCCAACATATCTCAATAGACTCTCCTCATACTCAATTGTAACAGCCTGGAAAAACAGTCAGTTTTTGGACCAGCACATTTTGATTTTGCTGTTAAAAGGGTGTTAAGACATACCCCAACACTCCACTTACCCGATTCGGTACATCCAAAGTGCAGTTGCATCATCTGGTGCTGTATTGGTCACAATACGATGTACTGATTTCTGGAAGTATTTCCTATCATCATCTCATTTGGCATGTATAAGTTACGTATTAAAAACACACCTGAAAAATGATAGCTTAGTCAGTTTATTGTTATGCCCTTGCAGAGAAGGGTAAAAAGAATTCCTGGGTGTCCCAGGGCAACATATATTACAAAAGACCCTGAAATGAATCAGAGGAAACATATGTATGGCAAACAGATTTTTTTTCAAGTTCTGAAAATATTTCAAAGCAAAACCATAGCAAAGATCCATCAAGGAGCCCTCTCCAGCAGAGGACATGCCTACCTGGAGTCCCTTGGAAACCTGTTTGACATAGGTGGAAATGACCTACTGGCATTTATTTGTAATTGCCCCGCATGGCAGTTGCTGAGGAAGGAAAAGCTGTTGAGTCACACTGCAAGCCACTTTTCCACTTTTGTCTGATTGCCCAGAGGGTAGAGTGGGACAGTCAGAAGGCTGAGATTCTGTTTATGCCTCTGACACCCATTTCCCATATGACCTTGGTAAGTACTACTTCTTGTGCCACTGTTTCCCCATTTCTTCATAGATAAAACCACTCCCTTGACTCATGGGACAATCATAACTGCACTGCAAGGAACACGTTTGTTTATCTAATAAAAGGTAAGAGAGAAGAGCCAACTATTATTATTGTTGTCATATAATACAAAAGTGGTTACGTAATAACATCAGTATTGCTTCATTTTCGTCATTACGACATAACAAACTGTCAGAGGGATCTGTCTGACATGGTATCTTCATCCCTGTGAATGTACTGAAGTGTTTACCTCATTGATACAAAACCAGATTACAACAATCTGGAAGATTCTACCTTGTTTATTTTGACCAGCCTTTCTCTAGAACATGTTTTTCCTGTATAACCTTGTAATCCATAATAATGGCCCAAACTATACCGTAGGAATGACGGCAGGTTTCATGAGCTAATAAAAGCAAAACAACTCCTCACTTGTGCATTTCACAACTAGTCACACAGTAAAACACACAAGTGCTTATTTTCTTTACAAACACAGACAAGCTGAAAGTTAGTTTCTGCATTGGTACATAATACATACAAAGAACACACTCTAAAAATCTCAATGGCATGAAAGAATTAAAAAAAAATATCTGCAATTTGGCCAAATTATGTTCTGCTTGTATGACAACAAATTTCCTAGAAAAAAAGCATTGACCACTGCAGTTCATAACGGCTATCATAATTAATGACCAAATTTCATTGGTTCTAGGTCTACGATTTATTCTAAAATTTATAATTGTTCGCTTAAAAAAGGTCAGATTAAAGCAGGAGGTGAACTGAAGGCTAAAGAAGGTATGACGGTGATTACAGCAGCTGCAAACTACCCTAATCACACTATTATCTTTCTTATCTACTGGAAGTATTTATAAAGCAACGATTACTGTACGAGGCCCCATCACCTCTCTGAGTTAGTTCTGAACCAGCACCTTTGCATCACTGTGAGAAGTTTGTACTGCTAGAAGTGTTGTCATTCAGCTGAGATAGAAAGCCAAGCTTCTCATCACTTAAAGTCATTAAAAAAAATAAACTATGACACTTCTAAAGAAGTAGGGGTGTTAACCCCAGTGTCCTGGCCACATTCCCAGCTCGAGTAATTACAGTGTGCCTTGAATAAATTCTTGCCACAGTTTCCGTTGGACATAGTATTGTTCTCTGCTTCCTCTCCTACAGTATTATGGAGTGCCAATACACGCTCTTAAAGGTCCTGTCTACGCTGCAAAGTCGTATGAGTCTACCCCAGGACCAGCTCTATGGCAGAACATTAGGAACAACATGTTGAAATCAGTCCTGCCTGTCAGCTGAACCGCTAGGCAATTTGTAATTTTTATTTATTGATGTTCTGGCACCTCCTTCTAGATGGCATTAACTTAGGGCATAGCTATCTGATAGCTAGACCGGTGTAAGTCCCAGATGCAGACATGCATCAATCTGTTTAGTTCTTCTTTAAATGAACTTCATTTGCATCAGGAAATTAGCAAACTAAGGTAAACTAATTTAACTTTCTAGATGCCTACCACGATCTGAAAAGGCAGTAAAAGCATGCCTAATAGCACAGCGCTAGAAAAGTACGCTAAATGTGTCTAGTTAGCTGGTGACAATAAATATCATATTTTTTTATACTGCCTGTTCCTTCAGAACTTCAGTGATCTTTTTCTAACTGGCGGTCCACAAATGACACTGTTTATTTTTGAAGCAGCCACTGAATATGTATCAAATGCAGATCTAGCATTTTAAGTAAAACAGTTGATAGTTAATGGTAGAGCATTACTCACATTTTTCTGCAGCCACTATTAGAGAGTCTAAGGATTTTTACCTAGAGGTATCATTATCTTTTTACATGCACAACACAAAGAGCTGAGGCCCAAACTATCTGCTGGTGTTTGCTGGGTTAGCTCCATGGACCTCAGTAACTGAAGCTTTTACTCTTGTAATTCACGAGCTTTAAAGGCAATTTGTCTGCAGGCAGAAGTACAAGATCAAGATGCAGAAGAACCCGATTCTCAATTCCACCTTATCGCCCCACGGGCGGATCACTCCCTCTTGCTGCTCCATTTAGTTCTTCCACTTGCCAAAGCAAACGATACCCACTAATTTGACAAAACAAGAACAAATTTATATTAATAAGCCATGCTGAACAGATTCACATTAAACAGCATTGTTGTAACATTTGAAAATACAAATATTTACCTTTCAAGCCTGTCCTTAATTTCCCCAACAGCATGTCTCCAAACCCATATTATTTTAGAAGACAGAAACTGTAGTTTCAGAAAGTGGATGGTTTTATTTTTGTGCCACTACAAAAATGCCTTTTAACTTGTCAAACGATACGCTACAAATATCTTTGGCAGATGAATGAAACCAAGTTTCCTGTCATAGCTGCCAACTTCAAGGTTGAGATAATCAGATAAACCTTTAGTTTGCCTCTCCCAATACTTACAACAACATATGTTTGAAGTGATCCACATTTGTCTTACTTTTCCTATTCAGATTTGAGAAGACAAAGTATCAGACCACTACGTGACAAGTTTGCAAAACGCTAGATGTGATCCACTATTATTCCAGCCGACCTCTGTTCTCCACTTTCCTCAGGTTTCCCCCATCCCAGGTTACACAGGACCCAGTAGCTCTGTTTGCCCAAACGTAAATGCAAGGTTTAGATCAATAGCATCCAGCACCACCCTCAATACCTGCTGGATACAAAGCCTTCTCATGGTAAAAAATACCAGTTAGTTTATGGGAAAATGGGAAGGAAGTTTTATTTGCTTGTTTTATTTCAGTGCTATCACTAATACTGGATTTACAGAACTGTACTATTTCATACTGAGGACACCTCAGCCCATTTATATTTGCAGGGTACTTTATAAGTCTCGTCAGATACAATTTGGAATTTAAAAGTGGAAGCAATCCCTACAAACACACCTTTTACAAACTTTGTCTTATGTAACTGCTTCTATTGATTTATTACCAGGATGTCAGTACAAATTGTTATTTTGATGATTCTTTGCCCCCAGACTTCTGAAAGGGAAAGCAACTATAAACACAAGGGAGACTGACCTCAGTGATTTCCTCTGCTCAGACAGGAGCACAATGCACTTAAACACCATGACAAGGAGAGGTGGACTGTTTAGAATTCCTCCAGCTGTAATCTATAGTAAAAACAAATAAACAAATACGTGACTACAAGACGGGATAATTAATCCCTGCATGAAGCCAACTGTTATCTCTAGCTCATAGATGGAGATATCAAAGCACACAAAGGCTCAACAACCTACCAAGTTCAAATCCCACCACTGAAAGCCAGGACTACAGCTTGGGAGGCCATGTGCTTGGCCCATGAGATTACTTTTTTTTTCCCCCTCTCTTCTGGCCATAAACCGGATACAGCTCAGCCAAGGGCAGACAGTCTGAAGCGCACCCGTTTGGTCAGGCCAGTTGCACAAGGGTTAGCACAAGCAGACACCTACCACCTCCTGGGATTATCGCCTGCAGCTGAGCTGCTCCCGGCCACTGAGGCAGCTCTGCTCAGCCAGACACCCTCACCCCTGGCTGGCCTGCCCCGAACCCACCCTCCTCTGCCACACCTGCTCCCAACAAGCTCCCACCTGCCTCCAGGCCGCACTGCTGCACTCCCGAGGCCCCTCCAGGCCTCCCCTGCCCTTACGTCCCTTCCTCTGCCCCACCACCCACAAATCCTCCTTCTCTAACTCCTCCCCAGAGCCCCCAGCTAACCTTCTCCACGCCTTTCCTCAGTTTCCCCATTCCCATTCAAGCCTTCCTCCCCCAGCACCCCGCTGAGCTCTCTCGGCCTCAGCGGCACACCCCCCACCACCATTTTCTCCCTCAG
>VWZZ01006779.1:98223-169288 GCA_013399095.1 Psophia crepitans
CCCCCCTTTTTTTTTTCCCTTCCCCCGAGCTCTCTTCCCTACCCCTCGCTCCTCCCCAAGTGGTGAGTTTTCAGTGTAAATACCATTTTGTTCGGTGCTGGTATGGGATTTGGATGAAAGTGACCTATTTTAAAGACCTTTTATTGCTTCCCCTCAGCAATGCATGTGGCGGCCGATTCCGTTAGCCAAATAGCGTTTCCCAACCATTTTAATTTGTCAGATTAAACCATCTCATGGAGGCTTGATTTCTGTAACCCGCGTGCGGGTATGTCTTTAGAAATACCGTTCAGCCTGCTTTGCTGCAAGCATCCTTGGAGCATCAGAGTTCACCTTTGTCACTGAGAAAGCAGAAATAAATATAAATGCGATACCTGGGCGCCTGTGAGATGCAGCTGTACCATTGTGTTGGGCGCGGTACAAGAAATGGGGGGGGACACACATGACCAGGGAATTAAAATGGTTGTTGTCAAATGTACATCCTTACTTGTCTTAGGAAAAACGGCAGGATGGTATTCGCCTTGAGGACTTTCATTAATTTTCTTAGAAAAGCGTTTCATGTTTGTCGTGCGTGTCTCTGCTGCTTATCATGGTATGGAGTATTTCATTAGGTGGCATTTTAGTGGCTGAGTTGGTTAAATAGCAGTTGCATTAACTAGTTGAGCAAATTGTGTCCTTCACCTTTGACTATTGCATTTTGAGAGCCCTTACAGCAGTGTGTCCATGCATGCCAAGGACGGATTAATAAGATGTTACCTAAGGTTTGGATGTTATTGATTCCTTACTATTAATGCTATTTATAGTGCATTTGACATGGCTCTTGTTTTATGTATTTGGATAGAGGTTATCAGCTTGGAATGCTTCGAATTAAATGTTCCCAAAATACCACCCCTTGCGTTATTTTTTATATATATATAGTTGAACAGTATAGTTCAGATCTTCAGTGTCTGAAAATTAGATTTAGTAGATAGCACATCATAGTAGTGAAAACACGGTGGAAAGCTGTGATATATTTTGACACTAGTGAAGGTTTGTTTTCATCTTTCAGAATTGCAGAATAACAACTTCTGTTGCAATAAATATGATTTTAGATACATTTTTCTTGAAACTAGTTTGAGTCTACATTTCCCTTGCCTTTGTGTCTGTTCATAGTGAGCGTGTCATAGTTTTTGCTACTTCTGTCCAAGGGCAAACCTAATCAACGATTGGTTTGAGCCTTCATATTAGATTCTCCACAACATTGGCCTAGTTCTGACTGGAATGTTTGCCATTTTTAGGACTCCTCTTCCTTTTATCTGTAGGCTCAAATAAATAGATAAACTTGAACCTTAATTTGTCCTTTGAACTTGAGAAAGTGTTTTTTCTCCTCTGTTAAGAATGTCTCACTGAAGAGAAAGTGATTCTGGTAGAACAGCTTAAATTAAATTTAATCCAGTTGAAAAACAACTGCCTGAAGTAAAAACTCCTTGGATAGTTTGGTATTTTTTTCTTTTTTAACTAGATTGACATTTAGTGCTGCATGTAGAGGACCAGATGTTGGTCTTAAAATTATGTACAGATAAGGTGACTTAGGCCTCAAGTTAGACTATTGGAAAAAGTTATCTGTCATATGTCCTTCTGTTAAATTCTGCTGTAAGCTAAGATGGAGAATCTTAAATGTTTACTTCCATCTAAATAACACTTCCATTTGTGCAGCTTTCATCTTTGCCTATCCGTTATAATTCATCTTCTTTTTTTCACTAGAATAACATTTTTTTAATGAGTTTTGAGACAGCCTAAGTTTTTATGCTTGGTGAGGTACATTAGAAGTGAATATCACACTAATAATTACATCTTCAGATGTATCCTAGTAGTGGATTTCCTGTAATGAGGATGTTTTGTAGAGAACAATAGATATAGCAACTAATTCAGAGATCTGTTTTAAAGATGTTGTAGGTAGCTGACTCTGCAGTAGTGAGTTCCACTTTGACACAACCTTTGCATGCTCAACAGGAACATTAGGTGGTTTCCCCGTACTTTGATTTCAGGTGCTAATTCTCTTTTCTAGCAAAGACAGACTGGATGTACTACTGCTGTTGTCTCGTTTCCTTGCAGAAGAGATATATACTTCTGCTCTAACTTGAGCCTACAGTCATTTGCAAAATGTGCCTCATGTAAGTTTATTTGACAGTATAGATGTTGTGTCAAAGAAAATGTTTGGGGTTGATCTGGCTCTCTTTGTAATCCAGAAGTGGTAAGGAAACTGTGATAAATATCACTTGTCTTAATCCATTCTCAATGTGTTTTGGAGAACACTTGCATAATCACTAAGATCCTATCTTAGAAGAATTTTCTGTTGTGTTTCTGTTCATATTAAAGTCAGGTAAACAACCCATTGTTATGTTGAAGTACATACTAGGAACTATAAAAATCTTTGGTATTACCAGTGTTGACTCTGGCTCTTCTCTTATGAATGACGATGGTTATGGGTAGCCATTACATTTTCCCTCTTCAAGTGTGTTACGTAGTATGAAGGTTTTTTGTTTTATTTCCTTATGTGAACCTGGACAAAGGGAAAAGCTTAACTTCAGCTCTGGACCAGAATCATGTCTGCACTGGAAAGTTGTCTTGGGTCTGACAGCAGGGTTTCATTTATGGGTAACATAGATATCCTCCCTCGGTTAACCATGGTTCAGACAAGCTTGCCTATAGCAGTACAGAGATGGATGATTTAATACCTTCTGCGACTGATGGCTGTCCTTTCTTTTATAACTCTTGAATGTGTTTTACTGTTCTTGTCTACAAACTGCTCATTCTTGACCAGCATGATACAGGATGAAATCCTGGTCTGTGTGGTCTTGTGCTCGTCGATGAGTTCCTCTTACACTAGAAGTTGATTTAGGTGTGTGGTCCTGTCCTCCACCTGCTTTTCCATGTATGTCATTCCATTGGCGCTGGTCTCTGGTCCTGCACTGAGCCACAGCAGCAGAAAGCTAACCTAAGGAAAAATGGGAAGAGTTTTGTGCCAGCTTGGTGATCTGAAATGGCTCTGTGCGCAGTTAGGTGATGCTAGAGACAGCCCAAGGGACTGGGCTGCACCATGACAGCCAGCAGTTAGATCAGTTTATGCTGCCATGGAACCACACCTTGTTCAAAGAGAAATGTTTGGAGACCGGAGTGGTTGGTGGCACTTTTTCCGAAACCTGGAGTAGTTAAGTTTCAGGATTCTTTGTTTTCATTGTTCTTTAACATGCTGAGGAGTTGCTCATCATACATTGATTTCTGTGTGGAGAAAAGACTGGAAAAAATCCAATGGATAAAAGGTTGGAAAACCACTAACCCCCTCATGTGAAGTTCCAGAGGGAGCTCAGCTGTGCAGGGCTGTGAAGCAGAGTCCTTCCTGTGAAAGCAGAACTTAAAATATAAAAACATGAAATCAGAGGTGATGTGCAAAGTGTCTGAGGGGGAAGAAGGCCACACTAAGTGGGAGGAAAGGAGAGAGAACTGTTTAAAAGCACAGTTGGCTTTTAGACACTTTATTCCCTCCTCCTTGTCTAAGTGCTCATTTACAGTACAAAATATGGAGAAAGGAATATTTTCTGAAGGCCCTTAGAAACACAATGGACATTAGACGGCACAATGGGTGCTCCAAACATGGTTTCTTAAAGCGGTTTTTAAACAAATATTTGGTCAGCACTGGATTGACAGTGATTTTTTTATTACCAAAGAGAAGCCATTGAAAACTTCTAATACTTCATCAGATACTAGTGCATTGTTACTCCTGACAATTCTTTTTTTTTCTCTTTGCATCCTGCTAAATCTTGGTTTCTCTGCCAGAAGAAAAGGCAAGGTAGCCACTGTAAACATAGCATGAAATTGCTAAAGCAGCAATAAGTTTTGTCTAAACTGAAAAGTTTCTCCACTTTCATCAGAGCTTGCTGAGCCCAGATACGCAGCTAGTTACGCACCTGCATTGTGGCTTACGGATGGGGTTTTCCTTCTCTTAGGGGTATGGTGAGGACAGTCCAGTGGACGTTCTGAGTTAAGGTGATGGTGGCTTCTTAATATGAGTGGGCAGTAGCTGATAGTTTTTTCCTGTTGTATTGTTTGGCTAGAAACAGTTTTGATTTTTCTCTGGGAGTCAGGATGGGGTGACAGCATGAGATTTACGTATTGAATATTGTCCTTAGAATGGAAAAGACTTAGAAATGTTTTGTTTTGGGGAAAACAGATCTTGAGGAAAGAAGTAAAAATCACATAACTCTAAAGCTGGCAGGCCCTGGAGTTTTGTGTGCCTGTGATCTTCCGCTGACCCTTATTACAGTCCTGGCTACAGCCATGCAAATATTTTCTTTAGAGTGAGATGTAATTTTATAAAAACAGTGTTCTCCTACGCTCATCAAGTGTAGCGTGTCCACAGGGCAGCCTTCTATCAGAATGTGGGTGAGTGGTGCTTGTGAATTTAGTTGGAAGCTTTTGCCGTGTCACTGATGTCAAGCCATATTTGAAAAGTAAATTTTGATGTTTAATGTTAATCTCAGAGATTCTTTCTTAAAGCTTTCAAACTGAAAGCTGGTCCATATTATACCTGAATTCTTAAAATGTGAATAAAGTTGCTTTCAGCCTTTCACTTACTTCAGCTAAACTTAAAAAAGCCCTTTTTCTTTCCTTTAGTCTGCTGCCGTTCACTGAGCATCAGTAGCCACCAGTTTTGAGGGTTGAGGTTCTGTAGAATCAGTGCCTCTCTCTGCGTTGCCGGTTCAGCTTCAGTTTGTTCTGGTCTGGCTGGTGTCTAACCTGCGGGAAGCTTTGGGATCCAGGAGCATGGGAAAGTGGAATATGCAAATGCAAGTATGTTGAAAGTGTAGAGAACGTTTCTTGTAACAGTTTTTTGGCTTGTTCACTGTCCATGTGTTCAGTCTGTTTCCCAAGCATCCAGCAATCCTTCCTCTGCCCTGACGTACCGCTACTCAAAGGCAAATAACAGACCCATTAGCTCGTTCTCAGAGAATTGTTGTGTTGGGATTTCTTGGAAAGAATTGCATGTGGTAATGCACATGTTTGTTATTTTTGCCTCCCTCCTCCTTCTTAATATGCAATTCTTATTTCCCGCCTCAGTCCACTTTTAATTGGTGACTGTCACTCCCTCCCCCAGCCGAGGAGATGAGAAGAGAGGTTATTTTTGTTAACACTGTTTCTCAAATAGGCCACGGGTATACAGTAAGTAGTGCAGTAACTTTCTCCATGGGAAACCGTCAGTTATTAGGATTTCTCAAGCTGTGCCCTGGTAGCAGTGCAACATGTTTCTTCTTCAGTTCTGGCTTGCAGTTGTCACTAGCACTGGCTCCTCCCAATTCCCACTTCCTTGTAACCCAATCTGAATAAAGATCATGGGATTCGAAATGTGCCTTGCCGCTGTTCTGAATGTTTGGGCCGTCTCTGTGTTCTTCATAAACCGTACGCTGTGATCTTCGCTTTTTGGCTTTCTCTGTTCCTAAAGCAGTTGGGGAAATCAGTTCTGGGCCAGCCATGATTTGATGCGATTAAACTGTGTTAAATATGTTCCCAAACTGTTTCTTGGCCTAGATAGCAAACTAGTTAAACCCTAGTTTTGAAACCTATTTATGTATGATTTGGCCCTGTACCCCTAGGTGAGCTGTCTACCCCTTCAAGGGTCAAATAGAGCACAGGATCTGTGCACAGCACATGATCTTCTGCCTTTAAATCTACTGCCCTTCCACATCTCCTTGGGCTTTTTTATTACTTTTTGCATAGCAAAATCTTGTCTTGAGAATTACCTACCAGGCTAACTGCAGTAATGTGGTTTCACCACCCATGAAGACTAACTGTGTTGCAGTGATATGATTTTCTCTGGCATTCACTGAACTGGTAGAAAAACCCACTTTCTACTTGCTCAGTATATCCTAGTATGCAGGCAGGCTCTTAGATTGAGGTTTTTATGAAGGTTTGGAACTTTAATTAAAAAAAAAAAGGTAACCTAGGCCTTCACAAAATTTCATGCTGGTTCTAGAAGTACGTATCAAAGTTGGGAAGGAAATATTGATACGTTTTGGAGGCAGTGCCTTACGGAGAATGCCAAGCTCCAGTTTTATTGTGGGTTAATTGCCGTATAGGCAAACCCTGAACTCTTACCTGGGTTTTTGGCTTAATTTTCCTTCTTCCCTTTCCACACAAACCCCCCTCTAACCCATGCTTTGAAGTATTTAAAACTAGGTTAGTTTCTGGCTGGAGGTGTGTGGTAGAACCTCCTGTTAATTCTTGCTGGGACCTGCCCATTTTGCAGCAAGAATGCAGGTGAACCCATCTGAATGCTGATCATCTGTCCTTTGTGGGGGATGATTTTTTTTCCTTCACTTGACAGAATACACGGGCAAAGGAATCCTAGAGCATCTCCAAAAGTCACGCCAAGTGCCCAGAGCCCTACAAGCAGGAGTGTGTGCCCATAGAGATGGGGAAGGAGAGCTTTGTGAGGATGCCTGGTCTGAGTTTAGCTGATTGCATGACAGTCACTGGAGATACTTCCTTCTCCCTGCTCTCAGAAGTTGTTGCTGTGAGGTGCTAGCTCAGAAGTTGACCACATTCATGATCAACCTACACAGCAGTCCTGAACTGACCAGAGCCTTCAAAATGTCACTCTGTTGCTGTGTGGGAAGACAGAGCAGAGCACAGGGTCCCAAACACTAAAATAACCTGTACTTAAGAAGAGGTCGATATGCATGCTTTTTGTCCAAAATACAATGTTATGGAAGGAGCAAGTTCTCATCCTCACTGTGACTTTAGATTTTTTAAATTTGTTGGCAAAAACAAGACTAGGCAAAAGATTTGTTCCTGATTTGACAATAGCAAGTAGAGCACTTTGGATACTAGACTAACATGAAAATAGTTTACTTATAAAGAACATGATTTACCTTCAGTAGCTCATAATTAGTCTCAAAAACATAAAGAACATATAAAGAATTATTTGCTAGTTTATTGAAAAAGATCTGACATGCAGTTTTTGATGTCCGCTGTTCTCTAAAATATTTTGGGAAGTCCCTATGTTTTCCAAAATAGTTGAATGGTAGGTGCTTTTTCTTAAATATTAATTCACACATTATTGTAACTATCTTGTATTTTCCCCTGTTGCAGAAATTGGTAATTGTGGGTGACTGCAGGCGGGAGTCTTTCTGCAGTGGCTGGTCCAACACCAGAGTGTGTGATCCTCGTTTGAATAGTCTTCCCATTGCACACTCTGGTATTGAAAATTAATTAATGTAGTGACTATAAATTGGTATAATGACTATACCTTCTGTAGGTATTACAAATATTTTTGTGTTTAAATAGAAATAGGTATCATTAATATTAATATGATGAGAAATGAAATATTAATACACAAACAGAAATTTAAGTAAGCTATAACACAGAAAGATTCTTATGTATGTGATAGTTTTATACTTTTCTGTGAGTTGGCAGGATAATAATAGTAATTTCCAGTTCTGAATTTCGTCTGTAAATCTCAAGGTATTTTAAGTGGATGATGAATGCATTTATTTTTCACGTTTATAGGGTGAGGATACTGAAGTACAGGTGGAGTGAGTGAGTGATTTGCCCAGTGTAGCTGGTGACAGAGGTAGAAGAGTTTGTCTCCTTGGTCCCCAATTAACATCTGACCAGCAGGACTCCAGCACTTCCTGGACTGTCAAGTAGAAGCAGAAGCGTAGGAGATGCTGCATTGTCTGTGGGGTGAGGTGGAACAGCACAGACCTCAAAGTTCAGCAGAGCTGTTGTCCCAGATCCCTTCTGAAAGTCTGGCTGACCTACTAATAATGCAGGGCATTGGTTTTTTATTTTATTTCATCTCATCATATGAGCATTATGGAGATTTTTCTTATCATAATGGCAATTTGAGGCTGTTCATGAATGAGCTGGCTAAATCTTGAAATTTGTAATACTATGTGTTACTATGATGTGACTTGTTGCTGATTTTTATTTTTAAATAAATCCGAAAGGGGCTTTTAGTGCATTGTAGGTCAGTCCCTGAACTTGATGACCAACAAAGCAAGTCTTCGTTTTGGGAGTCAGTCACACACAGGGGTAACTGGGGACTGCTCACCTAAGTGAAAGATATTATTGTGCATACATAATTGCAAGACTTGGGGATTGTCTGGACATCTTTATGGAGATCTGTGGAGACAGAACGTATCCTTTTTTCCTGTTTGTGCAGTCCCTACCACAGCTGAATCTCACATCTTCTTAAGGGACTGGTTATTGTGTAATGCAAATGCGTGCTGCTGTTTTCCGTAAAAAGCTGAAAGCATTCTCATCTGATGCACTGGGAAGGAGGCAGAGCTTTGAGCCTCGGTACCTGTCAGCAATCTGTAAGCGTTGCTGAGGGAGCCATTGCTCGGCTCATCACAAGCAACTTTCATCTGTTCTAGATTCTACTTTAACTCTCTGCAGAGAGGTTTACAGTGTTGGTATTCATTTAAAGCATATCTGTGCAGTAAAATTGCTGGGGCTTATTTGGAAATAATAAAAGTAAGGATTTTGTTGCTTCAGTCATGTTATTGTTAAACTAAAATAACCCAAGAAGCATAAAAACCTTGAAATTTGAGTACCTGTGTAAAAGTGCACAATATTTTGGGACCTTGGTTTTCTGAGGGATTTTTTTTTCAATGTTGCCACAGCTATGGGCTGTGAAATTTCCTAAGTTTTCTCCAACATCTGCTTTCAGCTTTGGAACTAATGCTACCTATGCTAATTTGAAATAGTTCATACCTGTTTATCATGCGTGTTGCAAAATCTGCCTACCTATTTACATAGGTGTTGGGGAAACAAGGATGATACGGACTGGCATGAGTGGTGTGGAGCAGCATGAGTGGAAGGAGAGTATGGTGTGAGTTGTGATTCTACTTGTCTGCTTATTTTCTGGTTTGGAGGCATCGAGCACCTGCTGATTTAGAGGTTTTCTATATGTGATTTCATGCCTGTGATTAACATTTCTAAGAACATGACACATATGGTCTCACCACTAAAATACGTTCTGTAAATATGTAAACAGAAGTTTACAGAGATGGTCATTGACCGTCTGTCCTGACTAGCCTGCTGAGGTAACCCAACAGGACTCGGCATGCTTTGTTGGGCCCATCTGATCTTGGACTTCAAACTTAGGACTAAAATTCCTTCTCTGAGTGGAGTTACCATCTCCTTTTGATGCTTCCTTAATGGCAGTTGCTGGTCTCATTTTCTTTTTAATCACTGGGGCAGGAGATTGAGATATTTAGTGTATTCCAGTGTCTTACCATTTTACTGGTTAAAGTCAAACCCTATAGAAAACTTCAGCTGCTTCACAGAAATCTGTAATTGCATTTTATCTGAAATCAACCATTTGTTATGTCAGAATTTCTCGAGCTAAATGATGAATAGTAATAACAGGACTTGTACATCCTGGGGAGGAGTGAGAGATCCTGTACGATGGTGCCTCTTAAAAATGTGATTTCTGGACAAAATCTGAGAATGATACCTGGTTAGTTGATCTTGTTGGAGCGTTGTCCCTAAATTAATAGCAAGGCTATTTTTGTTTTGCTGCTTTGAGAAATTATTAGTATGCTGCCTGAATTGAGCAGGCTGCTAATAGTGATTAGCTTGTGCATAAGGTGGAGATGGCAATCTCCTTAATTTTGTAATTAATTACCAAAAAATCACAGCAAAGAGCTATTAAATTGTTACCATTGCACTGTTCAGTAGCTATCAGTGGAACCATGTGACCACTGGGTATTTAATATTCCCCCTTCTATAATTCTTGGGTTTTCTTTGCTTTTTTTTTTTTTTTTTTTGCTTAAAATTAAGTCATAAATTCTTAGGAGCAAGGAAAATGGTCATGTACCATCTAGTTTGGTGCCCTGAATCTCCAAGAAGCATCTTAGAGATTTGCTTCCAAGATTTTGCAAATATTTCTCACTTAAAACCTGTTATTTTTGAGCTTGCCAGTCATGTCGATCTGTCGAGTTCAGGTGTTACATGAAGGATAAATCTCCTTGTGACGTGGAGCAGATAGTGCACGTGTTCTAGCATGGGCCTCTCCTGAGTTTTAATAAATACAGACAAGGTAGGAGTGCCTCTTCACTGCAAGAGCATGTTTTTTCTCTCTGCAGATGCTACCTTCTGCATGCATAGGCATCTAGCAATTCCTCTGTCTCTGGTGCAGCATATGCACTTGCTCTGCAGGAAAGATGCTGCTTAGAATGCCTACCTCATATGGAAGAAATAACTTTATAAAGCCTTTAAGTAAGAGCAGTTTACGATATACAGCAACTTAAACACGCTATGCTTTGCTTTGTTTCATCACAGTAAAAGCCACTTGACTGTATAACTTGAAAACAATAACGAAACGTGTAAAACAATGTAGTGTTCAGGTTACGTTTATAGATTAACAGTGACTAAACACCTTTTAACTTCACTCTGCCTGGCCTGGAAAGCATCAGGCCTGTCGCCTTCCCCATTTTGATGGGCTGCTCTCATGGGCCAGGGGTGGGAAGGGAATATTCTTTTTACCCCTGGACATGTTGAGTTTTGAGTTGTCCAAAAGGTAACAGCCAGAAGCAAAGCCGTCTGTCGTTCTGAGCTGTTGTTGGAGGGAGAGCTGCTTCCCTCCTTGCCTGTTTGGTTTTTTTTTTTTTTTTTGGTAGGTGTGATGTCATCATTCTGCGAGGTCTGCACCGCCGCGTCCTCCAGGAAAACAAAACAGGGGGACGAGACCTGAATGTCAAATGCAAAAAACAAGCAGATCTGATTCTTCCTCTCCTCCCTCCCCCTTTTTCTTTGAAAGGAGCTTTCAAGCTGACTTGATAGAACAGGAATTAGCTTATTAGAAAAAAGAGAGCCAGAGAAGCATGGTTATTTCTCTTCGGTTCTTACTATCAAGTTGTCAAAAATAACAACTTCTTGCCTTGCTGGGGGATGTGATGTGTATTATGTGCCAGATGCAAATATATGGGCATTTTATAAATACCAAAGTCTTCCTTGCTTCAGGGATCTTTTTTATTTTCATGTAACTTTTCTGTTTTTTACTGTTTTGGAGATATTTAAATGAGCACTGCACAGTGACTTCTTGTCACGCCTGTGTGGGTTTCTAACAGAGAACTGTCCCATATACTTTAGATGCTTGTATAAACATCATGGTAGTAGTGACAGCAGCCTTTCACCAGGATTACTGCTGGGCCCTGGCCAGGGTCAGGGGAGCAGCCCAAACCAGCTGCAGGACTGATACAACCAGGCTGATTTTGTTCAGGCTGGTAGAATTTAATAGAAGAGTGTTTCCAAGTTCTTCCTTCCTTCCAGGAGCCCTTTTGTGGCCTACCAGCAGCTGGCTTTCGTGCAGGTTGTTAGCTGTACTATGCAATGCAGTCCATGTAAATATGGACTGGTTTATTTTTTTTATTTTTTTTTTTAAGGCTAGAGTTTTAGATATTCCCTCACTCAAAATGACTTTGCAAAATAAGCTGCAGAGAGGCTTTTTTAGGTGTTTGGAGGCTGTAAAGTCTGAGTATTGGTTGTGAGAGGATAGGCTGGTGGTCTCTGAGAAGCTGTCCAGATGTAGTAAGAACTTCTGGGCAGCAAGCAACACAGGAGCTCATATTCTTTGCCCTGTTGTGTCAGGAACCTTAATTACTTCTTGGTTGCTCTTTATAGCTTGCGTCCAAAAAGTAAATACTGTTTTCTGGCATGGCATGTTGAGTTCTCAGTAGCTCCCTGCCCAGCTGGGCTGCATGGGTGATCTGCATGCATGATGAGGGAGCAGTTCTCGCTTTTTGCTGGTCGGTTGTTAGGGCAGTATCTGCCTGAGGTATCAGGAGGTTGTCCTACTTTCCCAGCTCAAACATCCAAGATCCTTAGAATTTGTAAAATGGACACCTGACTTTCCCTTTGTTTATTAGCCAAGAGGAGCAGTCGGCAAATAGACCTTTTAATAAAGGAAATGTTGCTTGATACTTTCCTTTTTTTCCTTCTTATTTGTCTGTTCCTACTGACAAACAAAAGGCATAATCCATTATTCCAAACTGCTGAAAAAGGGGCTTCAAATTGCCAGGTATGAAATTATGCTGCTTGTTGAGTTACCAGTAGGAAACGGTGTGTGAGATGTTTCAAAACCTACAAAGGAGAAAGTTCTTTGTATGTGTGAATTTAGTATTCACAAAAGGTGTCAGATTGACGGCCTTGGAGATTGTGGAGATTGGAATTTTATTTATCCCTAGAGTAGGTGCAGTGCAGACTGCAGTAGTGCAAAAATTTCCTCTATTATTCTGCCGTTACACCCTGCTAGTGCCCTTCACAGGCAGCCCCCAGGGGCGAGGAGCTCCTTTCTCTGTGCCCCTTCAAATAGTTGGCTGCTTTGATGAAACTGCCAGAAGGACGTGAGGGTGGGTTGTTTTTTTCCTGTGTGTCTTGTCTCCTGAAATCTAAATAGATGTGAAAAGATTTTGATTAACATCTACCTCTAAAGAGCCACTGGAGCAGAGGCAGGCTTCAGCCCCCATGTTCTCTGGCTGGGTGCAGCCTGGTACCCTGAGTCAGAAGGTGCTAGTGGTCGTAATTCTGTCATTCACTGACTTAGCCGTTCTTCTGCAAAGGCTTAGCGCTCTGTCATGTGATAAATGTAAATTATATTGGGATAGAAGACTATAAAATCAGATAAATTATAGTGCTCCTTATTTTAACAGGCTGGGCACTGGGTGAAACTTGAAAAAGAAGCACTGATGCTATGTATTTAATGGTTGGTGTAAGAACTGGGACGTGAGACCTTTCTGTTCGTGCTGTGAACTTGTGTGGTCCTGGACAGGTCACCTCTTAGTCACATAGTTTACACGTTTGTAAGTTAAGAATGTTTATGCTGATTCTGCTAAGTACTCAGCAAGTATCAGGTGCTTTTTTAAGCCTTGGTAGTGGCAGTGCAGGTTAGATGTGATATCGTGAGTTTTGGCAGTTCAGTAATATCCTCTTAGGAGAAAGGAGTGAAAATGGAAAGGGAGGGGAAAAGAAAAGGGGGGGGAGATGGAGCAACCTCTAGCCACCAGAACTCTGGTCTTTCCATGCTTTTCCAGACCCAGCATAAGCCCTGAGAAACAGTGAAGAACCTGTGAATGGAGATGTCACAGATGTGCTGGTCTCCATCCTGCAGAGTTGGCACAGTCGGTTGATGTTAGGTGTGCAAAGCTGTCCTCCTCACTCTGCGGGCTGTCAAACCGTTGGCCTGAGCTGTGATCTGCTTTCTTCAAGCTGTGTGGACAATACATGTGAATACCACAGACTGATAATATTTCAGCTTCAGAATTAATGGTCTTTATTTCGGAGAGATTTTATTTTACTTTTCACCAACAATTAAGTACCATCAACCCCAGTGGAAGCTGTTGCTTCTGTCCCAAAGGGAAAAGGTCTTTGTAAAAGCTTCTACTGTTCACCATGAAAAAATTTCTCATACAGTTTCCCAGTATAAAATACCTGTGGCATGATAAAATCTAAACATGCACAGTTATTATTAATTAAGCTGGATTTTAGGTAAAAACTGGTTGTCTTTTCATGTGCTCTTTACATTTTAAACTCAATGAGTTTTCTTAAAATTTAAGTGAAAAATGCTGCAAATTTTTCTACTTCAGAATAAGGACTAGTTCACTGCAGCTGTAGCTGTGTATAAGGTAGGTTCTTAAATACGGTAAAGAAGAGGACCCTTTCAGGAGAACCTGGCCAGATATGGTGACAGTATTGAAGCTCTAATGCAGCCAACCTCTTGTTTTGTCCAAAAATGTTTGATAAACTCAGCAGCTAAGTTAGAGGGTCTCTGGGAGGTGTCATGTGAGAAAAGCGTAGTGTTTTCTGTGAACTGTCCATTTGCTAAAATGAAAATGGAGAAAGAATGCTGAGCCCTGTTTCTGGGGAAAGAAACCCAAACCAGCAAACAACACACAAACAAGTAACCATCAAACCAACACCAAAACAAAACAGTAGGTGATTTATTTTTGCAAATTGCTAATGGCCCCCTGGCAAGGTCTGTCCCACGGCTCTCTTGGGGCTGCTCTCGTGGCTGTCCTTGTCCCCGCTGTTTTACTGTATCCTGACAGAGCCAGACCTCTACATCACATACTTGCAGACAATCTTTCAGACCATACAGCTTAATCCTACTCCCGCTGTGCTGTATGGCTATAGTTCTGGGTAGCAGCTTTTATCATCTCCAGTTACCATCCTTCATGAGCTGGTATGGTGGTGTGCCTCTGAGTAGCATGGTTTAGCTTTGACCAAATCATTTATTGCTTTCAGATCAGAGACTCCTCACAAGAGCCACCGCTGCCGTCCAGCAAGGCGCTGCTGTGCTGGCTGAGACAAAGGCCTTCGAGCTCAATCCCTGCCAGCAGCGAATGCTTAAGGAGAAGTATAAGATTATTTTAATTGGTTTACTCTTTGCAGTGCTGTTCCTTTCCTACATCTCTCAAAGAAAAGTCACCTGTTGGCAGCTCCCTGCAAAAGCTCAGGCCAGGGTCCTTGAAACAGGGCAACCTTGTTTTCGGAAAGCCTGAGTGTGAGAGCAGGTTCCACCATATCCCAATTAACCTTTTAGTTAAAGGCATAGAAAATAGTTTTGTCCATCGACCGAAGCAATCAAATTATTGTCCACCTCAACTAAAGGGTAGGAGTGGAGATGGTTGCTGATTATTTCTTTTTCATTCATTTGCTTTTGTGAATGATTGCTGAGAACAGCTGGATTAAGCAGCTTTGTGTGTGAGCACACAAAGAACCCATGAAATATAAAGGTGTTTGGATCTGTGCTGTGGGAATAGGCCAATTTCTGATTACAGTTCTCTGTCAGATTTAGGATGGATGTGTTCCTACATGAGCTGAAATTGCCTTTTCAGCCTTAAAATACTTTAATGCTTACTAGGTACATTCAAGCGACTTAAGTGCTTTCCTCCTCTCTTCAGGCCAGAAGAAAGTGCTGTATTTCTTGCTTGGGAGCTGGCGAGTTGATGTACGGGAGGAAAAAAAACGAACAAACCACCCAGTACGAGTCAACCTGGGTAGGATGGACCTTGGGCATTAAAACCTGCTTTGTAGGCCTTGTTTCTGAGTTGTTGTTCCAAGTATTTGCTTCAGGTGGAGATGCTGACCTACCTCTTTCATCCTTCGTGTTCAGGACAATTAGTAGTACTGCCAAAACCAGAAAAGAACCAGATAATTTTTTTTAAAGCAGGTTTTTGGAGAAAAAGTGTAGTCATTTACCTTTTGTGTACGCACAATGATGTATCGACTTAACCTGTCTTTCTAGTGGAGAGGCAGTCAAGCAACAGAATGCCAAAATCTGTGATTTGATAGACTTCTTAGTAAACCTTCTGTAAGGAGAGATCTGCTGAATGTACTGGGTATATTCCACTGCAATGGATTCCATTCTTCGCTTCTATAGTGCTTGCAGAACCACTTGAGCTTTCCATGCAGGTATCTTCCTCCTGGCAAGAGAGGGATATAAAAAATAGTGGTATAGGCAAGTGAAACATAAAGACTAATTTCTTTTATACAAATTCCATCAGGATGGAGACTGGATTTGCAAAACACCTCCTGGAACAGAGGCTTACTCCTTAGTGGGACCCGCTCTTACAGTGCAATGTGCTGTGGTAGTAAGAGGATAAACCAGCACGATGCGTTGCTTGGGCATTTGGCAGTGCTGAGCAGGCAGTTATCCTCAGAGAGCAGCTGAAGGTGCTCCAGCCCTGGGCTATGGGAGATCAGAAGGACTTTTCCCTGCAAGAGACGCTCCTCTTGTTTCCAGTTCCTAGGCTGTTGGGAATTTCTGTCCTGTGTTCAGTGAATCATTCCTGGAGAGCACCCAGGCAGTGTGGAGGAGGAAAATGCCTGGTGTGAATGCAGGAGGTATAGAAGTCAGATGAGAGATAAGAATGCGTCAGGACAGAAGTATAGTGAAACTGGGTCTGCGGAGGGATCGGGGAGGAAGGAGCTACAGCTGCTGGAGAAATGGAGCTGGAGGTTTGCAGGAGAAGTGGCTTGGGAGGCCGGGAGATGGAGTCAGCAAGCGTAGATGGGTTGGCGAGGGAGATGGCAATGTGAGTTCTGACACTTTCTAGTTTTGCAGTGCTTGCCTTTGTAACCTTAATAATTTTGTTCTAATATGGTAGATATAAAAATTACGTTGTATGTTCTGAGGAATTTGGTTACTATGGTAACGGGTATATAGGTACATAAGAGATAAGATGTCAGCAATGGAACAGCTGTAATGTAGCACACAAACCTGCGACTGCCTGGCTTTGGGAAGCAGGCCCTTACGAAGTGCTGCTTCAATCCCAGGTCTCGCTGCAGGGATGTCTGTTCCTGTGTGAAAGTGACGTCAGAGCTCCTACAATAAATCTTTCGGATTTATGGAATTTCAGCAGATGTGCCCAAAATTCTTGGGTAAACAGACTTCATATCCTTCCGTGCCAGGACAGAGAGGTCTCTGTGTTCCCATGTGGCTTCTGGAAGTGCAGGACCAATGCTGACCAGACGGACCATGAGCATGCAGGATGGGTGCGGGCTGCTGCCGCCTGCCCCCTGCCCTGGCACCCCGCTTCCTCTTGCTTGGAGGCTGGTGCTGGCTGAGCTGTAGATGGGTGGCTTTTCCCCCACATTGTGTGACCAGTATTTTCCTCCTCATTGCTGGTGCCGTGTCTAGACAAATTTTGGGAAGTGCAGCTGATACCTGGGTTTAAGTCTTTGCCAGAAGCCATCCCTTTCATTGTGGCAGCTTGGTCACAGCATGGTTTCGCTCAGCCATGGCAGTTGGGAAAGGTGATGCGGAGTAAGATTGTGGCCTACCAGTACCTAAAGGGGGCCTACAGCAAAGCTGGAGAGAGGCTGTTTACAAGGGCATGGAGTGATAGGACATGGGGGATGGGTTTAAACTAAAAGAGGGGAGATTTAGATTAGATATTAGAAAGAAATTCTTTACTGAGAGGGTGGTGAAGTACTGGAATAGGTTGCCCAGAGAAGCTGTGGAGGCCACATCCCTGGAAGTGTTCAAGGCCAGGTTGGATGGGACTTTGGGCAACCTGGTCTGGTGGGGGGTGTCCCTGCCCGTGGCGGGAAGGTTGGAACTAGATGATCTTTGAGGTCCCTTCCCACCCTAACCATTCTATGAAGAGCATCCCAGGGCATATCAGGAGGAAATGTGGGGCAACTTTTGGCACAGGAATGGAAAGGACAATGGTTCTCACACGCTTCTTGTCCCATCCCTCTCCTTCCCCCATCTGCAGCAAGGATATATTTTGCATGCCCACCCATACCTTCTGATGTAAAAACTACTCAGGCGATGCTTCTCATGCTTGGGGATAGAAGGGAGTGACTATCCTTGCCAAGAGAGAGTTGCTGGAAAGCTGACGGAGCAGGACAGTGGCTTGTGGCATGAGGAGCACTGCGAGTACAGTTCATGTCACGTAGGTGAACGGCAGTACCGCGTAGAACACAGCACCGTGTCGGAGATGTAAAGCAGAGTATGGTGTAACGGCTTAGGGACTGCCCGCAGGAAGGTGAGTTAGTGCTGTTGGAGGAGGAATTGTGGGCTAGAGGAAAGCTGCTAATGGTTTTCAAGGACCAATCTTCAGACAAGTTTTAAATGGTGTTTTGGTCTTGCTGTACGCATGAAAGAACTGCGTTAACAAAGCTGGGGGGGCATCCTCAATCCAGAGGACTGGAGTCTTGCTCGGCAGGACTGAATGAGCTGGAGGATTTGCAATGATAGGGATGTAAATGGGACAGTACAAAGTGTATTGTCATGTAGTAACAATAAATATGTTGTAACATGTAATATACAAAAAAGTTTATAATAATATATATAATATATAAAAAATATAAAAATTGGCTTTGTCAGAAATGGAAATATAGATTCTTGAGTATATCCATTGATAAGATGGTGATTTAAAAACTTCAATGCTGTGTGGTCAGGGAATACACAGATGTGGAGAATTCTGGTCAGTGATGTTAGGAGAAAAAACAAAAAGCCTTAGTTTGGGACAGATGAGAGGAAGGGCTGTTACGATGGTCTGGGAAGTGAATTTTCTCTCCTGCGTCGTAAAGGGAGGCAAAATTGGCTCACTTCTTTCAGCTAACAGGCTAAGGGGACGGATGATATCTCTGTACTTGTGCTTACTCTGCAATATTGAAAAGGGAAGAAAGCTGCTTAAACTTTTAAGGACAGTATGGGAGAAAGAGTAAGTCAGTATAAATATAAACTGTAAATTAGTCTTAAACAGTTCTTAATTTTAAATTAATTCCTAATCAAAATAGAAATGGGGTTCTGGAGCAGCCTCGTAGTGGCTTTAAGAAGTTCTTGGGAATTGGTTATTATTTGATTATTGGATACTATTATCTAGTTGCTTAAAATAGTAGGAACAGGACTTAATAGGACCTTCAGTCCTATGATCTTAACTATCCAACTGAGACCTATTCTGTGTCTGAACCACTGCTACCTAAATTGCTTTGTATGTTAGTTGAAATGAGCATTTTCCCCATGAAAGCAGATAAAGCTCATCAAATTAAAAGGGTATTCTTGTTATCTTAATATACACTGAAAACTTATTTTTTGTTTTACGTGAAAGTCTCTCACTGGTAATCTGTTCCTGAGCAGCCTGTCGGCATTTGCCCAGCAATGAAAGTCCATCACATACGTGCACCGTACTAGAACCTAGTAAGGAACTCTCTCATTATTTCTGTGTGGTCTTACAATAAAGCTTTTTTTTGTTTATGATAATAGTAGTATATTTTATAAACTCCTCTGTTAAACAAAATTGACCTTTTTCATAACAAAGGGTGTTTTGATGATGCTTTGTTTGACCCTAGAAGAATAGCAACATAAAAATTGTCATTCAGAATCTAATAACATCGTCTGTCTGGTCCTCTCTACTGTTTCTGGCAGTGATGGGGACTGGATGCTTCAGCAGAGGTGCCAGGAGCATTCAGGAATACCTTACCTGACCTGCCTGTGGATGTTCTTACTCATTGAATGTCTAGTTCAGAACGCAATGTTTCTATCTCTCGGGCTCAGTACCTTGTGGTAATTTCCGCAGGTTAATTTTGCTCTTTATAGCTCGATTGGTTGAATTCCTTCACTCTGTTATCGGTATCCTGCTCCTACATTTTATGGACTCTCCCCTTGTTCTTGAAGTCTGAGCACTTGACATGGCCTTCTTAGGTATGATTTTAACTCTCACACCTTTTCCCTTCAAGCTTAGTTTGTTGTCTTGGGCATTTACAACTTCCTATTTGTGAGGCCTTTTTGTACTCTCATTTTATTGCTAGATGTGAGTGAAGAGTCATAGCCAGGAGCAGACCATGGCAGACACTTCCTTAATGTATTGTCAGACATTCTATATTATTTTCCTAATTGATTCTTCGTGTTATTTTTTTAAAAAAAGTCCGACATTGTCTTTGCATAATTGTGCAGTTATTTTCATGGAGCTGTCTGCGCAAGGCTCAGCTCCTGAGTTACGTTTAGTTGAAGAGTAGATGTGTGCTTGATGGTTCTTTACTTTTTGACCTTCCATCTCCTGCCTTTTTGATCATTCATGTTGTTTTTTAAGGTTCCTCTGTACTTTCTGGTACTGTCAACTGTCCTAAATAAAACTTGTTAAGTTTCTTTCACTCCTATTCCAACTCTTAAATGCAGATATTATGGAGGATCTGCACAGTATCTGTGGTCACTCTGGTTGAAAGGGCCTTTTCCCGTGCTCAAAGTGTGTAATTATCTATCTGACCTCTTCCTTTTTTCAGAATTTTATATCAGTTCAGAGGTGAAGTTTCGTGTTCTCTGCCTAGGACTAGTTAACACTTAAAATAATGTTGTATACAAGACTTTGCCCACTTCTTTTCTGAATATCCTTTTGAGTTGTTCTGTTAATGACATAGTCTAGTGCATAAATGTTTGGGTTGTTAGTTCTTAGTGTATCACAGTCACCAAGTGTGACTGCATGTTACTTCTGCTAATTATTACTTCAAATAATTCTTCTGTTCAGTTTGGCTGCAGCCATTGTGGAGAGTTTCTCCGGAGCAGCAGCTGTTGGAAGGGGACAGCAGTTGTGACAAAAGCACACGTCACACTGGAGCTACGTCAGACTTTTAGGGCAGCTACTTGCTCATCTCGATAGTAATATATTTAATTTATGAGCTTATTGAAGGACCAGCTTTCTTGATGCATGGTCTGTGACAGCACCATTCCTGATACCTGGCCATCGTCTTTATGCAGATAATTTAGCTTCTTTCGTGTACCCTTGCTCTCCCGTGTTGCTTTTTCCCAGCCTGGTAGCGGAGCAGGCTGGGTGACTGCCTAAGGCTTCTTGCTGTCACGGCTTGGATTTTAAGTTTAGTCCATTTTTTGCATTTTTCCATTTGTATTTGACTTCATTTTCTACCTGAGGTCCTTCTTACTGGCTTCAGTTTCGCCGGGTTCGTACTAGCTCAAGTAAAAGTCTGACCTGTGGCCTGGGCGTGGGGTTGGACATGAGTCCTGGCACTCTTCTGCACTCCGGTGGATTCAGTTGCAAGCTCAATTTAAACATCTTCATTTTTTTTTTTTAGTTATGGGTCAGAAAGACTTTAAATTACTTCCTTTCAGGCCTCCTTTCTAAAACAATGTGTGATACTGCTACTTTTTAATTACTTCTTTTCTCAAGGGTAATTATCTATATTGTGAGCTTTAGTAGCTTATTTCTGAGTTATTTATGCTGAATCCAAAATAGCTAATTTGCTTACGTTTACTTATTTATTGTTCTGGAGCAAAATTGCTGAAGGGTCAAGGAAAGGGTTCTTTAAACTCAAGTCCCGTTAGGGAATCTGACTAATTTACTTTTTTTTTATGGGCAGTTGGAGTTTCCTAGTATTTTTGCCTCTGGACTTGATTGCCTCTCATCAGCTGGCCACTTTGCTAACCTCTTCCTGGCCAGTGCGTTGCCAGCACAGCACAGCACTGGAATCGTTATAACATACGCTCTTTAGTCCAAGAGACGTGCCCGCAGAGAGTTGTCTGTAGGTGATGCAGTCACAGCATGTGCGTTAACGCGATGCTTTACGTAGTAAAGGAGAAGAGTTGGCAATGAATGTGAACTTAATGAATTGCAAAAGAAGGGGGACAGAAGATTTCATTTTTTCCAGTTGCCTTCCTCATAGCTTTGCTAGCCTAAGGAATTACTAAATTTAGAGCTGACCTTCTTAATAAATGTACCAGAACTATCACAAGCAAAGACATTCAGGAGATGTTAGTGTTGAAGATGTCGGGGTATGGTTAGCACTTCTTGAACTTTCGTGACATTGGTCTTTGAGAAATGAATGCTGGCTGTTCTTCAGCTATTCTGTAGGGCTAACTTTTGATCCCATGGGAAGTTTTATTTTAAATAGGAGAAAAAAATACAGGATGCATTTTAGCATTAATATTTTTTTCAACTGCAGCAGTAATGTCTTTTATTTGTGTTGTTTAAGCGCTAGGGTCAGTGGTAGATTTGGTGTTTCTCAAGTGAGTGACATCGTGAAAATTGCCAGTTAACAAAACTGGTATTTTCAGGAGTACTGGTAGTGTAGGTAGTGTTAGATATATTTGTGTTTGTTTATAACTGGCATACGTAACTTGACAAAATAGATTCAGTTTGTTTAGAATATCTGTCTTTAACCCGGGAACAGGCTTACCCAGTTAGAGTTATCTTTTCCACTACTTTGAAAACTTGAAATAGAAGTAATCAGAAATATAGCAAACTCTTTCCATTTTGTGTTAAATGGAAAACACACGATAATCGTTGCACCGTTGACTTTACTGCTGGTGTAGATTATCCTGACAACGGAGAACCACAGATCCTGGGCTTGTCAATGGAGGTTTGGGAAACTTAGCTTTCTGACCCTGTTGCAAGTGACATTGCTGGAAAGTAAACATCCAAGCAGAACAGCTCAGCAGGCTCAGAAAGTGTGCTGGGGTAAGTAATTCAGGGAGTTGATGATGGACATTTTAGTGTCAGAATCTTGAGAGGAAATCAAAGTAAGCCACACAGTCTACAAGAGCATGTATAAGAGAAATGCAAGCAGTACTCTTAACATAAAAGTGTCTTCCTGAGGCTATTCTGTGAAGAAGTATAATACAAGAAAAAATACAGGTAGGGAAGCAGAGAAAGGAAGAAAAAAATAATCTGCAAAAAGGTTTTTCCAGGGTAGAACCATTCCTCAAAAATCTTTTAAAAAGAAATTGAAAAAAGAATCTTATTGGAACGATAAGCTAGCTCTTTGTCAGATAAAGAAAGATTTACTGTGTTTGGGAATAAAAGCCTGTTTGAACGTTGGTGCTCGCACAGACAAAAGCTGCCAGAATTCACCATGATATCCAGGTGCAGACTTATCATCTGTCTCTGGCAGAGATACATAGATGAGGGAATGGGAAAGATTCAAAGGGGACAGCACTTGATGGCCATTCTTTGCCATAAACTGTTGCTGTGGAGGAGGATCTCTGTTCGTGTGGGTATACACAGGTATACGATGGGTTGTAGGCCACTTGAAGTGCTCCTTACTGTCATAACACAAGTTAGAGGAGTGTCCAGCATGGCTGTAAGGTCTCACCTGCTTCAGGCTTTAGCAGCAGAAGGGGCTCCTGACCCAGAGACAGGGCACTCCTGTCTTTTCCCTTCCCCAGGGGACTGGCAGAAAGCAGAGATGCATCCTCATGTACATAAGCTTCAAACTGAAGAGCAGTCTAGAGAAGAACAGTGTCTCAGTGGGGCTTTCCATGGTCCAGACCTACCTTCCACAGTCCGATTTTCTCAGCCCATTCCAGGTGTCTTTGTTCTGCTTGTAGTTGATGCTGTTTCAGATCCTTTTTCAATCAGTTTTGTGACAGCATTTTGGATTTTTTTTTCCTGAATATTAAACATTTTTCTAAGAATCTCGTAGAATGCCAGTTCACCTGCACCTCCCTTTTCCTTAGTGACAGATAGTCCTGGTGGATCCAGTGTGGAGAACAAGTGTACCAAAAAGAATGATTTTAAGATAATTAAGAAAAAGGGAAGTTCATTACTTTGTCAGCATTTTTTCATCTGAGTTGCAGCTTGCTACTGAGTAAAAGTAAGTTAGCAGGATCCCAAGGGAGATGCTCCCAAGTGCCTCTTGCCCCTTTTGCAGAGCATGGGAGAAGCTAAATGCCACTTGCTGCATCTCCGGGTTTTTCTTGTTTCATTTCTGGGATATTTTTTTTCCCCCCTTAACTACTACTCTAGGAAGATTTCCAAATTGCAGAACTAGGAGGAGGAGAAGTAACATGTTGTTAGCTTGGTGGGAGAGGCTTTCCCAAGTGCGCAAGTAGTTTGTGGTATGTGGTTTCACATGAATCAAGTGGCTAAAATTGCCATCCGACTGGAAAGGCTTAGAGATGCTGATAGACTTTCCGTTGTGATAGTCACCTAAAATGCAACTGTCTTGGTACCATCTGCCATGGACAGGAAGCTGATTTTTAGCTGTTCAATGAAACAGCCTTTTTCTGCTGTGAGCAATGTGTCACTCATCTTCTTTCATCTGAAATTTTAAAGGCTGACTTACCTGTAGATCACAAAATAAAGCAAAGGTAGTAGCATCGTATAGTCTCATATATCAGCACTGCTGGTATCATAGGTGAGTGTTCATTTCTTCTGATGCTGGACCTTCATCATCTTCTCTGGTATGTCCCCACCAAGTGTACAGCCTTCCGATCATCAGAAGTCAAATCATCGTGCTCCCGTTTGGGCAGTGGATATTGCAGCGTGCCGTTGATGCCTGAAGAGAGTACACGGGTAGTGCAAAATACCAGTTTTGCTTGAAGAGGGTACATTTCAGAGTAAAAGGAGTAATACTTTCGTCTCAGACAATGTGTGCCGTTCATCACGTTGTCTTCTCTTTCCATATGTTGTGGCTTCTTTTTGCAGTGTTGTAGATCAGGTCGTTTACTCTGTCACACAAGAGCCAGAGCTCGGCAGCACATCTTGGTAACGTGGCGATGTGTCTGGGTACGCAGTTGTACGTCGTGCTGGGACAGCCTCTTTGGCGTCCCAAATCTATGTCAGAGAAGCAGCTTCCTCTACCCGGCAGGCAGTATTATAGACACTGACAGTCCAGCTGTGGTTTCCTCTGCATGGTTTATAACCAAACAGCCTGTACATGCTGATATTTTTGGTTGGTATGCTAGAAAACTCATATTTAAATTTTTTTTTTTTTCTGAACATGCATGGAATAGTGACTACTTCACATTCTGTGTTCACGCAGCAACTTGCATCCTGTAATTTAGCTTACTTTTTTATCTTGCAGGCTTTTAGTCAGAGTCTATCAGAAATGGGGAGTGATTTGTTTGCTACTTCAGAAATAAAATTGCGGGGTCAGGTCAAGCGTTCAATGCTCTACAGAAGTTTTTGAAAGTCAGTACTTTAAGCATTCTTACCATCTAATCATTCTTGAAGCATTCTTATCATCCAGCTCTTACTTGAGGCATAATTGTAAGTAAAAGAAAAAAAATTAGAACTCAGTTCTTTCAGTAATTCCAGTTTACCATATTTATGATAGTGGTGGAAATTTTCAGTGTTGGCTGGAAGCCATTCAAGAAATTGTTAATAGTGTGTTGAGAGGAAGATTTAATCTCAGCTTCATACAGCCCCAGATCTGACCCATATGCAAGTAAGAGAAAATCCCTTTTCCGCTTTTCGACAGTTGCATGATGACACTCATTCCCCATCTATTTGATGCTCTTGCATTAGATCCTGCCAGAGGAAATTACACTAATATTTAGCAACTCTTTGCACTACATGCAATGCAGATGCTTAAAAAAAAAATAATATCTAAATACCAGTTTCCAAGTGAAGTTATGTTGTGGTGAGTGGTTGGGTTTTTTGATGGTGCAATTTTTTTTGGTGATTGTTTTATTCCCCCTCTGACTTTGAGTAAGACAACCTGCGAAGGATGAGTAGCTTTCTGTGTCGAATATTCACTTTATACTCTTTGCTGTTACGAGTGTGCAGCTCTAAAGATTATAGGTGCTATAACTGGTCTCCCGGTTGGTTTGTTTTTAAAGTGTTACGTACATTTTATCAGGGTAAAATACATAATATACTGACATTTGATACTGAAGATAAGGTTTTTGAGATTTTACCACGTTAAGCGTGTCATATAGCAGATATATAGCATAAACCAAGATTTATTTCTCAAATTGCAAATAACTTTTTTGTTTATAATTCAGTAATGGAGGTCAGCATTCCTGTCAGCCTCATTAGCTGTTGCAGGAGTCCGTGCAGCGTGCCTCTCGGTACCCAGTGAAATGGAGAGAGGCAGCATGGTGAAGGCATAAATCTGTTTGTTGTTTCCATTTTGTGCTCACGTGGTATTTGTTTAACTCCTGTTACAATATTCCTGTGTATAGATGCTGAAGGATGTTGGATATGTTGATTCCTTGAAACTTCATTTGTCTGGATAAAGTATGCTGCTTTTTCATGCTAATAATCTACAAGCAGGCCTGTATGCTAATGGTCACATTTTGGTTTCTACAAACTTCTGAACCATCTTAAGGAGCTATAGATGCTTTGATGCACTCCTGTTTAGTGTAACCAAATATCCCCTGGTTACTGTCACTCTCGCTGACTCGCTCTGGAAGTGAACTTGAGAAATAACAGGATGGATAGGTAGAAATCTCAGGGAGTAGGTTCACTTCTCCTGTGCAGGGAAGAGTTAGTAACGTTCTCCTGTTAGTACGTTGGTTTATTACATGAAAACAGTTATCTGTGACATGGACAGCTGTCAGATATTTTCCTGTGGACAGATTTTAATTTCTCTGAGGTCTGTGTAGCATAAGCCTTAAATATGTACTTTAAATATGGCAACTGACCATTTAGAGCTTTGCTTGTTCTGCTCTGCAGGATCCCAGGGGATGTTAGTCACAGGGGTGGGTCTTACTTCAGCCTGAGATGACATGGCAGGGAGGCAGAAAACTCAGAAGAGAACTGCTCTTACCCCGTCCTCATCTTCAGCTTCCTCATGTCAGTGATTCAAGGTGTGTGTGTACATTTAATACAGCCATAATCACAGGGGGTGTAATGCTTATTGATTCATAGACTTCTGTGGATGTATGCATGCAGTTTCTACTCACGATAGTTGTACAGATGAAAATAATTTGATAAAACCTTTTGGCCTGTAGTTAGTGTCACTTACACTAGTCATGGTAGCCACTAACTAGAGGTAGTTAGTTCAGCCTGCTGTATGGAAATAGAGTTGGTCCAGGCTTGTGTCTTGGTCATGTCCTGGTTTATGTTGAATCTTTCTCATATTCCTAATCACTTTGGTTACGAGGGGAATTGATCTGTACTAGTAGTTGTGTTTATGCAGTGCAATATTCTCTTTGAGTGACAACTAGGGAAAAATGTGGAATTTATTTTATCTAATTTTAGCAGCCAGCAAGGTGACTTGTAGGCAGAACCGCTTCTTCAGCCAGCGGAGAGAGATGGTCGCGATCAGAGGGTGCTGTATCCTGCAGCAGTGCCTGTCTCTTGGCCACAGCCAGGATCCGGCCACCTGATCTGAGCTGTCTAAGGCGAGATGGTCAGTCCCATCCACGGGGAACAATGGTGCTTAACAGTAGAGCTGCAATGATCCAAAAAACCTGTAGCAGCGAGGCTGTGTTTATGGAAGAATGTAAAATACATGAGTGCAACTTGACCGTAATTTAGAAAACCAGCTGCCTGCTGGTATATGATTTAATCTTAATGCACTTAATAAGTGCAGTTCAGTTGCAGGGTGTTTTTTTAATTGTAAGACTTGTCTGTATTTTTAATGCATTTAAAATAACGCAATAACCATGTTGCATGCCACTTCTAACTTCACTTCCATTTCCCCGAGGTGTTCAGGTGACACTACTGCAAGGCGGGGGGCAGAGCACCTCAGCTGCTGGCACTGTCGGGCTTCGGCAGGCAAGCATGTGTTGTCTGGGTAAAAAGCCGACTGAGGGAATTTAATATTGTAGCATCCATTAAAAATGGGAGCAGTTTATTAAGTGAGACTGTGTAAAGCTTTCTTATGGATGGAATTTACATTAATGCGTTTTATTGTTCCATCTGAGCAGATCAGATGATAAGCACGGTGTCACATACACTTTTGTGACTGTTCTGTTAAATGGGTTTTAATACTTAATGTTTTCATTCTCGTGCGTTTCAAAGCAGCAATTATTTCCAAGAATAAAGATAATTAAATTTGTCTCCATGCTCTCGGGGTTAAAGGGAAAAAAGCTGTATCTGTAGGTATATCTCAACAGATGAGGAATTCTGCTCAGATTTGCCATTCCAGGCCCGGTAGCCAGTCCCGTACCGGTTCTACTTGTATTGTGAATGAGCCTGGTGAGAGTTTTAGCAGCGGCAAGAAGTGTTGCCTGTTGATGACATTTCAGAGGCATGCTCAGAAACGATGCCAAGAGCGAGTCTGGTGGCTGGTTTGGCATCGGGGGTAGGTGGGGAGAGGGGAGAAAGCCGTAATCCATCTCAGCTGTGTGTGCGCAGGGTTCCTCCTCGCTCTGGCTTGCACACGCACGCTCGCTCGCGGGGACATGTGACTTTTGGCCATATTAGCAGGTTTATCCAAGCCTAGCCCCTCTGACTAACAGATGTAGGGAAAAGGGCATTCTGGGATTGCAGCAGTTGCTTTTGAACAACAATGTCCTTTTTGTAAGAATCTGATGCTTCTTAAAAGATGGAACATGACATCATTACTGTCGATCCAAGAAACATTCCTTCAATAATACTGAGTGTGCTCTGGTTATCAGCTCCCTTCCCCCAGCTCCTTTCTCTCGCTTTTCTGACTGATGCTTTTTGTCTATTGTTTCGTCGAGGGCTGTAAATGCGAAACAGTTGTCTTTCAGTGTTACGTGCTTGTTAGAGCTGGAATCAAGTAGAATATTGTTGCCTTATTTGAAAGAAAGAAAGGAAAATAACGAAAAAAACCCACCCAACTTCTCTTCCAGTCTTCATAAATGTAGCATGCTTCAGGTATGGGTTGAATTGAAGCTAATTATTTCTCTTCCCACACGGTATCAGTTACTGCGTTATGCAACGGAAGGTGGAGATACCGCAGTCCCGTTCCTGTGCATCTCACTCGGCTTCGTTGGCAGCTCAGCGCGCCGTGTGCTGATGCCGTCTGCTTTAAAGGCTCCTGTAAGGATCCTGCACCGATAGGAAATGTCTGTGTGTGCTCACCAGGGCGGTGTGGCAGAGTTGTGAACAGCTGCATGGTTTCCCTGTGCATGTATATATACGTATGGTTTAATACTTGGTCCACCGCTGGGATTTGAATGTCGCTTTTTCCTTAGCCCCTGGGAGTGGGCTATCACGGAAACACATTTTGGGTTGCGTTATAAATCTTTTTGAATGCTGCCTGCTTGGAGGAAAGCTATGAAAATGTTGGATTTCTCTTCCCTTCCCCGCGTTCTCTTTCCCACGCATGTCTTCATCAGAAAAACTGGAGACTTCTGCAGCCCTTACAGCTAGGTATGTCTTGGCTGTCTCTCGCACAGTCGGGCTCTCCTTGGAGCGATGCTGGCAGTTACTTGAACTAACAAGGAGGAGGCAATCTTTGCAACTGTTCAGAGAAGGGTACCACCGAGCATGAAACATGCAGGAGTGTGTCTTTTTCCATCCTTGTAGGAACTACTCCACAGGGAGGGGAAAACAAATGATTCATTGATGGTCTAGAGGCTTGGGGAAAGGTGGAGTTTATAGTGTCCAGAAAAGGAGGAAAAATGGACGAAAGATAGGGCCTTCTGACACATTGGTTAAACTCTGATTGTGGGGTTTTTTCCCCATTATGAAGATGTAAACCTTTTTTAAGAAACAAATTTGAGATATGAAAGATGAATAAAGAAAGCACAAGTCTTACCAGACAGGAATCTTTGGAAAGGAGTGAGCTATGCGATTAGCTGTTTGCCAGTGACACAGAACTGTTTTCATTGGTGACAGTTTACAGAGAATTGAGAGAAAATCTCAGTACCTAGGCCCTTCCTTTAGGAGGTAAAAACGAAGTGCGTTTTACTTCTAATGGTTGTTTGGCTTCACCTTTTGTAAAGACACAGTAAGATTTTTAGCTCAACTTGAAAGTGTATTTTTATTCCGGGTAGATTCTAAGACAGACATGCTTGAATTGAGATAGGAGGAAAAAAAACCAGAAAGGACCATGGCTGCTTTAGTTGTGGAAGAAACAGCTTTAGAGAGGTCTCCACGTTTGTGCTGAAATGAGTAAAATTGCGTCACGGGTTGCTTCTTAACTGGAGTACAGTTGTGGAAGAAAACATACTGAACTGAATTTTAAAAATCTAAATACAGATTAGTGAATAGCAGTGGTGGTTTGTACATGTCATTCTTGTACCATATATCTTGTCTTGCAAAGACCAATGAAAAAATATATGTATATATGCAATTGTGTCATCCACTTCACAAAGTCCAAACGGTACTTTAAGACAGCATGTGTAACTCGTTAGAGGGAGGATGTCAGGGTAGTATGGGCTTGTTAGTGACAAACTAGTTATCGCTGTAGGTCAGAGATTCTGTTGACTGCTCTGCAGGTGACTGAGCAGATGCTGGAGCAAGGAATGTGGCTCATTTTGTGTTTGGATTTTGGTTTGTGATCTGTAGAAATGCTGACTGCTGTCATGGTGGGACTGTGTCATTATCCCAGCAGATAGGTTGTGTTACTTCCTGCAACGGGGATGCTTGCTCTGGAAGAAGTGGGAACTGCTCTGCTGTAGCTTTGTTTCTGGCTCGTTGAGAAGAGGATAATCAGTGAAGTATTGCAATCTTTCTCTTGCAGTAATCCATGCTGAAGAGGCTCCATTCATACAGATGAACCAAGGGTTGAGGCAGCACTTTAAACCCAGATAGTCGGTCGGCTAACTGCCCAGCAGGATGCCATCAACCAGCCGAGCGGGCAGCCTGAAGGACCCAGAAATTGCAGAGCTCTTCTTCAAAGAAGATCCAGAAAAGCTCTTCACAGATCTCCGAGAGATTGGCCATGGAAGCTTCGGAGCAGTTTATTTTGTAAGTAGATCTGCAACTTGTGAATTTTAGCCATGTCTCTTTTCGCCTTTAAACTGTGGACTTTTTTGAACATACTGGGGAAAAGAAAGCACTGTGACTCTGGTTATATGCAGTTTGGGGCAGAGATGTTTTCTTGTGTGTCTGCATGGTCTCCATCCATTCAGACTCGCAGTATCTGTAAAGTGTTTGCATACAAACCAAAAAGAAAAACTGGAAACATGGCCCTTGCCTGGTGCTTTTAGTTGCATCGTTACGCTGCAAGCAGGGATTTATCTGCAAATTAAAACATGGACTTCTGCTCCATCAATTCTGACTGGCAATGCAGTTCTCTTGGTCTGATCGTCTCCTTATCATCTCTTGTCCCTGGAGAGAAATTGAGTTCTCTCTCCCTTCGTGCATACCCCCAGGCTCCCTTATAGCCATTCTTTGTGTTTGACACTTGAGTGTTGGTGCTTCTGTTGTCATTTGTCCTGTCACATCCTTCCCTACTGCAGGCAAGAATCCCAGTATTCATCTGCATAAAACTTATTTGACGTGAACGTCTGGACAGCAGAATTTTTCCCAGGCTGCTTGTATAGCTCCACCAGAGGTGGGATGTCTCACGGTAACCTCATTTGCAGGTTGCTGTATGTTAACCAAAGCGCATACTGAGAGACCTTCATTAAAAAACCATTTTCCTCAGAAAACCTTTTCACATTTATAATTATAGGAGGTGTGGCCAAACCTGCCAATTCTCCTTCAGAAAGCCATTTGTGTCAGTATTTTATGAGATGCCTATTCACTGTTAATAATTGCAGCAGACCATGTTGGGAACCTTCCAGCACAAATTTAATGCAGCACAGATGAACTAATTAGGAAAAGCTTCTTAATTTTGTTCCCTGCTTAAAACTATGAGCCACCACTGTCTGGGAACAGGTCTGGGGGAGGAAGTGTTTTCTAACGAAACCGTGCTCACCTGCGGCCTTTACTTCATGTCATTTACTCGCTTTGGTTAAAAAGGGGATATGAAAAGGAGGGAACTGTCAAATCTGTCTTCCTGCTATGTGGAAATATTACTGAAGTTTTTCAGGAATGCTGAAATGCTTCTAGAGGCATGTGTGAACTACAGAGCTATGGAAAACCGGCATAGGGCTAACAGCACTCCCAAACATCAGCGAGAAGCTGCCTGAGCTTTGTAGTGGTGGTAAGGGCTGATGGCCCATTACCAGCTCCTCCTGCAAGGCGATGGAAAGTAAGGGGTCATTAATTTCTAGGCCCTTCTTTCTCTTTTTTCCCCCACCATTTTAGACTACCAATTCATTATAACTTGGTATGTATTCACTACAGAGTGCGATTGCTTGACAGTGTTTGGGTTGTGCTGCTTTGACGAAAGTACATCTCATTTGGCACTTGGAAAAAGACAAACGTAAGCGTCGCACTACTCCAGGCCATTTGGGGGCTTTATTTTTGTCAAGTAAGGGAGAATTTCCAACAAGGAAGACATGCTGTTGCTATTTCTGTGTTACAAAGTTTTAACCTGTGTGTTTTGTGTTGTGTTATGGTCTCTTTCCACTGGTAGCAGGTCTAAGATCTTGAATCAGAAACTGTTCAGTTTAATGTACTTGATACCTCCAACAGAAGCCCAAAAGATGAGAAAGACAACGTGGAGCAAGAAATTTAGTGTAAATTAAACAAACATTAAGAGCTAAGGTAGAGGATGTATGTTGTGGGTCCTTTATTCCTTTGTAAGGCTAGGGAAGAAACTTCTCTTAAGTTTCTGTAACAAGATTCTGATTCTGCAAATGCAAACTATTAAATTTTCTCTAATCAATGTAATATTGGATTGCAGTTAACAATATGCTTAGAAGCGTATTACCAAAGCCTATGAGATACTTCACCTTCCCTTTGCTCGTGCTTTGCCTGTATCACTGCTGAAGTTACTCTGGTCACCAGATGTTGATCCTTTGTGTGGAATTTTTGGAGGAAAGCAGGATATATGTGTTTAAACGTCTGCCGTAAAACAAACTTCATTCATTTAGATCGTTTAAGTGAGCTGGCCTTGTAACATCTTCTGGCTTTTGTCTAGGAACCGTCTTTTTTCAATTATTGAAGATCACAAGGAAACTGAAAAAGCAAATGAAACTCTGTGATGTTAACATCACGGGGTGTCAGCTGTGATGGATCTCTCTCCCTCCCAGCCCCCATGTGGCAGTGAGGGACGATAGGTGTTAGGCGAAGGCAATCAGGGCTTGCTTCCTTCTGTTTTCTAATACATAGCCACCCCCCCCACCAGTGTGCTTTCATTGCATACAGCCTGGACCAAAAATGTTGATGATATGAGTAATTAATCCTGAAATGTCCCCTGCCTTTTTTTTAAATGCAATTTAGGGTTTTGTCGTTAGTTTTACCTACCTTTCTTTCCTTTTAGCGGTGGTCCCAAGAAGGGATGAATCATTTATCTTACGTGATAACTGGCTAAGAGTGTTCACTCTTGGCTCTTTGTTTCTGTTACATCCTGTGATGGGAAAGTTTTGTTTTGGTTTTGTCGGGGTGGTTTTTTATTGTTTTTTTTTGTTTCCTTTCATAATTGACGTGAATTTTGCTGTTTCACCTCATGGTTTTAGTTTCTTAGAAACTGCAAGTCTGGCACCTCTGAATCATTTTGGTAATATCCTTACCCTACTCTGCAGTGTAATAATAGCTTTCACTTGACACAGGAAACCTACTACACTGGAACACTGCAGATGGAGCAGAAGAATAACCCACTCTTTTGTTAAAGCTGTGTTCCTTCTGCTCTACTCTAGTATTTTGCCTGTTTTATTGCAGTTTTTCCCTGGTTTGAATGTTTCAGAGATTCTCTCTAATGAGTAAAGATCTAGGAGGTAGAATTTTATTCTTCCTTTTTTGTCTCAAAACCCAAAAATACTCATGTCCCCCTCAATCTTAGAGGTACTGTAATATCAGCGAGACAGTAGGAAGGATCCTCTCAAACAGAAAGAAAACTAAAAATAGTATTGGTTCAAGCTTATCAGAACTGGTTGAAATAAAGCCTGACAGGGAATTCTGGGAATCTCTTTTTGATGAACGGCAGAATTAAAACATGACTGAAAAGCCTTTTTACAAAAAGCAGAGTCCCGGTACTTCATTAATCCATGTTCTGGTAGGCTGTGCTTGATAGTATAAATATTAAAAATCAGCATTTTCATCAGTGAATGCTGTGGTGCACATTATTTTGATTTATATCATTTGGCTTCATATCCAAGCTGATTATTCTTATCAGAGAGATGCAGAGGCCTTTCCCTCCACCACCCTACCCTGTTGCTGAAATCCTTAACAGGAGAGGATGGGGTCTTGTCTGGAGCCATCCTGCCTGCAAGGTGACGCAGTGCTGCCTCTCCTCCTGGGTGAATGAGCTGTTGCTTTGATGCGAAGTGAAACAAAACTTTTTGCCTCCCCTGATCTTGGATTGTTGCTGCCTGAAGTCAGGAGGTCTGCCTTTGAAGTGTGAAAAACGATGTATGTTTATTGCGCGGTGTTAAATAATATTATTGGACTGAGAAAGTCAAATTCTGAATGGGAAGCTGAGGATGGGTCACTTAGATCGCTGCCATCTCTCTCTGTATCATCTGCCTGCCTTTTGACACAGTAGCTGATTTGTGGGAGCGCTGGCGAGAAAGCCGCCGGTGTCTGGAGCAGGTATCTGCTGTGCATCTTGTGACGCCTTTCCTTGTGTTTGGAACGCAGTGAGGGAGCTGAGCCTTGCTTCTGGTTGGTCTGGAATGGACCTGGGCGGGGAGAGAACCTGATTTTGGGAAAATCCGTTCTATTTGAATCAGAGCTGCTTCTGTAAGATACGATTTTTAGTTTAGAAGTGACCATACTCTACTCCTGCAGAGACTTGCTGAATGTTGAGCGTGGAAAATTGTCGTATGTTGTCTCGCGAACAGGAGGGTGATCTTTAACTTTTTTAGTTTAACTCTCTGCAAAAGTTAACTAGTGGATAAAGATTTTTTTAATGAGTTTATTTGGTTTGCATCTTATGAGAAATCACGATCTGAAGAAACTGATGCATCATGTTTTCACGTTACAGGCACGTGATGTGCGCACCAATGAAGTGGTGGCCATCAAGAAAATGTCATATAGTGGGAAGCAGTCCAATGAGGTATGTAGAACATGTTGCATATTAACTCTTGACCATTGCAAATAATTATTATATGGGATGATTAAGCTTGGGTTGCAGCAGGAGAAATCTTGTAACTGCAAAGGTGAATGAGGATCCTGTGTAAACAAAACAAATTAGTTTACCTTTCACAGTGTATTTCTGTTTAATCTGCTCCTGGAAAAGATGGGCAGGGCTCATTGCTTCCAGACACAAAGGACTCTTATGGCACCACATAGATGTGTAGAAAGCAAAAAAGAAAATTAAAAATGGTAGTTTTGTACGTTAGTATGTCTTGTTGCCCTAAAACATTCCATTTTAAATACCTTTTAAAATAACCATGTTGCCTGCTGGACAAAGGAGTAATAGCAGTGGATGCAGCAATGAACAATTCAGAGGGAATTTTGCTTGTACCAAGTAGTAGAATGCATCCTTCCCTGGATTGACTGTGCTGATGAGGACCTAAAACAAAAGCAAACCAGCAGTGAATGAATGAGTGTGAAAATCTGAACAGCAGCATAATTATGGAAGAACTGCCAGAGCTAGGGATTAAGGCAGTCTTTGCAGAGAGGCCTGTAAAAGTAGGCCTCTGAGATTTAAATGTTAAGTGTTTTTATGGCCACCTCAGACGTGTGTTTTTTCCTTAGGAGGCTTAACAGGGGTAATTGATTTTATACTTGAAATGTTTAAGTGCTAATACAGATTCTTGAAAAGCCCAACATGACGTGAACAGCTCATTTGGTATTATTTTTGGTAAACGGCATCTATCAAATCATGCCATGGTTTTGCAACGGAAGTATTTATTGTAACCATGTTGTTCAAGGCATTTCTGGTTCCCTCCCTCCCTTCGCTATATTCAGCCTTAGGAGCAGTCTTGCTCCCATGAGTTTGACTAACAACTCGTTGCTTTTTGTGCCTGCCTTTTGTGTATTGATCAGCTGCGCTGCAAGGAGCTGAACTATTCCTTCCTCTCTGTGTGTATGTGTCTGTGTAGGAGGTAGAGGTGGCAATGTCTCTCCAGCAGTCCTGAATTCAAGCTTCATAGTTAAATTTGCTATGTGCGTTTCTATTTTGTCACTGCGGTGACTTGTTTAACTGTGTACTGATGAAAGAATAATTTGTACTTACTACTTGTCCTACTGTTTTAATTACTGTGAGCTATAAATACTCTATTCACATGAATGAAACAAACTGTGCATGCTTCAGAAATAGCTTTTGTTTGTCTTCAGTGCTTATGTTTCTTTATTTTGAAGAAAATAATAAGACCAGGATTAAAACACTTTCTATTTTACTTCTATATTTATTTGTTTTGTTCAGAAGTTTGCTAGGGTTATGATCTCGCCTATGTAAATAAAATTGATTAAGGGCATTCTGGTATCATTTATATTTACTTCGGTTTCATAGAAAGATTTTATCATTGGTGGGAACAATTATTCTCTAAAGCAAGGACATATTTTATTCTAAAAATAAGTTAAAAACCTTTGAAATATGTAGTACTGTGCCCTTAATGTGATCTTGGAGCTTAGTTTTTTATGCAGGAAATCGCGAATATGCCTTGGCTAATATATCACCTGTCTCGTCCCAATATAGAAGTTTAGCTTGGTGCTTTCTTGGTTTGGCTTTTATTGCTTAGTACCTCAAAGCTTTGGAGACTGAAGGCAAAAAGCAACTAAGTGGTTCTCGTACTGGAACGAGGGCATCAGTGAGAGAGTTTGTGTTGATGTAGCTGCACTAGTATCGTTCTCAACAAGTCTCTGGTGTTGAGAAATGCTTAGTCAAGAAGCTGCCTTGGTTGTGGCTACCACATTCTCTGGTTTCATTTGTTTATCTAACTGTAAAATTTTTACTGGGGGGGGATATGGGTTTTGTACATGTTTTCCAAAGCATTTGGGCATATGGGAGCTCTGTCCATCTGTGAACCCTGGCCACGTATGTACACCTGAGAGATTAACAAGACCTGGAAAACAGCTTTTGAACCTGTTGGCGTTGGGTTCTGATGAACTTCAAAACTGATACTCTTTCTCAAACTTTTTTGGTGTCAACACTGCCATGTTGACTTTTGCATACTTAAATGGTTTCAGCTACTGCATCTGTCTGTGAAAAATCTTTCCCGGTAGTTGTAGTTTTGCTGTTGGCGCTTAGAAGCTTTTGCCTTTCTTGCTGGAGGAGGTGTGGATGTACAGCAAATGGGTGGGCTTGGTGATTGCCTCCAAGGAAGTAACAGCAGTGTCTAGGCACACATTAGAAAATGACATTTTGGCCTCTCCTGTACTTTAAAGTTGTGCTGACAGAGCCCCCCTTGTTAGAAACCTGGGTTTTGTTTTTATCTGTTTGTTCTTTTACTCCTGCAGAACCATCCCCTTATTTGGTAGGTAACTCATTTTAATCAGTCCTTGTAAAGACTGAACTGGTAATGGAGAAACATTATTGAGAATGTAGTGAGGTATTTGTCTGCTGATCAGTGGAGCCTCATCCAGTGTAATATAGTTGCTAGTAGGGATAAGTCTTTCTATCTATGAGAATTAAGTGAGAGACAGCTGATCCTGCCGAAGGACACTTCTCATCCACATCTTTTTCAGGTTGGAATGTATGTTTGATTTGACAACAGAAATGGTATCCTTTAAAAAAAGATTGCTCCTCTTTTGAGGACTTGCCCAAATACTGTCTTTGCCAGTATACCCTATGCATGGATATAAAGTGTTACCTTGGTGAGAGATCCTTTAGACCCTTCCCATACAACCTGAACGATCAACTTCTTATTTTGTAGATCTGTTGAAGAGTTAAGCGGTGAACGTCATGGTATTGATGTAAATTTATTTTGATTTGGAACCTTAGGATGGTTTTGCCTCTTAAAATAATTAAATGACATACTAACTTATAAAATTGTTACCTTTTTGTTGTTGTTGTTAATGCCTTTCTATTCCTTTTATTTTCTACAGAAATGGCAGGATATTATTAAGGAAGTCAAGTTCCTCCAAAGAATAAAACACCCCAACAGTATAGAATACAAAGGCTGCTATTTGCGGGAGCATACAGCATGGGTAAGCGTCTGCCTCACTCTGTGTTTCTCATGCCTTGGTTAAGGGCACTTTAAATCTCCATCTGGCTTTCAGGAGACGCCTCAACCCTTGCATGGAACAGACTCATAGCCAGGGCCCTTACAGATGCTCAGCAAACTGGAAAGGAGCTTTTGGAAACAAGATTTAGGGAAATTTTCCCTTTCACTTGCAGAGTAAGGTGATTGTGCTGCTGTTCTAGTGGATTTAGCTTGATGGACTAAGTATTTGAAATAAATGATGGGTGGGGGTGGGGGGAAGCAACAAATCCATCACTTTTCTTGCTCTAAGGAAAGGTGAGAATTTCCCTTTACTGCCTGGGAAGCCAGTACAGCAACTTTATTAGATACTTGCCAGGTTTGTGTGCCACTGAGTATTCATGGGGCAGTAATTTACAGGTTGGCTGTGTGTGTTCCAGAAGTAAGTGTTCAGCTGTACTTTGATGGAACAGGCTAGAAATCCTACTGATAATGGTAGTTAAAGTATGTCTGGAGTTGTCAGTATTTCTGTTACTGAACTAAATTCTTCTGCTCGGTATTGTTTTACTTCTGTTGTCATTTTTGTGTATGTGTTCAGGTGAGAAAACCAACTAGCTGATTTTTATCTCTGGCTGTCATCTCCTAATTATTTTAATACATTTGATTTAAACAAAAAACCACTCGCACCCCCCACCCCAATCTAAATTTGGGTGTTTGAGTTTGTGTGCTTAAAAATGCGTGTGTAGGAATTGATGCAATTGGCTGTGCAGAGGAAGCATTTTGTCAAATAAATGATGTAGCACCTCTCATTGATGGAGTTTGTAGGATGATATACAGAATAAATCATATTGTTGAACAAATAGTTTAAATTGTAAGTGCTGTTCATGTGTTAGTGTCAATAAATCTGTAGGACAAAATTTTAGTTTCTTTTTTTTTTTTTAAATCTGACTGGGACTAAATCTTAAGTAAATCCCTAAATAGCCCTTTAATACTCTGATAAGCTTGTTAAGTGCAATTTAACATTCCTGTTAAGTATGTGCATATACAATATGTAATACAATACGTAACTGGTTATGAATATACCTTTGCCTTCCTGACAAGTTTTGTCGCTTGGCACCTTACGGAGGAGGGCTGTGCTAATTCCAGTTAGAGCTGTCCTGGGCCGGGGGGAGGGCTCAGTGTGATGGTGCAGGGAAGGGGCTTATGTTCCAAACAGTGCTCGTTCCGTTGTAGCCGTTCTCACACAACTCATTCTGCGTTGTGGTGACTTCTGGATTGCTCTGTAGAAATCTAGAACAGATGCGCTCACTATTAGAGATTCGCTAACAACTATTTTGATTTCTTCCCATACAGCTTGTTATGGAATATTGTTTAGGATCAGCATCAGACTTACTAGAAGGTATGTCACGCACGTTTATTTGGTTGAAAGTCAGTAGTACTGAAGTAGAAGGTTACAGCATCACAGAATTGTCCTTGAGTATATAGTTTTATTTGGGGGCAGAGTTGTGTATGAAGAGTTGCAGTTTCTCAAATTCCTGCATGGCTGTGATCGTTTTTCTGTAAATACCAGCTTTCCTAGGTGCCTAGTTTCTCCTTGGTTCATATTATTTAAAGTTGTCAGTCGGCTATTTATTTTCTTCTGAGTTTTAGGTTCTCCTGTCATGACAGTTCAAGATTTATTTCTGAAACCCCTTGCTGTTGATCCTAATGCTTACTAACAACTGCAGGCCTGTTGACTAAAATAGCACTGCAGCAGTATTAGGGTTTTGCTTGATGAGGTCTTTTGTTAAATGGTCATTTTTCTATCAGGCTTCTTGAAGTGAACTTTCTTTGAAGATTTGTGTGTGGCCAGTAAGTTGTTCATCTCCTTTCCTTGCCAGAAGCATTTCAGGACAAAAGGCTGAGCTGCTGGAGAGTCACCTGTATTGCTGCAGTTTATTTATTCATGTGTGAATTGTTGTGAAATTCTAGGTTGGGGATATAGCTTCGTTAATGAAAAATTGAATATTGAGTCTCCAGAAGGTGTTTGGGAGATTGATCACAGAACTGACAGGAATGTAGTTTATGGTTGCAAAGTAGTCTCTGTGATAGTAATTAGCTGCCGTTTTACAGTCAGAAGATTACATCTGATTGTAGAATATACTCTATTTGCTTCTCACACTGAACCTAGTGAAAATGAAGTTTTAGGATTTTCTCACTGGTTACATTGTTAACAGTACTCACTTGCATGCTGCAAACTGAATCGTTTTCTTTAATATTGAATTTCAAATAAATTCTTTCCTTAAGTTCATAAAAAGCCATTGCAAGAAGTGGAAATAGCAGCAATTACCCATGGTGCTCTCCAGGGATTAGCATACTTGCATTCTCACAATATGATCCATAGGTAAGTGGTTATACTTTTGCTGCCTCACACACTTACAGGTAATTTATTTTGTTGATTGTATCCCCTTCATCCCAAATTTAATATTCGTAAGCAGAGACTTTCTTTTCACAGTGCCTGTATGCTCCCAAACTAGTGATTTATGGTAGTCACATACTAGCAAGCGATGTAGCTCCTTATGCACTGTCTCTTACAGCTGGTGTTCATAATTTCTGCAGGATTGCTTTGAATCTGCTAAGCTTTTCAATATTTGATGCGATGTTGATTGTTCCCTGAAGCAGTGAATAGCGAGGCAGGCTGAGTTCACCTAAACAGCTTGTAGCCAACTGCAAGGCAAAGATTGCTGGGGCAGGGGGGAGTGCTAGTACTTGAAAAATTAAGTTTTACATGAACGCACATGTTGAGAAGCACACAGTAAGTATGGGATGCAAATGTTCTTTGTATTTGAAGTACCTGCTGCATTTTAGTAGGATGAAGGGTTTGAATAGTTACTTTAATAAGACTTTCTGAAGAACATTTTTTAAGGGCGTAGTTGGTTCAGAAGGTTTTGCTAAACTGAGTATGAGGCTTACCCAGGTGTGCCATTTTAAGTTGATTTTTAAGCTAAACTAGATTCTAAGATCAAGGGCCATATTAAGCTAGTAACCTAAAGGTTAAAGATGTTGTATTTGAAGGAAGTGAGGGTATTCTGCAGCTTGAACATGTGAATACTGACGTGTCTTGTAGGCAGTCCTATAGAAGGTTTTATCTCCTTTTGGAGAGGAATAACACTGACGTTTGTGTTCTATAACCAGAGATATCAAGGCAGGAAACATCCTGCTGACAGAGCCAGGACAGGTGAAACTTGCTGACTTTGGGTCTGCTTCCATAGCATCTCCTGCCAACTCATTTGTGGGGACGCCATATTGGTAAGCCAAGAGTTTTACGCATTTCTGGCTTTGTGAAGTAAAAGGATCGTTTATTGGGTATTTAATATACTTGGGCTTTCTCAGAGCTAGCTTTGTAATCTTCTGGTTGTGGTAGTGATAAAATGTATTTTGCAAATAAAGATTAAGTAGTAATTAGGCTCTCGCTTGAAGAAATTGCGAATCCTTGTATTTGTAGTTCAGAAAAAGTAATAAAAATATTTTGTTGTTCTACTTACCATGACTTTAAGTGGTAGAGGTGGGATTGAATCATCTGTAATATATTTTAATCACTCCCCCCAGTGGTTTTAACAGTTCGTATGTTCTTACCGCGTCTGGCTGTTGAAATAACTGAAGTGTTTTTTCTTTCATAGGAAAGGCCAGGTTCATTGAACAAAACCCTTTGCAGATCCCTTGTATGCTTTTGATCTCTTACACCTAATCTGTGGTGTTTACACAACTGCATGCTATAATTATTTCACCAGAGTTGGCCAGCCAGTTAAGCTATTGGAAATGTGGGAGGGCGAGAAGGTGGTGAGCTGGGCAAAGCACAGGAGAACATCGCACAGCCTCTGCATAGGCTTGTACTAGTGTGGGTGCCTGGTCTTTGTTCCCGTTATCATGCCTGAGACCTTGGGGAATGATTTATTTATGGTAGTTGAAATCAGTCAAACAGCCTGTTTCATTGAAATACTGATGATGATAATGTGTCCCATTGCCCAGAATTTTATGAGGACTGATTTCCTATTTTAGGATGGCCCCAGAAGTGATTTTAGCCATGGATGAAGGGCAGTATGATGGCAAAGTAGATGTTTGGTCTCTTGGAATTACCTGTATTGAGTTAGGTAAGTTATTTTCTTTTAAAAATTACAAAATGGAGTTATTTAATACTGAATTACAGTCTGGAAGATCGATGCTTCCTTCCTTGTCCTGATTTCTCTGGGACTTGAATTTTAGGGAAAAGAGCTAAACATTCTCTCTAGAATTCAAGTCCAAGTCTCCAATTTGATGTTTATTGAACTGGTGTTTTCATTTACCCAAAGAGAAAGAGTTATATAGACAAAGAAAATAGCCCAGCTGTATTGCTAAAGGAGTTCCCGTTCTGTGGGAGAGGCAGTTAGCTTTTGAACTGAAAAACAGTCTGTTTGCTGAACAGCTTTAGAAATGAACCATTAAAAGTGCCAGTGTAAAAATACATTTAATGGTATAGGTTGATATTGTTTGCATGAAAGCTTAAGGTATATTAACGAGTCCTGCAGTAATGACATTTGGGATAAGTGGACAGCTTCAAAGCTATATTCAGTGTATGTTGTCACTTGTGAATAGATTTGGCTGGAAAATGTAATTTAAGAAAAAAATAAAAAAAAAGAAAAACAGATGGAATAATCCAGTTTTGAAGTGGTAACCTTATAAATCAAACCCAAAAGAAATGATGGCACTGCCATTACAACAGTCTCCTTAAAGCAGAACGTCAGTTTAAAAGGACTGTGTTCCTATGGCATTCTATTTAAATTTAGTGTGTGGTGTTTTCTTGGAAGAAAAATACACTCGCTGAAGCACACCACCATGCACAGCACTGCTCAGATTTTAGTCAGCATCCAGCGCTCTAGAAGCACTTAGCTGTAAGTTTTTCTTGCAATGGTTGTTGCACCTGAGGCTGTCCTACCATCCTTGTCAGATCTCATTGCTCGTACTCCAAACCGTCCAAACCAACCTTGGTGGAGGAGCAGCCTGGCCAGGCAGCGAGAGCTCTCAGGAGCACGCTAATCCATGTGAACTGCACAGTTTAGCTAAAAATGCTGTCTGGCATTCCAAACTGTCAACTTCATTTTCTTCCAGGACGTGAAATAGATCCTTTCTTCAGTGCAGGGATTTTTTTAAAAAATTTTTTTGGTTGCCAATATAAAGCAAGTCGCAAGGGTGTGACTGTCATGACAGAATCCTGCTCTGAGTGGAGTAAGGAGACTTGGCCGGCTGCAGCGCTCCAGGAATGCAGTGAGCTCATGGCCACCACGCCCCCGGGCGCCTTCCTGCACGCTGAGTTTTTGCAATATGAAGTGTTGGGCTTCGTCTGTGGCTTCTAGCGTGGTGGGAGGTGAGACTAGGTCAGGACAGTAGAGCATCGGAGGCTGGGTTGGTGTGGTTATCTCATTTGCCTTGGTTTGAATAAGCATGGGAAGAAGGCAAAAAATGAGGTGTCTAGTAGTCTTCTCAAACCGCTACTCAGTCTTAGAAATTGGCCCTCATTGAGGGCTCAGTTTCAGTGTTTCCTGAAGGTTTTTACTTTACTCAGGTGAGTAAAGAGGGAGGAAAAAGCTAGGGAGAACAGTCAGTTAAAATAGTTTAATGGGTCGGCTAAAATTGCTTCATGGGTGATCAGTCTGATCCTTGATAGCAGCAACTAGTTACCTGTCAGAGGAGGTAAAGGGCTACGTTTGAGGAAAGGCTTAACTCCTCAGTTTACCTGTTCTGAGGAGTTTGTAGGGCTTAGTCCATCCTCTGATAGTGATGAGTTAACCAGGATCTCTGATAGATAGTTTACTGCTACTATTCAACTCAAAATTGAAAAGCAGAATTAAAAACCCAACAGGATTATTTTTTTGCCTTTTTTTTTTTTCTTTTTTTTCAGGAAGGAAAGTTTTCTGTTGCATTTTCACTAGTGTAGAAACATCCTCGTGGCCCGACCAGCTTCTCTGGAATGTTTATGGCGAGGCTGAGCTTTATAGGTTTACCCCATAAACATTCTGATGAAGCTTCAATTTTGTTGTTACAGTGAGATCATCTCCTTCCTCATTAAGCTTTCATGCTGTGTCAGTCTATAAGAGTAACACAAGCTTGAAAGAGAGAGAAGAGCCAAAGAGAATGCAACTCCCAAAATAGTATAAAGAGTTGGCCTGCTACTGACTTCCTGCCCATGTGCTTAGTCAGTTAAGTGTGATTTGATGGTTCTTGTAACCAGCTTTTTCTTCATCCCTGCTCTCCTACTAGAATTAAATATTTGTTAGCTTTTTAGCAACTGTAGCTTAAAAAAAAGGGGAAGGGGGTAATAAACCAGGAATGCTTACTGGCTAAACAGCGAGTGTAGAGCTTACTGTTAACTTACTCCTATTTTAGTACATTAAAATGAGTCAGAGAACTCAACTATGATAAACCACGTAATTTAAAAGCTTGAGAGGACAGGGCATTTGATCTTCAAAGAGCTTTCATCTTCTGCAATGGTATAGGACGTGTGCCAACATATCTGTCTGATTGCAGGGTAGGGTTGGTTTGGGGTTCCATGTTCAGGCAATAGTGATTCTGCTGATGTGGTTTTCTTTTTAAAGGGATGTAAAATTAAAAAAAAAAAAAAAGCAAAAGCATGAGACTATCTCCCTATATAAAAATTATTTTCTTTTGTGTGTAGCGGAAAGGAAGCCTCCTTTGTTTAATATGAACGCAATGAGTGCCTTATATCACATAGCGCAGAATGAATCCCCTACACTACAGTCTAATGAATGGTGAGTATTGCTGAGGGAGGAATGTTGTAGGGAATTGCTGTAAATGGAGTGCTTTGTCATGCTGAGTTCTTGAAATGGCTGGGTTCCTATTGGGAGGATGTGAGCTGGAAGGTTCTTAGTAGGTTCACTATACATTTTATATCCAAAATTGACCAATCACTAAATATGCGTTTTAGACTCTAGAATGTAGTAGAAACACGACATGCTGCTGGAGGGACATCAGATCCTCTAAAATAGTCGGTTCATGGGTCAGTAAACTTTTGAAGCTCCCAGGCTAGCCAAAAATGTGGGTTTTAGTGGTTTTTTTAATGACAAACCACACTGTCAATTCCTAAATCTTGTTTTGTTGAAGTATGGCTTTGCAAAATGAAGACACTGCTTGTGTGGGGCAAGTGTCTGTTGCTAACATTTTGTGCGTCCCAGCCTCAACAACTGTCCTGTGAAACAGCAAATGCAGTAAACTAATCTCAACAGTTAAAAACTTCCTAATTACGTTTTTGGGCCATAGTCCTAGGCCTCTAGCATAATGCATTGTACCTTATTTTTAGAATTTTTTTTCTACTTTTGAGATTTTCTGGTTAGGCTATTTCACACTCTGGTGCCTGACAAAAACATTCAACTCATTTTATGCATTTTTCTGACCAAAGAATGCAATAATTTAATTTACTCAAAAATTGCAGTAGCAAAACCCCCCATTACATGATGGGAGCAGGGGGGAGGCAGTGGAGGAGGAACGAAATAAAACCTGTACAACTGATGTGCCGCTGTTTTCAGGGTATAATCGTGCCCTTCGGAAAACCCGTCTTCAGAGAAACAAAGGGCAAAATACAGAATTTTAGCTTGTAGAAAGAGAGAAGTTCCTAAACAAATCATGCCCTTTAAGTCTTACTTGTGACAGATTGCACAATAGGGTAGAAGTTGTGTCTGAGGAGCCAAAGGCGTTTCAGGAATTGTGCTTTAATACAGTCTGCGGATGGGACACCTGCGCACAGAGGTGGAACAGGGCAGGGGCTCTGATTAGACCTTGAAGAGTTTGTGCAATATAGAATTTGACAGGATTGATGCTCACACTGAGATAGGTGGGCGTATGCCTATGTACGGAACGAACTTTCCTCTTGAATTGCCCCGTATTTTTGCATTCTTACACTGAAACACTTTGTCTGGAAGCTGAGGCTAAAGGGATCTACCTACTAATAGCGGTGGGCTCTGCCTTGACTGGAGATGTCAGAGGCTGTAGTATGAAGTACTGGGTCTGTGTGGTTCCTCGCTCTTTATACTAGCAGTGCCCAAACGTGAATGTCTTGATTATTTAATGAGCTTTGAAAATTAAACTGGGTAGTTAACTCAGATTTGTCTTTGTTTTTTTCCACTTTCCTTGCCACAGGTCTGATTATTTTCGAAACTTTGTAGATTCTTGCCTCCAGAAAATTCCTCAAGACAGGCCTACATCAGAGGAGCTTCTGAAGGTTGGCTTGCTTCTCCTTTTTGGTTTTTACATGACATTAAAAAGGAGCCATGCCCTGGGACACTCTTCCGTCTCACCTACTGTACTAGGCTACAGTTAACGATGGCCCCCCTGCCCGTTATCCCTAACACCGTTGAGCTGAGGGTGCTGTGGATTGTGTGGAGCTGGCAGTCCTGGCTTTACTGCCCCTCTGCAGTGTCTCGGGTGGTTCTCGGTGACTCTCCAAGCCAGCTTTGTTCTCCTCAAAAAAAGGATGCCCCAGCAAATGACACTAGATGACCATCAACTTGTCGAGAGTTTCAGTTTCTTAAGCTCAGTGTGTCCTTCCAGTGATTATAATTAATCTTGACAGAGCTGCCATGCATTAGTTTACAAATACCTTTCGTTACTTACCTCTTTATTCTATGCTATATGTAGCCCTAAAGGCTTTTTATCCTCTCCCAAAACCTACGTGCTTTACACACAGAACTGAAATTTGCTGTTCTAATAGTATCCCTGGGGAAAAGGGGGCAGAGGAAAGCAGTTTTTCTTCCCCATACTTTTCTTTGATGTGAATAACCCTCAGCCATCTGCAGGATTTCTCCTGCTATATTTCTTAGCCTCTTATTTATTCCCCCCCCACCTTCCTCTGTGCTCCTGTATGCTGCAGACACTTGATTTTCCTTGCTGTAGTCTGGACACAAAGTCAGTCTGGTGGATTGTTGCTAAAAACTGATGTGTTCCTAAGTGAACACAACTTTCATAGAAGTTAGGGGGTAGAGCTGTTTTACTGTAAGTGTGACTTTGATGGGTTTCCTTTGTGGCATCAAGTGGCGTTCAGAATTTTGCTAACTTGTCATTCTCTTTATGGTGCTCGTGATATTATTTTGGGGGATTTTTATCCCAGCCATGTTTGTCCTAAACAGCAGTTATCCAAAATTTTGCATTACTGGGAAATGAATGCTGCTTCTGAACACTTTATCATCACCTTTTTGCATGTTTTTACTTAAATGGTTCTGAGGACTTTTGCCCCTTTAAAAACTGTGTACTCAGAAAGTAAATGCAATTATCCAGTAAAGGTTTCAATGTGGGTGTGTAGTCCTGCCATTTCAGAATTCTGCAGGTTGGTTTTATTTTGAGCAGTGCGCTGCAATTAAAGAGAACATTGATGGAAATGAAACATTTGTGAATGTATTCCTTCCACATCTATAGTCTAAAACAGCTGCACGCCACTTCACAGGGACAGGTAGGGAACGTGACATGTTGGAAATGGCAACGCAGTTCTCCGAAGGAACAAAATGAAACTAGCGGTGGTGTTAATAATGACTCATGCTTGCACAGCACATTTCATCTGGAGGCTGCAAAAGCTGCTCCTGACATACATAGACAGGACTTGTTTCACCTATTGGCAAAATGTAGCCACCTTTGCAGTGAGAGGCAGTGAATATTTCCAAAAACAGAGCATGACATGGCTAACTGTTCTAGAACCGGGCTTGAAGGTTCACAGCCTGTTTTATGACTCAGAGCTGCATGCTTGCATGTTTGATCCTCAAGCTTTTCTAAACAAGGAAAAGGGTTTTATAGTGAGAGTTAGCTGATGAGTTAATTAACATTTGGTTAGAGATATGTAACCAGACTAACACCTTTAGCATTTATATGTTATTTGTTGCTCTTCCCCCTCAAAACCACAAGCAGATAATGTCTCTAAGTACCCCAGCATCCAAGGAAGTCTAGGTTTAAAATGAGCCCATTTTCATGGTATGTGAAATACCATTTCTGGGGTTTTTTACATCCTTACTTTTTGGTGGATGTCTCCTATCAGAAAGCAATCATTCTGAACTCTGTCTGGATCATGAAGTCTGAAAATAGCCCTAGTGTAAGCTGTGAAGGTATTCTTCTCCTGTTTTCATTTCTGGGGTTTTTTACATCCTTACTTTTTGGTGGATGTCTCCTATCAGAAAGCAATCATTCTGAACTCTGTCTGGATCATGAAGTCTGAAAATAGCCCTAGTGTAAGCTGTGAAGGTATTCTTCTCCTGTGCAAGGAAGAGGGCTAACAAACCCAATTAGAGCTCATAATTTTATCCTTAAAGCATCTGCGCTGGAGAGGTAAGAGGTCACTCACCTATTTGTGTGTTCTGCAGCACATGTTTGTTCTTCGGGAGCGGCCAGAAACAGTGTTAATAGACTTGATTCAGAGAACAAAGGATGCAGTGAGAGAACTGGACAACCTGCAGTATCGTAAAATGAAGAAGCTCCTTTTCCAGGAGGCACACAATGGCCCTGCAGTCGAAACACAGGAGGAGGAGGAGGTGAGAGAAATTTGGATTTCTTCACTGAAGCAGAGAAGGATGTTGTCGTTTAAATAACCACAGCTCAGATATTGCTAAAATGAATGGAGGCTGTTTACACACCTGGCTGTAAACTCGGTCTTCCTCTCTGTGCTTGGAATAACACTACCTCAAGGCACAAACAAGGACAAACAGGGTAGATGCCTAGTGCTGGCAAGAAGCTGTGCCATGTGTTCATGCTTGAACAGTTAGCTTCCAGTTCTGTAAATCCTAGCTTGCTTTGCCTGTCTCTAAGGCTTCATGAGGACTCTTTCAGCAACTGCAGTTAACCTCTATTTTGACCATATGTACAAGGCCCCCAGCAGTCTTCTAGTTTTGTCTGGAGAACATAGTTCTGAGCCTAAGACACAGAAATTTGTACTTTAAAAAAAAAACCTCTAGGAAATGAAAGTGTCTTTTGTTTTTTTGGGTTGCATACTGCAATCACTGTGCAGGAATTGAGACTCTCTGGATTGCAGTTCTCTCGTGTACAGAAAGGAACCGTGCGAGGTGCAGGGTCCCAGCTGAGCACTTAGATGATGCTGGTGTCAGAACAGATTCTGGTGACATGCTGTTGCTGATACATGATAGAGTTCAGCTTGTTAACAGGCTTGCTGTTGAAAAGAATCTGACATCAGCCAGTTAATCTTGACAAGGTTGATTCTTTCTCTCCCCAGCATCCCACAAGAGAAATGTTTCACGGCAATGCCTGGAGGGTGGGACCTGCCATGTTGTGGCAGGTAGATGCCTTTAGAAAGGAATGGAATGAACATTTCAGTCGGTGATGTCCATAGATGCAACTGTGATGGATTTAGATTTTCTTAATAATTCCTTTCTCCTAGGAACAAGATCATGGTGTCGGCAGGACAGGAACAGTGAATAGTGTTGGAAGTAATCAGTCCATTCCTAGTATGTCTATCAGTGCCAGTAGCCAAAGCAGTAGTGTTAACAGTCTTCCAGATGCCTCGGATGATAAGAGCGAGCTGGATATGATGGAGGGGGACCACACCGTGATGTCAAATAGCTCTGTCATTCATTTAAAGCCGGTAAGCATTGGATTTTTACTGGGTAACTTTGAGGGTATAAAATGGGAGACGATTTGGTTGGCACGATGACGAAAAGCCAAGTGCTTCCTATCCCAAATCATTATCTGCAGGTTCTAATATTGTATCCCAATATATTAGTGTGTGCTGGAAACTTTGGAATGTTGCTGTTAAAAAAAATATTTATTTCTGTTCATTCACTGAAAATTACTTTACTAATTGCATTGTTTCAAAACTGCTTTGCTTTACCCCGAGGAGTTGGAATGGCAGCTTGTGAATAGGTTTATTTACTGGATGTCCTTAACTTGCAGAGCACTGCTTTATGGGACAAAGGGCTCTGAGAGTTCCCCCTTTTTACCTCCAAGTTAGTGGATTCTTAAGTGTAAGACACTCAGTAGCGAGTGAAATCTGTTTCTGAAGCACCCAGCTTCCCAGCACTTGATGCGGATATTTGGTTAATGAACAAAGATGCACAGAAAAAGAAACGCAGCGCTCTGGCTGCGGCAAGCTGCGAAACCACTTCTCCTGCTTTACCTTTGCACGATGAAGGATAAACGGAGCAGCGTCCCTCTGACCCATGCTGCTCTTCCTGTGGAGGGGTTATCACGCCTTTTCTCAAACCAGTAATGTTTCCCTAGCTAATGATAGGTGTGGTTAGAATGTTTTGTTCTTTGCCCAGATATGCAACAGACGCAGGTATTTCCTCGGGGAGTTAATTAGTATATCATATCTAACTACTAATCGCTCTGTGATGAATGACAAACTCAAAATAAGAATGTGGAATACACCATGACAAATTTTAAGATTTGCTTTGAGGTGTTTCTGTAGTGGGTGTAATGAAAACCTTCCTCTGTCTTTCAGGGTTACAAAGATGTTGGGTTTTTTCTTTCAGACTTGCCATAATTTGCTTTGTAGCTTTTATGTTTTGTTGAAGTAAACAGTTTAACTCTGTTTTCGATTTTTCCATTTATTTTTTCTCATTTTCAGCTTTAATTAGTAATTTTCCTCTTAGTAATAAAAAAGCCCAATGAAATTTCCAAAAGCAAGGATCCTAGATCAGAGCTCATGTTGCAGTATATTCCTTCATCCAGCTTACTGGCAGGAGGATCTTTCAGGGCTGCTGAATGTAAAATGGTTTTTCTTCCTTTTAAATGTCTTTTGAACGACACCAAAATAAAAATCTTTAGTAACACGGTTCCTCTTTATTCTCTCGCATTAATATTTGCTGGTAAGGAGGAAGAAAATTACAGAGAGGAATCAGATCCTCGAACAAGGGCATCGGAACCCCAGTCTCCTCCCCAAGTATCTCGCCACAAGTCTCATTATCGCAACCGAGAGCACTTTGCTACTATACGCACAGCGTCGCTGGTACGTTAAGGTTTTTATTGTGATAGAGTTGTATAGTGAGGGCTGGCTTTGAACACAGCGCTGTGAAACTGCTTAGAGCTGTTAGGATTTCATCAGAATACGAGCTATCCTCGTTGGCTCGGGTGTTATCACTGAAATAGTTTAATGTAAGTTAATAAAAGCTTAAATGCGACACCTGGGCAAATGTAATTTGTGTTTATTAGATATTTTCCAGGCCAATATGCCTAGCAGAGTGCAGGAAACTGTTGATAATAATGAGCTGGCTTTTATTTTCATCTACCTATTATGTGTGTTTGTGTGCAGACATGTGTACGTATATGCACACTCAGTGCAGTGGGCTAAAAAAGATGTTATTTAGTACCAGCTTTATAATGCTGGAGCCCATGTGAGCTTATCTTCTACAGCAGAATTCAGTTTTTAATCTACTCTGCTGCCATTAGGTTGTGTGCTTTTCTTTACAACAGAATCATATTTCTCTACTGAATAGTTTTCTTTTGTGGTTTGAAGACTGCCAAAAAGCAGATTAAGAAGCATTAACTTGCTTTGGCCCGATGTGGTTACCTTCCTAGGTGACAAGGCAAATGCAAGAACATGAACAAGACTCTGAACTCCGAGAGCAGATGTCTGGCTATAAACGTATGAGACGGCAACACCAGAAGCAGCTGATGGCGTTAGAGAATAAACTGAAGGCAGAGATGGACGAGCATCGCCTCAGGTTGGACAAAGATCTTGAAACACAGCGTAACAATTTTGCTGCAGAAATGGAAAAGCTAATTAAAAAGCACCAAGCGGCCATGGAAAAAGAGGTAGGAGATTACAGCTTAGCAGACCAGTCTATATTTGTTAATTACATAAATTGTCCACTTCCCCTCACTGACGAAGAGATGACATTGTAGTCTCTTACATGTCTGTTTTCAGGAGCCAAGCAAATTGCTAATTAGAAAAAGGCTAATACATCACCTCCTTACACTAAGGGGTTTATGTAACTAGAGGAAAGGTATGTCCTTCATCGCAGTGCGTTATACTAAATGTTAGTATACTGACCCCAGAAAAAATACTGTAAGGGTTTTCCTTTCTTTTGTGCTGTCAGTAACTGACTGCCGTCGAGTGTTACGGAGGCAGATTAGCCTGCAGAGAAATGTGCCAGCTCTGCATAAATGTTCGCCATCTAGTTGCTTATGGATATGGGAGGGGGTTATGCTTTTAAATAATTGATAATGAAGTGGTGCTGCCTACAACGGTTATTATTGATTCTTTGTTCATCTTGGATCTCTCAGTGGAGGGCTAAGGATAGAGTTTGTTGTAAGGCGCTGACTTGGTTAGGCAAGACTAGCTGAACAATAAGGCTGAGGAAGGGAGGCACTGGAAAGGACTCCTGCTGGGTGCGTTGATGGGGGGGTGGAATGAGAAGGGAGTGAGGGCAAGCTCCTGAGACTCGTGCTTATTCAGTCATGGTGAGTATCATGGTGACTGGTCCGTGAGTTCTGGGTCTTGAGGCTGAAGTGGAACGTGAGCTGTGATCCATCAGGACTCAAACTGATTTGCTGCTGGATTTGCTGTAGGCTAAAGTGATGGCCAATGAAGAAAAGAAGTTTCAACAGCATATTCAGGCCCAACAGAAAAAAGAATTGAATAGTTTCCTGGAGTCCCAGAAGAGAGAATATAAACTCCGTAAAGAGCAGCTGAAAGAGGTAACTCATCTGTAATGAGAAATGTGACTATCGTACGGTGCACGATACTGTGTGAGAGCAGTGAGCGTTCAGAAATAAAAGTGCCACTGTGCGCAAGAGGCCTTTCGCTGGATGGCAGCAAATTCTGCATTTCATGAGCAGAGACCTGTATGTACTGTTACTTGTTTCAAATCTTTGACCTTAAAGTAAGACAGTTTATTTATATATTGGCACCTCTATGTTTATCTTGTAAAAGTACAAACTCCTCCGTTGATTAATCCTACTTTTCAGCCAGAAACATCCAAATTTTTTTGTCTCTGCCCAGAGGAGGGGTAGTGGCTGCCCCTGGATCCCTGGCAGTGCCCAAGGCCAGGCTGGATGGGGCTTTGGGCACCCTGGGCTGGTGGGAGTGTCCCTGCCCATAGCAGGCCGTGGAACTAGACGGGCTGTGAGGTCACTTCCAGCCCAAACCAGTCTGGGATTCTATGAAATTTGGCAATCCTAAGGAATGAAAAGTGGTGTTTTAAGAAAAGTCATGAGCATTTTTCTCGTACCTTGTTGCTGCAGGTATTGACCATGCGCTGCGGCAGCTGAAGTTTTTTATCACTTAAATGATATTTCTGTAGCAGCAGCAAGAAGGCAGAGCAGTAAAGAGGACCTGCAGATTAATATTTTTTTTAAGGAAAATATCTGTAAAACACCACTTAATTTTAATAGAGAGAGCTGTGTAATAGTTTAATAATCACTGTATTGTAGTGAAAATCATGACCTTTGTGAAATGCAGAGAAACTGTAGAATCAAACTTCCTGATTCTTTTTGTGGAACGACTGAAACCGTAAGCACTATAAATAATTTTTTTTTGAAAGAACCATTTAGCACTCAACCGTCAACTTGTGTGATGCAACTTTGGAACTTGCTCTGAAGGGGACTATTCCCAAACATAGACATTTCCCAGGAGAAAAAAAGGCTAAAGAGCAGTAGAGCCAAGAAAGATCTAACAATAGCTGTAGTAGCGTGGGCTCTTTGCAATAACACGGAGTCTTTTTCTAAGTGGGCAGTAGATCACAGAGCACCAAGAAACACTGATGGAATACAGAAGAGTTCTGTCTCATACTGAAGTCGAAATGTATCGCGACAAGTCTAGTTACTGTATGGGCGTCTCTAGTACGCAATTCCAGCAAGCAGAGTCTTTTGCCAACGATGCTTCAAGCTATATATAGAATTTAATGCAAATGTGGAAACTGTGGCCTTAAGTTTCACCTGTGAACTTCTTTATATTGTTGGCGTAAGTTACAGCGTCTCAATGAGTGGCTCTGCTTTGATCAGTTACTTATAAAACGTGTATGTGTTCCGATCAAGCAAGACACAGAAATTTTCTAATGCGCTTCATGTGGCTGGAGCTTTGTTTAAACGACAGGATGACAACGCTTTCCTTCTCCCATCCGTCTTTTGGGAGCCTGTATAAGCCTTTGTCGGGCAGTATAGAAGGACCTACCAGTGTCCTTGTTCTCAGTGGCAAAAATTTTTATTTTTTAAGCTAATACGTGTGTATGGAAACTGTGGACCTGAACCAGCATTTCAGCCAGTTAAAATGACCAATGTAAAAAGAGGTCATAGTTAAATTTGTTCCACCATGAACTGTCTCCTGGTGTTCCCTTAGATATGCCATATGATGCACTTCACAGAGGCTGGGTTGGTACCGGCCGTGAGAAGACAAGGTGGAACAGCTTTGAAACATAGTTCATTAGGCAGGTCCATCCAGTTGTTCAGGGCCAAGGAGCTTAATGTGACTATTCCACAATTAATTACCTTGCTGTTATCAGGAGCTGAATGAAAACCAGAGCACTCCAAAGAAGGAGAAGCAGGAGTGGCTCTCCAAGCAGAAGGAGAACATCCAGCATTTCCAGGCAGAGGAAGAAGCCAACTTACTGAGGCGTCAGAGGCAGTACTTGGAGCTGGAGTGCCGCCGCTTTAAGAGACGGATGCTCCTTGGCCGCCATAATCTGGAGCAGGACCTGGTTCGGGAGGTAAGAGAACAGGCAGGGATGAGACCTGGAACCTCCTGTGTGAAATGTGAAAATGCGTGGAGCACCTGCAATCCAACTCCGATCTCACTGAAGTGTTAGTTGCCACATCTAAAGTTTCTGGTTAAAAAACAAAACAAAACAAAAAACCCAAAATAAAATGGTTTGATACGTTTTGCAACGCTGTCTGGTAATCCCTGTGGCATTTAGGGGATCATGCAGAATCAAATGGTCAGATTAGTGCCCTGTTGTGGGAGAATTGTTAGATCCAAAAAGTCAACAGACACAACAGTTGGAGTCCTTTCCAGAACATGCTTACTGGGCATCATGTTGAGCATCTAGAACAGGAAGAAGAAAAGTGAAACAAGGAAGGAAAAATTACCGGCAGTGGTGCTGTCTGCTTCTGATAAGATGTAGAAACTCTTTGCTCTGTCCTCAAATGCCTTGGAAAGAGAGAAATGCCCTTGTGGACAAAGTGAAATGTCACGTTGTGAATGGAAATCCAAGAAAGTACAAAGAATCTAATAATTCCCTCTGTCCCCCTCTTAGGAGTTAAACAAAAGGCAGACCCAGAAGGACCTGGAGCATGCCATGTTGCTGCGTCAGCACGAGTCCATGCAGGAGCTGGAGTTCCGCCATCTCAGTACCATCCAGAAGATGCGCTGTGAGCTGATCCGACTCCAGCACCAGACTGAGCTCACCAACCAGCTGGAATACAACAAGCGCCGGGAGCGGGAGCTGAGGCGTAAGCACGTCATGGAGGTCCGGCAGCAGCCCAAGAGCCTGAAGGTACTAAGTGATGTAGGAGCTCTGGGCACGAGGAGCTCGTGGCGGTGGAGAGGTGATACATTACAGCTTGGTTTTCATTTGCAGCATATGCAGGTCCAAGGTGTTTTGAAGCTTGTTAATTTGAAGAGGTGTCTCGTTCTGTAATGAGTACCTCTTTTATCAAGTGTCATATTGGTTGTGTAACTGCCGGCGTGCGACTGCAGCCCGGCAGGCGCCATGCGTATGAACCATGGCAATGGTGATCAGGGTTGCAGTGCGTCGTACGCAGGCCATAGCAGCACTGTTCCCTCATTTTATTTGAAGAGCTGTTATTCTTAGCAATACGCAGTCCTTTTAGTGGCAGTTTAAAATGCATTTTGACTTTGCAGTGCCCTTCCCCCCCTCCTTCCTCCTACACAGTTTTCTGATCCGCTTCTCCCCCTGTATACAAGAATAAAACCCATTTTTTGGTAACGAAGCGGTGTCATTGAAAAACAAACAAACGAAAAAGCTTTGCCTTGCTGTGTGCATCAAAAAGAACTGGGCTGTGGGTCTTGGCTAGCTCACCTTGTTATTGTTTTTATATTAAGGCTGGTATGCTAGCAAGTGTGGGGGAAAGAGAGAGATACCAGCCAAGTGCAGTGTCCTCAGGAAGCTCCAACACTGACCTTTGCTGTGTTGTGCTCTCATGGGTTTCTCATGCTGCCCTTGTAACTGGTGGCTGACCAAAACTATAGGGCCTCTGTAATTGAGGCTCTTAGTGTTTTCATTGTAAGCCTTCACTTCATCCAAAGAAGTCCAGTGGTTTATTCTGAAGTGCCTGAGAAGGGAGTATAAGGCCTTTCACAAAGCTGCCTGGTACATTTCCTTTGAGGGGGCAGACTTCTTCTCTCCACCCAGCGTTCAGCTGTGCCAGTAACAAAATGAGTGTATGGCATACTGAGCATGGGGTTTCTTTGTTGTTCTAGGTCTTTCCTCTTCGTGATATTTCCCATCTGACTTAGTTTTCACCACCTGCAAATTATCTTCTTCCAGCGAAAATAACCAACTTGAAAATAGAATTTCAGAAAAAAAAAACAACCAGAAAATACCTGATTTGTCAATATTGGAATAATATTAAGTAGTGAAAACCTAGCTTGTGAGAACAAGGGACCATCTGATCGCTGTTGAGAATCTCCAAGGATATAGTGTATAAATAGCTGATGACTTCACAGGGAAGCCGCGCTGCACTCTGAGCTGAATAAAACTGAAGCAGCTGTATTAGGTTGATCCTTGTGAGATTAGCATGAATGAGTTCCGCCTCCCCAAGGTGATGCGGCGCAAACGCGGGTGGGCAGCGTGTCTGTTCTCGTTCCCTTGCTTGCAGCCGGGACAGGCGCTCTCAGGGCTGCAGAGACCTGCTTGCCCCCTTGTCTCTGCAGACTCCTTGACCCCTTCCCTTTCCCAGTGAGGACAGGGCTGGGGCGTTTTGCGGGGAGCGCGGAAAGCTTGTGCTTTGCTTTGCCTGGCTGTTCTGCGATTAGCGAAGGATTTCAGGCTTGAGCTGTCAATCCAGCACCTTTGCGTACACGGGGTGCTAATAATGCAGCCTGCTGGACAACCGCTCCGTTTGTAGTACAATCCCCTATTTATCGAGGCTGTTCCCTGGTATTAACTCCTCCTCTTGCTTCTGACTAACGCAGGCGAGCGTTCTTAATTGAATAGATAACTTGTCTATTTGTTCAGTTTCTCTCTCCAGCAACGTTTTCCCTCAAGGGCACATGTTTCAGGCTTTCCCTTTGTTATTTAGTGAGGTCCTTTGTCCTGAAAGCAATTTTTTAACGGTCAGTGTCTGTTGCCACTATTGCAGCACCAGAAGGACCGATAACTGGAATTCACCCTTCAGTGAAAACTGCTCTGTTATTATTTCGAGTGTGTTAATTGTGATGCAAATACCCTCTTGCTGGTTTTTCACAATACTAGGTCAAAATGATCTTGTCAGAAGTCTGACTGGAAATCTTACCCCTCCCTTCTGTTTCCTGTTGTTAAAGCCTTTGGGTTGGAAGCCTGTAAACAGTCTGGTGTCCAAGCGAAACTTCACAGAAAGTGAGGACAAAATAGATGGCTAGTGTTCTGCTGTGCCCTGACGGGAATGTGTAACCTGCTGACACTTCCCTTAGGGACGGGGAGAAACAGCCTTAAAGGTTTCCTGGAGGGAAATAATTTCCTGTGAATTTAGAAAGGGTAAAAGCAATTTATTCCTCTCCATGATATGTGTTTTGGATTGAATGAAACCCATCTCTGTCCTGGTTTTTGCATCAGATTAGCAAAGTGGAATTGTTGGTTTACGCAGTAAAACATGGTGATGTCTAAATTGGGCTGGATGTATTGTCTGATCCCACTGCATCTTTCTAGGTAGCTACAAGTGCTGCGCTTATCACCTACCCTGCTGAGCCTTGAGCTAGTGCCAGAGCAGGCAGTGGAGGAGCTGACGGGAGATACACACATATATATCTGCCCTGCTGCTTCAGATCCCAGAGGTCTTCCAACTTATTCAAGGGACAGGAATCTGTTCCTCTGTTCCTGTCCGCAGTGCTTCAGGATTTGACCATGGTGGCTGACAGTGGGAATGACCTGACTGCCCTAATGTGTGGGTTTAGGAGTTTGGGGTTTTGCTTGTTTTTTCTTACTGTGGCAGACAGTTAGTTTTTTCTTGTCTGCCAGTTAACCACCGTCACTCATCGCTTCTGGGTTTTGCTCAGTTAGAAGCACCCCTGCCAGCCCTCCTGTAGAACGATACAGGGGACTCCAGAACACCTTCCTTTTCAGAGTCTTAAAACGCTCAGTAGATGTTAACCCTCACGAGCTGCTCTTGGAGGCAGGTAAAGCAGATTAAAGGAAAAAATAATTCATTTCCTCAAGCTCATACAGCAAAATCAGATCCAGATACCTTTTCCAGGATTGATGTCTCCCAGCCCTGCGTGCAATCACAAAGTTATGTCTCTGAACAGCACAGAGGTGCTAGCAAAGTGCAAAGGGAAAACTCCATCTCCAGTAAGCCTCCACTGGGACTGGGGAATTGTTCTGTTTGCTAGACTAGCACAACGCTAATGTTGCTTGTGGTGTACGTCTTCAAGCATCTAATCCTTCCCAGCCACTTCTGAGTATCTTTATGAAAACCGGGCTCTTGATACCAAGGGTTAGCATACATCTTACCTTCATCAAACCCTCAGTGGAAAAAGTGTTGCTCTTTTTCCCTGTCCCTTCCCATGCACCGATCTGCTGCTTTTCATAACGTTAAGTGCTGTTCATATATATGTGCCATACAAGCAGAGTCACATGTAAGCATGGCTTTTGGTGCTAATAAATATTAGTCCTGTCCCTCAAGAACTTTTCTTGAAAAGCAACACCCAGGACTGGATCCAGTCCAGTGACAAATGTGAGGCTCTTTGTGCAGAGACAGCTGTATTTAGGCTGGAGCTTTGTTATAGAAGTGTCTGTATTGTAATTGTTTCGCTCAGTAGCAGTGTCAAAGCAGCTGCAGCAACAGTCATTGCCTCTTGTGTATTTTGCTTCCCTCCTTGCACTGTAGATGTTAATATACATTTGTGGATTCTTGAACTCATATCCTTAATGTAATCCTAAATATCCATTTGAATGGATATTTCTCCCATTTGAAACGTGCTGTTTTTTTCTTTGTTTGTGTCCCCTCCATCTTTCCAGTCAAAAGAACTACAGATAAAGAAGCAGTTTCAGGATACATGCAAGATCCAAACCAGACAGTACAAAGCACTGAGAAACCATCTGCTGGAGACCACGCCAAAGAGTGAACATAAAGCTGTCCTCAAACGGCTCAAGGAGGAGCAGACCCGGAAGCTGGCTATCCTGGCTGAGCAGTATGATCACAGCATTAATGAAATGCTCTCCACACAAGCTGTGAGTCGCCTCCGAGGGACCCAGGGTTCCTCAGCCAAATAGGGATGTTTGCATTTTAACCAATCTGTATCCTGACAGCAGGCTCTCTGCTTCCTTGCTACACGCGCCATACCCAGCACAGTTGTTCCTCTGTATTTAAAAAGCAGCATTTAAATGCAGAGAAAAGAGGTATTGCTCTCTTCAGGCAGGTCAAAGTTGAAGCTGCTGTTGCAGAGATGCAAAATGATGCATCCGTGCAGCCAGAGGACTGCTTTTGCATGAAGTCTGACAACATAAATATCCCTGTCAGAGCATCGTTAAATAATGTGCAGCTTGCTGTCCTAAGTCATTTAGGTTTTGATTTGTCAATGCTACCAGCCAAAGCATGTCCCACTGGTGGAACATGCTCATTGAGTCATGGAGGAGTCCAGAGTTTTGACTGTAAATCTGAAATAATGTTAAAAATGTTGTGAAAGTTCTGTGACTCCTTCTCTAAGAGATTTCTTCTCTAAGGAATGACGATATGAGCAGCGCTTCGAGTCCTTGCTACAACTGAACGTGCAGTTCTCTTTGCACTTCTTGCATATTGCGTCCTGCTCACATCACTCTGCAAATTTGATGCTGTGAGGCAGGGCAGCTGGCTTAATTTGTGTATGGGAAGATTCAAAGTTCAGTATCGTATTGCTTTTAGGTTTATGTCATTATATTCATTTGCCTGAAGTCCTGCATTCGCAGGGATACGGACTTCAGTCTCCTGTGTACAGGTAATTGGTTAATCCAGTTGGACAGAGCACGAGATCATCTCTTTGCCTCTAGCAAAAGGAGAGCTGTGGATGTTAGCGCCTCCAGCAGTCTGGTCTCTGCAGTATGGATCGTGGTTCCTGAGGCGCCGCTGCTCCTCAGCATCACTTGCATCGGTGCTGTGGGCTCGCTGTCACCAGTCTTTGTCACTATAGGTCCTCTGTTCAGTGAAATGAAGTACAATAGAGACCAATTGTATTGCTAAGAAAACAAAGTCCCATCCCATTCTCTCCCCCTCCCTGCAGTCCTCCCCCGGAGTGTCATGAGTGGTTACCCCATAGTGAAACGCCTCTATTGTCTGTCTTTCCCAGCTGCGTTTGGATGAAGCACAGGAAGCAGAGTGCCAGGTTTTGAAGATGCAGCTGCAGCAAGAATTGGAGCTGCTGAATGCATATCAGAGTAAAATCAAGATGCAGGCAGAAGCCCAGCATGATCGGGAGCTGCGTGATCTTGAACAGAGGGTATCCCTCCGTCGGGCCCTCCTTGAGCAGAAGGTAAAATGGGCAGGCGAACATCCTTAGCTCCATATTTCAGATCTTAAATTGCACTGTGTTATCAATAGAGGAAGAAATTGCTTTTACCTTGCTGTATTTGGGTGTTTGCCTCTCTGGGGTGATAGCTCAGTGACACATAGGCTAAACTTTCTGCCAGCTCAGCTGTCCTACGTGAGCAGCTTCTGGCTGGGTTAGAGCTGTTCGAAGCGTGCCAGAGGAGCCGTGCCTCTCTGGGCAGAAGGGAAAGTGGACTGTTCTGTCTCTGCGCTGCAGATGAGCTTCCCAGCTCATTAGAGGGCAGACAATAACAACTGAAAGCTAGGGGATTTTTTGAAGTTTGCATGGTATCAGCAGTAGGTATCGCTGAGGAGGAGGGAGCAGCGAGGTAAAATGTATTTGAGAGCCTGTGTTTTGTGGTAGTATTACTTTACTGAAGCTCTGCTCCATTTGCCAGTCTGTAGAGACCAAGCTGCAGTTTCCCCATGAAATGACATTTGTTGTGGAAATGCTGTCTGCAGCATTTCCCTAAGCAAGCTGAAGTGGCCAGACCCACACACCTGCTGCTCCCTAGATTTCAACTTGTAATTGGCTGAGTATTAAGGTGCTCCTTGTTATATGCTTTTCTACACAGTGCCAAACATGTGGCGTGCATAGAAATGTGTGTGAGCAGCCTGCACAGACCAGGGGAAGGGTAATGCACCAGTCAGTGAAAGGAAATACACAGTCAGCCTTCCTCCTGCAAATTTTTTCCCTTTTGATTTGCCTTGTGGGTGCCAGCCGTCGCAGTTCACACAACAGTTCCCAGCTTTGCTGATCAGTGATTATTAAATTAGGGCGATTACTCTGTGGCCTAGAGGTTCTTCACACTTAATTTCTCCCAGAGGCTAACAGGGACATGCAGACCTGACAGAGGGCCCTCTTTGGAATAAAACTGCTCCACCTCACGGTCAGCCAAGGCAGCATCTCCGAGAGGACAGCACAGTCCTGTTGTGCTTTGGTCTCCTGCAAGTAGGCATGAATCTCTGGAAACAAGTATGAAAACAGAGTTCCTGTGAGGCACTCACATGTGTAATAGCAGTCTTTAGACCCCATCGCTGGTTATTTTGCTCCGATCCAGAAGAGAAGGACAGCTCCCGTCACAGCCCTGCAGCTGAGTGTGCATCTGTGCCGGGTGTGCATTGCCCTCTGGCGGCACGAGCTGCCGAGAGCTCTGGGAAGAAACACGTCCCAGCGAGGCTGCTGCTGGTCACTGCTCCTTCTCTGTGGGAGCAGCGTGTGTTGCACTGCACATAGCGTTAGGTTAAAAGTTGAAGCGAAGCTGCTGAATTAAGGAAACGCACATCAACCGATAATGGTAATGTGTGAGCCCTTCGGCGTGGAGCAGGATTGAAGTCTCTGTGTGTAGAAAGCCCCAGCGAAGCATTTGAAGTCAGTAGTGGTGGTAGGAAGCTTAGCGATGCTATGTCATTTTAAAAAATGAAAAAATGAAGACCTAGCCTAATTTTTGTCTGTGTGTGTGTGTGCTCTGCGTGTCCCTATGTGACTACTGCGTCAGAATAGCAAAAGATTGGATGGTCCTTCAGTTTCCATAGGTGGGAGCCTTTGTTTATCAGTGCATGCAGCACTAGTGCATTGCAGCTTAAAGCCATGGACCAGTGATGAGACTCTTCCTGGGGTTACAGTGACTTAGGGAAAACGTGGATGCTAAGGTAGATGCATCCTCCTCTTGCAAGGGTATTTGTTGGGGGAAGGGGGGTGTTCTGGTTCTGTAAGAATTAAGAGTTGCGAGTATTCTGGTGTGGGTCGCCCAGCAATGTCACCTGGTGTTTGCTCACATGCGCTAACTGAACCTGGCAGCCAGAGAAAGGGCAGGTATGTGCGCAAGATGAATGTCTGAATTTATATTCACAAATATATACATAGCCTGTGGCAAAGTCAGTCCCTGATGTTCAATAATAAAGCAGATTCCAGAAGTTAGAGTGTACATAGGACTCTGCTTCTTTCTCAACACAGTGCTCTTCATTTTTGATGGTGCCCATCACCATAGTAACTCGCCAGAGCCTACATGTCTGACTTTGGCTGAGGAGGGAGTAGCCAACCCCATCAGTGTGCAGCCTTTAAGTGCCAGTGACTGAGGCGCTGTACAAGCTATACCCTGATGCTATGTTGTTTGTGTTGCACCAGTAATGAGCATGTCCCAAGAGTGTCTTTAAAAGACTTCAGAATTCACTCGTTTTCTTCCCACATGCCTCAGACACCTCATCTTCAGAGTCTCTGCATCCTGAAGTCGTTTCTAAGTGATGTCATTTTAATGCGGTGTGTTGGGCATGCCTTTCTGTGAAGTTCAGTCGCACTAAGTCCTGTGTGTTACGCTGTCGCAAAGCCTGAAAACTGAGCAGCTGGACGTGCTGAAGACGCTGTAGTTTTTGGAAAGGAAGGGGAGGATTCTGCTTAGATAGCAGGACTGGAAAATACAAGTGGAGCGTTTTGAAGAGCTAACGTTAGAGAGGGCATCTTCTTACTCATCTGCCTTTTCCAAGCCAGCTGACCACTGCTTGGCCTTCAGCAGGAGTGAGCAAGGCGGGGAGAGTCAGTGTCACTCACCTAGCGCTGAGAACCAGGCAAGTGGATAAGGCTGTTTCTGAAAGCCCCAAATGGCTCAGAAGATGACTCACGATGGAGCAGATTGTTTCCTAAATTCCAGATGAAATCACTTTGCATATTCCCTGACTAAGGCAAGAGATCACTTAAAAGTACAGCGCTCTGCCCAGTACCTTCAGCACAGACCAGGATAACACCTCTTGGCCGCGTTGCTGCTGACAGCAGGGGAGATGCCAGTGAGCTGTGCTATAAAAGTCTTGGCTGCTGCTTTTCACCCATTTGGTCTTTTTCACCCAGGCCAAAAGTAGCTTTTTCAGTGCTGGCAAGAAGATAACAGAGTGATTCTTTGGTTCTCCACCTGACTGCAAAGATTTCAATAAGAAGGGCTTTCATCACTGTCTGATGGGTGTCAGGAGGCCGTAGCCCCGTGTTTTCTGTACTTAGAGAGCTGATCGCTGCACCTCTACCAAAGTACCAGTGGGAGCTGATTTGGAACAGTGTCACGGGGGAGAAATTGGAGTTGCCAGCTTGCATATCATCTAGCTAGTAACCTGCCACACAATTCAAACATCGCAGCCTACTTTCTTCAGCCGTGCACCCTGGAGAAAGTATCAGGGTAATGAAATATGAGGCACCGATTTAGGAAAGGGGTAGATAGGAGGTGACAAACATGAGCTAAGAAAAGCTGGCCGATGAGCATTGGAGAGGAAGCTGAATGTGGGCTCATGCATTGAATCCTGGAGAAAATAGCGGTCATCATCATCAGATTCCGCTATAAACAGTGAAGGTCACATTAAGCTGTGTTGGCAGGTGTCTGACTGTATAGGCACTGTGCTTGGCTGTATCTGAAGGTGCTTTCCCAGTAGGCTTTTATGGAAGCTGTAGATTTTGCTGCATTTTAAGATTAGCCTATGTCAAGCCGTTGGTATCACTGCAAACTTTGGCTTTGCCCCCCTAAAACTTTTGTAATCACTAGAGAACCGGGACCGAGACCCTCCAGCTGGGGTTCACCATGCTGTGGCATGTGCAGGTCGATGGGACTGACCCTTTTGCATTCAGAACGAATTGTTGTCAGTGGACATCTGATCTAGATCCAGTGTCATGTAGAAACATGGGAGAAGGTTCCTCGTTGGCTTGCTGTTACAAGATTTTGAGGCCATGCCTGTAAAGGAGTCCCACTACTACAGACTGTCTCTTCTTTTTTCCTTCCTAGATTGAGGAGGAGATGCTGGCGTTGCAGAACGAGCGTACCGAACGGATACGAAGCCTGCTGGAGCGTCAAGCTCGCGAGATCGAAGCCTTTGACTCAGAAAGCATGAGGCTAGGTTTTAGTAATATGGTTCTTTCTAATCTCTCCCCCGAGGCGTTCAGCCACAGCTACCCGGGAGCTTCTGGCTGGTCCCACAATCCTACTGGGGGTGCAGGACCTCACTGGGGTCATCCCATGGGTGGCCCACCGCAAGCTTGGGGCCATCCAATGCAAGGTGGACCCCAGCCATGGGGTCACCCCTCGGGGCCCATGCAGGGGGTACCTCGAAGTAGTGCGATAGGGGTCCGCAACAGCCCCCAGGCTCTGAGGCGGACAGCTTCTGGGGGACGGACGGAACAGGGCATGAGCAGGAGCACAAGTGTTACTTCACAAATATCCAATGGTTCACACATGTCTTATACATAACTTAAACAATAACTGAGGGTGGCAATTCCACTGGAGCTGTCTGCCAACAGAAACTGCCTACAGACACCAGCCCAGCAGCCTCCTCAGTGCGGTGCTGACGTGTGGAAGCTGGGTGCACATCGAATATTGTATTCATTTTGTAAAGCATTACGTTTTGTGTTTACTAACTGGGATGTCATAGTATTTGGCTGCAGGGGTTGGGGGGGTGGTTTTTTGTTTGGTTTTTTTTTTTGTTGTTGTTGTTTTACTTTTTGGAGGGGTCTTGGGGAGGGCTTCTGAGAAATATATGCAATTAGTCAGAAGAGTTGGCTGGTGGTCGTCACACTGACAGGACAGAAGGGCCTCAGACTGCCCTCGTCACGCCATCCGTAGGAAGTCTGAGGGAGAACGGAGACCTCCTCCCATGTCCATAAATTTCGAACTTTGCCCTGTAAAAACCAGGCGAGCTGCCTTTAAACCACCATCCAGGGAAGGAACAGCTGGATCTTCTGTTCCATTTTTATTTGTCACTAAATTGGATACATTTCTAGGGTATTGCCTCTGCCAAGAGGCATTTTCAAAGACTTGTAGGTGAGGAAGAAGGGTGAGACGAGAGGAGGCTGGGAGACACCAGGGCTCAGCAGGGCCCCTCTACCCCAAGCACCCATTCCGTGTCGTGTAAGAAGTGACATTCTCTCAGAAGGCACTGGTCAGCTTCCTGAGAACCGTGTAGGTAAACCTGTCTGGAGGGAAGAGGCTAGAAATGTTTGAAATTGTATTCCTGCTTTGGCACTCCCTGACTGTGCTGCTGGTAGCTCAGATGAGGTTGGGCAGAGGAGCGTAAGTAATGCACTTGTACAGCTAATACTGTGACATCTCATTTTAGCTAAGCATCAGAGTAATTCTTGGAGCCCAGCATAGTCCTTTTTGCTCCGTTCAGAAATGTTAGACTTTCAGCCAATCAGTCTCAAATGCCAGAGGTATTTTGAAGGATGCCATAGTCACAAAATGCCATTGATCGGGTTTTTCATTATTACACTACATCCACCAATTTTATTACCTTTTTGGCTTGTTGCAATTTCCTGTTTACATGTAGAGTGTAGCCAACTGTTTAAATGTTTAGTTGCCACAGTGTACCAGGAGGAGCTGAGCCAATGACTCTTTCCCAGCTGATGACTAACCCACATCACCACTGTAGATCTTGCTGCATGTGAGGCTCCTTTTTATTATTTTCGTTGCTGCAATACTTCACAACTTTTACAGTCCCTTGAGATGCTGTGATACTTTGGCAGCGTATCACACCACGCGACAAGGCGCTACTTCCAGAGGCTCGTTGGAGCTGCTGTACTACTGAAAGGAAGCAAAGGAGGCTGTGAAATCCATACGGTGGTAAAGGGGTCAGGGAGTCTCGTTAACCGAGCGACTTTGTGGCATCGTGTCATCCCTTCGTGCTGGGAACTGGAGATGCCCCCGTGCTCTTGTGCCGGTGCCAGGGCGGTCTGGGTCAGCCAGCACTGGGGGGGTAGGGGAAGAGCAGGTAGATGAAGTTTGACTTGAGGCAAAGATTTCCGTCTTGGGGACTGACCAGCCAGGGTTCTTTGTAAATGTTTTTCCTTGCACACTAATCATCTTGAAGAAAACACTAGCTGCTAACTCTAGGATTTGCCTTTAATATGTTTATAGGGCTCAAAAGCAAGGTTTTCCGAATGTGTTTGTCCATGTGACATATTTATATAGTAAATACTCTAGTGTCTCGCTGCTGTTCAGTACTCTCAACAGGGCGACGTTCTTTCGTTAGCTAAATTAACATCCACTCCCAATCCTTAACTCTCTGCCAGTGTCCAGTGAATCCAACTGGGATTTCTAGCATCTTGATGTAGCATATCACTCTAATCGAAGATGGAAACTCTACCAAAATATGTTTGAGCGGCCCCTTAGTAAGGAGCTTTGTAGTACTAAGAGTTGGCAGAAGCCTGGGATGAGGTGGTGGTCCCACGGAGGTGATTCTGGTTGTCCCCTGGGGCAAGTGGTGACCGTGACCTTGTCCTGTCCTTTCCTCTGCTATTTTTTTTTTTTTTTTAATGTGGAATTGGATGTTTTTGGGGTCATTCTTTTGCATTGCAGTGTTGTTGAAATGCAGCGAAACTGATTTAGGAAAGGTTACCTGTATTTTCCTGGGGTTAGAAAGAAAGACAAAAATTAAATGGAAGGCCAAAATTGTATTGGGATTTACCATGTGAGTGTGGAGGGTGTTCCCGGAGCATGGTGCTAACACAGCGTTTTGAAGTTCAGCTCCTCTATCCCAAACAGCAGCAGCGACAGCGGGGACAGGCTATACCTGCAAGTTCAGTGGGTTCATTCTTTTGCTTCTGTTATGGTTTGAATTTGGTCAAAGTCTCTGGCTTAAATTGAGCTACTTCAACAGAATTCTCTCAACCCATCTCTTTGTGTAATGTCAAGCATGACTAAATGCTGAATCCAAATGATGGCTATCCCATATTGGCTTCTTTTGTATTCAAAAAGAACTGTGTAGTAACCATTTTTACATGTATATCATGTGCAGACCTGGACTATTCCAACAAGTTAATATTTTAATTAAAATAGTTTGCAAAAACTGATTCAGATCAACTGGTCTAAATGTGTGTGTCCCTGTGTGTACGTGGGGGAAGGAAAGCTGTCCCAAACAAGCCTGATTTCGAGAGAAAACACCCCATTACGCAGCCGTAGCCAGAGGGACTCAGGGTCAGGCCGTGCCTTGGAGGTCTGTGAGGGAGGCCCTTGGTGTTGAGATAATGTATCTCAGGTGTATTTCTGAGATACATCAACAACTACAGAATTACGCTAGAGAGCCGCAAACACTCTCTGAATCAGTTTGCAAACTCTTATTTTTAAAAGTAAGACCGATGACTCCGTATTGTACTCGTTGCAGTCATGCCCTAACTTTGGTTTTAAAAATACTGTAATCTGTAAATTGTGGAAACTACTCCAGTACCTCAGCAAAGATGTTCTTTTACATCTTTTATGTTCGTATTTAACACTGGGGAAATTCTTCTGTGTGGACTACTTCTAAACTTTATTGCAGTATTTTCAAATCACCAGCTCGACCCCTGAAATCTCTCATTCTGTGGTTATTTTTCTCTCCCCTTTGCAAAGACCTAAACTTCTGATGTAGTTTAGCCCACAGATGGAAAAAAAACCAAACAGTGGAGCCAGCATTTTCACCTCTTTCAGATTTGAATTTCTTTTGATTTTATTTAACTAAAGTCAGTGAAAAGGGACCACGTTTCTCTCTCCCGTTCTCCATGGGCCCAGGGAGTCAGCAGCCCCCTCTCCCTCCCATGCTGAACGCTACGTGCTTTCTTCCTTGGATGCAGCCCTGAAATGGAGCCCCGCTCTGTTTCACCTGCGTTTGCTCCAAGCCTGTGGAGCTTCAAAGGGGTCGAAGAAATTAATGTGGTACGATACCGAGCTTTCCACAGAAAACTCCCAGCAGCCGTCCCTTGCCCGGCTTTGGGGCCGGGCTGGCATCGCTCTGCGACCCACCCAGCCCTCCCGCTCCCGACGAAGGTGCACTGCATGCGAGCTGTAACCGGCACGGGGTGCACCCCGGTCCCTCCGGGCTGATGCTGTTTATTAACGCCCTAAGGGACAGGGACCCCTCGCACCTCGGGCTGCTCTGCCCCCTTGACCCCGCTTACGTGCCATTTCTTGAGAGGCAATAAATCGTATTGTACCACTGTCTACCATTACTCTGTTGAATACGCACATCTCTGGATATATATATGGTATCTCATTTGTATATATTTATATACTCTGTATGTACGTGTGTGTGGGTATACGTGCACGCACACCTCACGCTGTGCATTTCTGTCAGGGCGCTTCAGTTCTGCTGTTCTTTAGCACTCCTGTTTATGAGCAAAAGCAACCCCAGCAGCAGGGCTCCTACGTCTGCACCAAGCTGTGCTAGGGCTGAACGCAGTCAAGAACTCCTCGCTTAAATGCTGCCCTGCTAATTGTAGCTTTCTTTTTCTGGGGCACGGGAGGGTAGGCTAGCTGCTATGGGTGTGCTGGGAAGGAGAGAGCTCCCAGAGGGTACCAGAAAGTCGGAAGACGGCAGAGAAGAAAACAAGATGGTACAAGCGCTAGGAAAGCAGTTGAGGCAATGTGCTGATCTGCTGGGGGGGCGGTGAGTGGGCCGGTGAAGTGCTCAGCAGGCTGAGCTCAGAGTCCCCAGCTGCATCTCGCCACAAAAGATCACGAGCCCGGCACGGTCTTGGCACGCTGCACCGGCACTAACTTTTGGCATTCCTGAGCTCAAGCCGCCGCTGACTGAACACTGTCTGCCTTTGTGCGCGTCCCGTGGCTAGAGCAGGTTGTGTGGAGGATCAAAGGAGAAGCTGAGTTGGAAGATGTAGGAGATGTGTGTATGTGTGTACGGCACGTACGTACATACATTTACACACGCAGACACTTCTGGTCCGTTCTTTATTCTGCTTAGGCCTGTGCGTGCTGTTCTGGAGTCTAGTAAGCAGAGAACAGCCTTGTTCTTCTCCTGGGTGCTTGCTCTGCATTTTTGGTCAATCTTGCCCTGGTCTTTCTCATAGCAGAGGGGTGAGTGCCATGCGGGACACCACGAGCTCCTCAAGCCATGAAGACCCTTCTGACCTTCTCCTTTGTCCTCTGCAGACCCCACCTTAGTGAGACATCTGGCAGTTTGAGGGATAAGTGAGCCTTGCGTGTGTTCAGGTCACAACTGTTCATCCAGCTGCGATACTTACCCCGCGGGGAAGCCCAGCCAGCTCAGCGGCATGCCAACCACGGGCTCTCCATGCTAGCAGAGAATTTGGAGGCAATTTCCCCATCCCGTCCCTTTTGCAAGGTTTCTTGTGAGTTTGTTTTAGGAGAGGCTTGGGTTACCCTTTCCGAAGGAGTAGTGTCACCTTTAGCTGTGCTGCCTGAGGGACATTCCCATCCCAGTGCTGGCCGGCAGCGAGCCCAGAGCCACGGGCCAAGGATGGAGAAGTGGCGGGTGCCCAGACAGTGGCGCTGGTCGGTGTCCCCCTGCTGTGTTTGTCTCAGTTTGCACTTTTACGAGTTGATTGAGCCAGAGTCTGTTGAGAAATACATGTTGAGGCGCTTTGGAGGGTTGTGGGTAGTTGTTTACAAGCCCAAAGAAAAAAAAAAAGAAAGAAAAAATCTGATGGATCTAGTGGTTATAGTAAACATCACCCCACCGGGCACGGTGGCAGCAGATAACCCTGGTTCCTGTTGCACAACGAGGTTCAGCCCGCTGGGGCTGTGACGCTGCCTGCCGCATCCCAGCCTTTGCTGGGGAGGGAAAGGCCTGTGTCAGCTGGGGAGGGACTTAGTAAATGGGATTTGCTGGCAAACAAGCAGCTTAACCACCGAGCTGTGGGTCTCCACGCCTGCGCTTCACCTGAAGGCTCCTCTGGGGCGGAAGGGAGGCAGTTTGGTGCCTGACCGTTGGCTTTGCACCCGTCTGGCGTCCTCAAAACACCCTAAAGCCATGTTCTAGGGAAAAACCAACCCGCCCAGCACCGGTTCCCTCTCTCCTTGCTTTTTCTGAGTGCACACACTGAGTCCAGGAACCAGTAACCAGGGCGGGTGAGTGTTGCCCCCATGGATGTGAACAAACCTGGGGGGGATCTTCCCCGCCGCCTCGCCCCTCCGGTCCCCTGCCCCGCTCCCCACCCTTGAGTTACGGGTACCTCAGAACATGCACAGTTTGAATTTTCACTGACAATTAGTTTAATTATTGTGAGTGAAAAGAATTGTAATTATCTGTAAATATGTAGTTAACAAATTGACCTAGTTTCTGTATTTTTTAAGTTTTTGTACTAAAATTTATAGATACAGTCTGTGCCAGCTAGCAAAAAGCTACTGTAATTGCCAGTCGTAGTTCAGCATGCATCTAATCCCCGAGACTTGTCCAAGTGATGCTGTAAGGAATTGTGCTTCGGTGTTGTGAGCTGGGGAGGGGCGGCCGCCGAGGGGGCCGGAGGGCTGGGGGGGGCCGGCGGCCGCTCGCCGGGGCAGTTTGGCTGCGAGGCTTCGGCCAGGTCGTCCGTGTGCGCTGTCGTGTGCCGTGCGGTGGCAGTGCGAGGGACGGAGCGGTGGCTTCCAGCTTGCTCTGGGGCTAAACTCAACGGGAACCGAGTTCAGGTTCTTTGCTGCAGTTTAATACCGGCTTCTTATGGTGTTTTTCAACCTCTCTAGAAATGATGTTTTTCCCCCGCTGACTGCTTTTGTCTTAAACCGGAGACCATCTAAATCTACTGGAGGAAAAACAAACAAAACAAAAAAAAAACCCAAAAAAAGACTTTCATTTAAGATCGTTGCCTGCTTTTAGTGCCAGGATCACACATTTCTATGGCAACTCTGAGCTCAGCAGAGCTTAGAAATCGGCACAGGGTTGTTCACGAGCTGAAGTACCCAGCTCCAGCAGAGCCCGACCGCAGCCGGCGGCGGCCGCGGCGGGCGAGTTTGTGGGTGCCATGCGGTGGCTTGTGGGGGGTCTCGGTGTCCCTGCCCCGGCTGGCTTGCGCTGCGAGACCCGCCGCTGAGCGAGGGGTGGGCTCCCCGCGCTTCCCAGGGATGAAGGAAGGACCTTTGCTCCTTGTCTTGTGGCAGAGGCAAGTCTGCAAGTCGAGAGTAGCTTTGCCGAGCGTCCCGGGAAGCTGCAAGCAGAGGAGTTTGAGCGCCGGTGAGGCTGTGCTCGCCAGGTCTGGTTTTCCCGGAGGTCGTAGGGGACGGGAGCTCGTAAGGCTTCAAGGATCGGAGAAGGAGAGGCATACGTGCGCGTACGGGTTTGGCTTCTGGCAAGCAAACCACCCCCTTCCTTTCTTCAGCTTTTCTTCCCTCCTAACCCCCCCGCAGCTCTTCCCCTGCTTGCTTGGAACAGGAACATTTTCTTACCTGCCTAGAAACAGCTAAAAGATTT
>VWZZ01006780.1:1017-32636 GCA_013399095.1 Psophia crepitans
TGGGGAAGGTCCCCGGTGCCTGCGGTGCTGCCACCGCGCCTCGGGGGTACCCGGTAAACACCAGGGAAGTTGCCGTGCTGTAACGTACTCTGCTCCACAAAAAAAACCAACTTTGTAAAAAACAAAAAAACCTCTATCCCAGTGCTGAGGTGGGTCCCAGAAGTACATCAGGAGTTTGTGTGAGCTTTCTTTTAGGAAAAAAAAAAATCTTCTTGGCTCTGGTTTTACTCACTCTTAAACTTATCCATTCTTCTTAGTGATTTTCTTACCCACCTGGATCTGCTGGGGTTAGGCAGAAAAATCAGCAGGTTGTTTCCTCGGCGGACTCTTCTTGAGGTTGTTTCATCGGCTGGTTCGTGCCCAGTGGATGGTGGTTCTGTATAGCTGACAGGGTGTTGTGGAGTCTCCGCGGAGCCCCAGAGGTGTGTCGGCGTGTGGGGACACCTGTGCCCTGGTCGGTGTTTGCCTAGTTAATACGCTCTTGCGCATCGGGTTGATTGGAAGGAATGTCTTTACCTATGAGAGTGATGGATGGATTTCTTTAAAGTTGAGAGAACTGAGACTTACAAATAAAAGTAGATGGTGTTTGGTGGAAAGGTTAAACGTGGTAGAATGGAGTTTTTGCACCTTTTTGAAGAATGCTGCTTGGTTTTGTCTGTGTTGTTACACATATAGCATGTTGTCTCAGTCCACTGCAAATGTTGAGCTTGTTATCAGTGTTGTGAAGAGAAACATGCAACGCTGTGGTTGCTCTACTGGAAATGCGTCAAATGATTTGGGTTTTTGTTTCAGTTGGAAAGTTCCTTGTGCATGAAAGATTTATCTGCTTCGTGAAGCAGGTGTGGTTTTGCATGAAACTTTTTCAGGCGATTACATTCTCTTCTGCATCATAAAATACTGTTTGACACCGCTAGATGCAAAAGTATATAGTTGAATCCTCCTAATATAGGATTGCTTGCTTCTCTTAAAGGTATAATAATAATAAAAGTCTTTTTTCCTAAATGCATTTGCCATTTTAATGTAAGTCTGAAGAGTGTAGTTGTATCTTTCTCACTCATAAGTGTGCTGTTAATGTCCTGGAAGATCTGTGAATACCTGTGTTTTAATTCCCTCTGTTAGGGAGCTTGTGAATGGTTTGGCGATACTTCTGTCTCGAAGGTCACTTTGTTAATGATGCTCGTAACTGAAAATGGCTTCTTTGGGCTGTGTGAGGAGGCAGCGGTTATTTGTTCTTGGTGTGATTCATTCTCGGATAGTTTTCCAAAGAATCACAATTTTAGCATGAGATGGTCAACTAAGCAATGAAAGGTTTTCCATAAAATACTTATGTTGACGCTTAAAATGTTTGGCTCGTTTGTTGAGCTGTACTCCCAGAAAGACATTCTTGTACAGGGATGGAAGAAAAATGGGCATTTGATCAGGATTTGGATAATGAAATGACAAATTACAACTGAAGATACTGTATCTTGGTGGGGAGTTCTTACTGTGTGCTCTGCAGAGGTGACTGCCTGGAGGTGGCCATGACATGTCACTTAGTTTCACTAGTTTGTGTGGCTCCTGAGGGACATGTCACTTAGTTTCACTAGTTTGTGTGGCTCCTGAGGACTTCTTCATGTGCAGCTATAGGGAGGTTTTCTGAGGTGCGGCTTACGTTGCTTTGTTCAAGTAAGAAGTTGTGCAGTTGGAGGAAGGAGTGTAATTATTGATGGTGCAAGGGTTTGTTAAAATTGAGAGTTTTCGAGTGTTCAATTCTAGCTCTTTGCCTTTGAAAGAGTGATTTGGTCACCTGTTGGCGATGGGAAAATTTGAAGACTCTTTGAATATTTTCTGGTTCTTTTTATATTCTTTGTGGAAGGCATATTCATGTCTCAAAACCGTACTAAAACTGTGCAGTGCCATTACCGACAAGTCATACAGGGATAATAAGGTATTAGAAAACGCACTCTTACTCTCATGGTTGTATGTTGCAGTGCCTTGTGGTGGTTGCAGGTTAGAACTTTCTATATATACAGTTCTTTGTGGACTGTTACTGCTGTTGTGTTGCCTGCATTGATTTTTGCCTCCATTTATTCTTTATTGCAGTCTAAAAGTTGGTTTTAATTGGTTGCCCACAGGATTGGCTTGGCTTCTGCTACTTGTTAAGAAAAAAACATCTGTCTTTGCAGGTAAGAGCCTTTGAATTGAAGACTTCTTTATATGCATATTGAGTATGTCTTAAGAAATATTTGAAGTTTTTGGAATCTGTGAGTTGGTATCGAAACACGTGGGTCAAATAATCTATAGCTAGTCTCTTTACTTTGACTCCCACTGGTGATGGTGGTTCTGGCAGTGTTGTTCTTGTCAACAGAATTTTCTGCCAAACTAATGTTTTGTTGTTTTATCAGCATGTGGTAGTCGGAACACTCTCCCAGTTATTTTGCCCTGTTGGAAAATATAGCTACTTCAGTGCAGGCCACAGGTCTGCGTGTTTCTGACTATCGGAGTTTAGAAGTGTACAGTAGTCGGTTCTAATTAGGTTTTGCAGCACTTAAAGCGATCCGGTTCAAATTAGCTCAGAGATGACTTAGTCTAGCATGTTTTAAAAAAACAAAAACAAAAAAGCAAAACTGTATCTGTAGTTTTAGTTCTGGCTAGAGAGTCTCAGCTTGGATACTTTAAAATTCTCCAGTATTACTCCAGTCTTTGTCCAAGAATTGCCAACTATGTGGGGTGGGTGTGTGAACCGCGTGGGTATTGTACTTCAATACTCCCCAGGGACTATGTTGAATCTTCTAAACTTTTCTTAATTTGAAAAATGCATACATCTTAGAAGGCTAGTATGGTATTTTTATCAATGTATGCATATGACCCAAATTCTGCTTATTTTACTGACAAGCATATGGGTGGAAGAAGTGGTATTGTCATCTGGTACACCTTTATCCAGTGTATCATCAATGCTTCTAAAGACATTGCTGTTAAGACAAATAAACATGCTGTTAAGATTCACCAAATGAGTTGAATCAGTTTGATTGTTGACAGCCCTTGACTCTCTGTTTTGATCTCAGCTTGTTAATGGGGGTGGCTCCTCCGTAGTACAGCTCTAGGGTTTTGTGCTTCTGGTCTCCAAAAATATGCCAAACATGCAAAATGACAACAAACCCCGTTTTTGCCTTAAAGTACTTCTTTGTGCAAGGGGAAAAGCAGGCAGCCTTCAGCACCTCTAACAGCCCAAGAAGCTTACAGCAACAGCTTAACAGGCGTGTAGCCCGTTCTGTGTCTGAGTTAATGTTGCCCTCCGCATGTATGTTGATCTTTACAAGTGAACAGTGGAGTATTCGAGCAGGCTTTGCTTTTTCATTACTTGGAAAATTTGAGTGGGTTATTGTCTCCTAAGTGTGCTTTGGAAAAAACAGGACTTGTGAATCCCTAGAAATCTGAAACTTGGCCTTTTTGGTCCTTGTGATTTTTCTTTAAATCACAGAAGTGAAACTAATACTTCGTTAAAGCACTAAAATCCTGGAAAAAATTGAAGCAACTATGTTTTGAGTTGAAAAAATATTTTTTTGGCCAAAAATACTTGATGGTGTAAAGTCCTTGAAATTCTTTTAATTCACACCATGCTACTATTGGCTTTTGTTTAATAGCAAGCACTTGCTTAGTATCATGCGTGGATTTAACTGCGCTGAAGTCATTGCAGCTAGTTTTTCTCACAGTTATACACCTAAGCAGCTGTTGTAGGTTGGGTTTTTTTTTGTTGATAGTGATTTAGTCGACCTAAATAGAATACTTGGTAACAAAACTTCAAGATACCTCTTAGCATTTATAATGAAGCTTTAAATTTAGTGCAGGATTGAAATGCTTGCATTATCCCAGAAGTTATGCAGATGTTAAATGCTCGAACTCTTGAGAATTCTTCTGTAACCATATCTGTTAATTTGTCTTTTGGGCTAGATTCATGGAATCGTTAGCAAATGCAGTTACATGATGTTCTAAACCAGCAGATCTGAGCAGAAAAACCTTCCCAAGTTGCCTCTTCAGCTTATGGCCATGTCAGATTGTCATCCTTCTTGCATTAGTAAGGAAACAAGTAAAAGTGAGCTCCCATTTAACAGAAGAAACTTAAAATGTCTAACTCCTGATGCATAAAAAGTTCTGAAACTCATTTATTTGTATAATAGGTAACAGAGGAAATGTAAACCTCCTAGCAAGGTTTGCTATTAGTATTTTAGCTTTTAGAGCAAAGATGCTAAAGCAGGGATGCTTTTATACCACCGGCTTGCCTCAGGGTCATCTAATTCAAAAGCAATTCTGTAGCATAATGTTGCCAAGTTTGGTTTTACAGTCCCCTTTGCCTACTTTAAGGAAGCCATACTAGAATTGTAATTTTAACTTTAGTTTCAGAGATTGCAATGAGTGTTAGGCAAATTTAAAATAAACCTACGAAATCATTGAGAAGTACTTCTGTTTTAAAACAGTGCAAAAAATGTTACATGCTTTCTTAGATGTGCATGTAGCACAGGCAGTTCTCACTTTGACCTGTGTTTTTCTTCACATAGGTGAAAGTTATTTTGCTGTTGGAAAATGACTGGGCAATGAACTGTATTCTCAAGTAAATTTAAGTGTTTGTGTAAGAGATAAATGCAAGATGTTGCTTTTGTTACCTTGCCCTGAAGATGGGAAAGCTAATTTAAAAAAAAAAAAATAAATCCCTGAGGCTTAGTATATATTCCCCTTTCTGCTGCGGCCATCCCGTGGTGGAGCTGGTGTTTTCTTAGTGGTGCGTACAGCTGGAGCTTTTTAGACCTTCTCATGTTTGTCTCGCAAGTTCCAGTCTCTCACAAGATGGTGTGGTAAGGAATTGGATGTTGGTTACAGCAGCTAGAGCAGCAGGGCTGGCTTTGGGCCAGTGGGCTTGTCTGCTGGTTCCTTGAAGGAGGAAGGTTGTCCGCACTCCTGGTGTCAGCTGGATGTGGGCCAGTGCCGTTGCTTGAGTTCGTTAACGCATGGAAGGGTTTAGTTCTGGTTTATTGGGCAACGAAACAAAATACTTAAGTACTCAGTGAAGTAATCTGATGTCCCATCATGCAAACAAAGGAATTGCTGATAACTTTTCTTTTTTCCCCCTGTAGAAGAATTGTTACTCTTCTTTTCATTAAGTGCTGAGTTCAGCCTTACCTGACCTGGTTGAATTGTTGGATTGTGGCTTTACCTAGTAGTTAAGGATGTATTCAAGGCGTGTCTACTCAAAAGGGATTAGAACACCTGGAGAGGCAAATGCAGCTGCCTCAGGTTTGGCTGTGCTGGGATGCACCACTTCGCTGAACGTGAAATGTTGGCAGGTAGTTACTGATGGTGGTCATGGCTTTCGCATATGGCCAGAAGTCTTTGGTGGTGCGCTGCCTCCTGGTGTTGTGTTGTATCATCTGTTTCATCCTTGATTTCTAATGCTTAGTTAACACCACTTGTATGTGACTAATGGGAGCCTTAGAGGTCTATCCGTACAGATACTGCACTGGCTTGTATTTAGGAAGTCAAGAAAGAGATGAAGTGGCTGAGGTGAAAGAAGGTGCTACTGCTGGCTGCTGAGCTGGTGAATTGTGCTAGTATTAGTATGATGCTTTCAGTCTTTGCTGAAGGTTTATCAAGAATAAGTGAGAATTAACTAGTTTCTTGTTTATCTTGAACTTCTGATGTGACCTCATGCTCTTCTGTAGAATGCGTACAAGGTAACTGTCGAAATCTACCTGTTTAAAATTGATCTTAAGCTTCCACTAACCTCAGCTGCAGAGGTAAAAAATCACTTGCTTGTGTCTGAGATGGAAGGTGTAATATTAGAACATCTGCAACTATTAAAAAACTATACCTTGTTTTTGAAAGTTATAAAGGTCAAATATCTAGCTAGGATGTGTATAGATGTTAATCTAGTTTAGGTGCTGTCTGTACAGTTGCAGTGTCTGGGGCTAGTTTGTAACTGATAGCTGGCTTCATGGTCGCCTAGACCTCTTGCCTTTGCTGGGAGAAAACTAGAATATCAGTATAATCTAGATGGTGCCTGTCAGGATGCTGTGAGAGTCTCACTGCTGCTGGTTGCCCATAGTGGGTTTTGTTTATGTTCCTAGTTGCCTTCACCTGGGAGGAGATAAAATCCCTCTCCAAATGAGAGAACACTGTTTATTTCCCATAGGTGTGCAGAATTTTTCAGTTACACACAGGTATCCACAGGTACAGTGGATACCATATCAGTGTATGGTAAATTAATTTTGTTTGCTTGGCTAAAATACCATTTTTGCTTATGTTCCATTGAATATTCAACCACTGATATAATAGTTCTGATTTTTGCTGTTACTTAGTTTGTGGGGGTTTGTTGGTTTTTCTTTTTTTTTTTTCTGGAACTTGTGGGTCTTAGTTTAACAGTTATTTTGGAATTTCTAGTGCAAAATGTATACTAAATTTGTTGGTAAATGTTAATACTTCAGTCTGTATGAAGTAAACGTGAATAAGGAACTTAGAATATAAACATGCTTAATCTTTGCAAGATGTCGTTAGGTGTATGTAAACAAATATAGTAGATGGTGTCTGTAGGTAATTGCATGGTGTCATAAACAGTAGTCTGACATAGCCGTTGCCTTTTCTCATCTGCAGGTGTGTGTTGTTTCAGCGCAGCATGGCTGTGGTCATCCGCTTGCAAGGTCTCCCGATTGTGGCGGGGACCATGGACATTCGCCACTTCTTCTCTGGATTGACCATTCCTGATGGGGGCGTGCATATTGTAGGGGGTGAACTGGGTGAGGCTTTCATCGTTTTTGCCACTGATGAAGATGCAAGGCTTGGTATGATGCGCACAGGTGGTACGATTAAAGGGTCAAAAGTAACGCTATTGCTGAGCAGTAAAACTGAAATGCAGAACATGATAGAACTGAGTCGTAGGCGTTTTGAAACTGCCAATCTAGATATGCCACCAGCAAATGCTAGCAGGTCGGGACCACCACCTAGTTCTGGAATGAGTGGAAGGGTTAATTTACCTACTACTGTACCTAATTTTAATAATCCTTCTCCTAGCGTAGTAACTGCTGCTACTACTGTGCATGAAAGCAATAAAAACATATCCACATTTTCTACTGCCAGTATGGGGACTGCACCTCCAAATCTTGGGAGTACCTTTGGTAGCCCAACATTTAGCTCAACTATTCCTAGCACAGCGTCCCCAATGAACACAGTACCTCCTCCACCAATCCCTCCTATCCCAGCTATGCCATCTTTGCCACCAATGCCTTCTATTCCCCCAATACCTGTTCCGCCTCCTGTACCCACACTGCCTCCCGTTCCTCCGGTTCCTCCGATACCCCCTGTGCCCCCCGTACCGCCAATGACACCTATACCTCCCATATCAGGAATGCCTCCTATGAATCCTCCACCCGTAGCACCTTTACCCACTGGAATGAATGGGTCTGGAGCAGCAGTGAATATGAACAGCAGCTTGAATCCACTGTTTATTGGTCCCATGAATCCTGTAAATCCTATCCAGATGAATTCTCAAAGTAGTGTCAAGCCAATTCCAATCAATCCAGACGATTTGTATGTCAGTGTTCATGGAATGCCCTTTTCTGCAACAGAATCTGATGTGAAAGACTTTTTCCTTGGGCTCCGTGTGGATGCGGTCCATATGCTGAAGGATCATGTAGGTCGAAATAATGGAAATGGACTAGTTAAGTTTTTTTCTCCTCAAGATACGTTTGAAGCACTGAAGCGAAACAGAATGCTGATGATTCAGCGCTATGTTGAAGTTAGTCCTGCAACCGAGAGACAGTGGGTGGCTGCTGGAGGCCACATCACTTTCAAGCAAACCCTGGGTCCCTCTGGACAGTCACACCCTCCTCCGCCCCAGGCTCATTCTAGGTCCAAATCTCCTGGTGGGCAGAAAAGGTCACGGTCAAGATCTCCCCATGAGCAGGGATTCTGTGTTTATTTGAAAGGTCTTCCCTTTGAATCAGAGAACAAACATGTGATAGATTTTTTTAAAAAGCTGGATATAGTTGAAGACAGCATTTATATAGCGTATGGACCTAATGGGAAGGCAATCGGAGAGGGTTTTGTTGAGTTCAGGAATGAAGCTGATTATAAAGCAGCTTTATGTCATCACAAGCAGTACATAGGGAATCGCTTTATCCAAGTTCATCCAATTACTAAAAAGGCAATGTTAGAAAAGATAGATCTGATTCGTAAAAGATTGCAGACCTTCAACTATGACCAGAGAGAGATCCTTATGAACGCTGAGGGAGAACCGGGCCCGCCAAAACTATGTGCGCATATATCTAATATTCCATACAATATAACGAAAATGGAAATCATTCAGTTTCTGGAGGGACTCGCGGTAGAAGAAAACTCTATACAAATTCTTGTTGATAATAACGGGCAAGGTTTAGGACAAGCACTGGTTCAGTTTAAGGTGGAAGATGATGCTCGTAAGGCAGAGCGTTTGCACCGTAAAAAACTGAACGGAAGAGATGTTGTTTTGCGTTTGATAACTCTAGAAGAAATGAGAGATATTGAGAGAAACCCACCATCTCAAGCGAAAAAGATACTGAAAATACCGTTACAAGGAAATGCGACTGTGCCAGGAGCTCAGGGTGCTGCTGGGGATGAGCATGCCTTCTTGGGGGGAAATTCTAAAGAGGCAAACAATGGTCCTCCCTTTAATTTCCCTGGTAACTTCAGTGGGTCTGGCACGTTTGGTCCCCCTCTACCACCACCCGGAATAGGTGGATTTCCTGAGTCTAGACCAGGAATACCTACAGTTGCAACTAGCGGTTTACCTGGTGCAAGTATTGAGGTCCCAGGTTTTGCAGGTGGTCCTGGTAATTTGAGCGGACCGGCGGGTTTTGCAGGGAGTCCTCAGACTTTTGGTAACGGTCCTGGCAATTTAAGTGGACCCCCTGCCTTTGGTGCTGGTCCTCCAGGAATTGCTAGTGGTCATTTAAGTGGACATTTAAGTGGACCTCCAGGGTTTGGACCTGGACCAGCAAATATACATATTAGTGGACCCCCAGGTTTTGGAACAGGGTCTGGCAAGCCGGGACCAACTGTCATTAAAGTGCAAAATATGCCCTTCACTGTTTCGGTAGATGAAATTTTGGATTTCTTTTATGGTTACCAAGTGATCCCTGGTTCAGTCTGCTTAAAATACAATGAAAAAGGCATGCCCACTGGAGAAGCAATGGTGGCATTCGAGTCTCGTGATGAAGCTATGGCAGCTGTTGTTGATTTAAATGACAGACCTATAGGCTCCAGAAAAGTAAAACTTGTTTTAGGGTAGCTGTTAATATGGAGTAGTTGTAGAATAGATATTCATAGTGCTGTGATAAATGCATCCGGATTGGTTTTTGTAGTATTTCCAGGCTAGAACCTGTGGATTGTTTAAATTGTAAAACAGATTGGTTTTGAGAAGACGAAGCACTGGGTTAGCCATCACATACGAAACACTGTAAGGATAGATGCGCAGTGGGTTTTCCCGTACAGGTATGTGGAGAAGCTGGACAGATTCTTACTCATCAGCGAAGTTTGGTAAACCGTACTGGACACAGTGCTTAGCAAGGAATCTAGGTTGGTTTTACGTAGTTTTGGATAAGGGAAATAGATCAAGTCAGTGAAGCTCTTCAGTGGGTGCTCTTGCAAGCCATTGTAAAATAGATAGCTCTTTCTAGGTTTGGTTAAAAGCTGGCTGAATTTGCTTTGTTTACAGGTCAAAGCTTTGTTTAAAGTCCTGATTTTACTTTGCAACTGAATGAATTCTCAGTGTACACAGATTAATTGTTTTGTGTATGTATCTTTATTTTTCCAAGTTTCTCACTGTATGAACAGTTGAACTATGCCCATTGCTGATGTGTCTACCAAACTAATTCCTATAAGTATGAGCAGAATTGTTCTGTAAAATTCAAGCTGTTCTTTGTGGAATAACCTTTAGTTATTTATATATTGCAATTAAACTGTGCAGAATAAGACTTTTGCCACGAGTATAGCTAACCTCAAACATTATCATATGAGTTTCATAGTACACTTGTAAAGCATTTGCAGTAGAAGTAACAACTTGAAAATAAATGCTCATTATTGTTTAAGTAGCTTGATTTGTTAGGATTACATGAATCAGTTGGGATAGGATCTTTGACACTAGTTGGATATTGATGTTGTATTTCTCATGTGTCTCTTGAGCTCCTTACATAGTCTCTGCTAGGAGAACCAAAGCGGTGATTATTAGTAGAAGATTGGAGTCCAGCTAAAGTTTTAAATTAGTTTATATATGAAAGACACTTTTTATCTTCAGCAACTCTGTCGTGAATTACTGCTATGGGTGAATTCAGAGATAAAATTTATTTTTCTCCAAAACTTGAAAATACTGAGTTTACTATATATTTTTGCAATAAAGTTGTGCTGTTATATTCAAAGTCTGTAAAGAGTTGCCATTTTCTTTGCTGTGCAGTAAAACCTTCTGGAATTATCTGGAAAAACAGATAATTGGAAAGGAAACAATCGCACAGGTGAAAAGTAGAATGTTGGTTTTTTTTTTTTGGTTCATCCTTGCTTGGCTTATGATAAATTTTAAGACTTGGGCATTGCCTGAAAAATCTTGCTATTCCCTGCAAATCATTGCACTTAAACATGGTAAATGTTAAACTGTTTTGTTTTTTGGACACAGAAAAACAGTGCCTTTTGGTGTTGCATATCATGGAACACCGAAGTGTATGGTCAGGCAAAATTGAGAGGTGCAAGTGGCAACAGTTTTATTCATGTGGTGTGTAGGAGAGATTTGAAAACCTGTGCGGCGCTGCATCCTGAGAGGATTTCACAGTACAGGAATATGTGGAAGGATTGTGTAAAGGTGTACTTCAATAAAGAGGCGGTTGCATTACACGGATGCTTCTGTAATTCATTAGCATAACTTTGTTTTGACAGATTACTAGGTGGTCCCAACTTTGGAAAAGTCATGTGATTTGTATATACTGTTTAAAATTAAGCCTCCTGTTAATAAAACTGTCTGTCTCTGAAGCTTCATGTTACGCGTTTCAACAGTCTTTGGGAGTAATGTTTCAACAGCAGATACTTTTTTTTTTTCCTTTGAAAGTCTGAAAGTACTCTTGCTGATGTCAGAAAGATGTGTCATTAGGAGTCAAGCCTTTCAGTTTATTTTTAAAATTTTGCTCTTTGTTTTTTAAACAACTTTTATTAAAGTTTCATACTATATTGGAGTTATTTGGGTGCTTGTTTCTTCATGTTTCACACTAGAATAAAATTACTGAAAAGGAAAACTTGGCTTCATTGTTCCCAGAATTGATTTAAGATGTTAGTGTGTGCTGACTTGCAGAAATTGGTGATAACTTTTTTCAAGTTCAGATGAATCACAACAGTGCTTGCCTTGTTGTGAAAAGCCATTAAACTACAGGCGTCTGGAATTAGATATACAGTTCTGTGTTACTGTCTTTTGATTTCATGTCTCGATCCTCTCTAAGAGATACAGGGTTATTAGTTGTTTGCGTTAGAGACGGCGTATGCTGCAAAATGTGATTGTGTGCCTGTTCCTTTGGACTCGTTCTAAAAGTGCAGGTTTGTTTTGGAAGTCTTTCATTTCTGATTCTTGATTTTTTTTTTTAAGGTTTGTTTTTCTCTTTCTGTATGCTCTAAAGATATTTAAACGCTTATCTAAAAAAAGTGCAAACCGATACAAAAAGCCACTGGTGTTGGGAACACCAGCATGGATGGAATGCTGAAGTGGAGGATCTGGGTTGGGGAAGGGGCTCTTCATCTCCCCAAGCAGTTGATGCCCCATATGTTTTAGCATAAGTTAGTAGTAAAGCAGTTAGTATATATCCCCTCTTCCTTGAGAGTGGGCTCTTCAAAAACTAGGGAGTCAGAATATTCAGAATTTCTGTATGCACTATAAACAATACAGCCATGCCAAATAGTTATGGCTGATCCTTTAAAGCATATATTAGTGAAAAGCTCACTGAGTGTCACTTGCAAATACAAGAAGTTTTCTGTAACAGCTTGCTTTCATGGTAGAAGCAGCCTTAAACTGCATGTCGTGCTAAGTTGAGGGATGCCCTCATGTAACAGACCGCATGGCTAGATTTGCTTACTTTACACACGTTTATATTTGTGAACAGCCTTAAAAATAAGGGGTAGGACCCAGAGGTCCCGTGTGCAGTGTGGGAGGTGTGTGACTGCCTTTGCATCTGCCTTCCAAGGCTGGCTGCTAACAAGAGGTAGCAACAGAAAGAATTGGCTAATGGACGCTGCTCCAGTTGGCAGTTGTTCTGGCCTCGATGCTTTGAGTGTCAGGAACTGATATCCTGCTGATATCCTTGGAAAAATACAGTCAGTGGCGCTGATGTCCCAGTTTCTTCAAGTTATGGAAAGAAGGTACTTGGGTTTTATATAACTGGCTAAGTTGCTGGTTTTAGCAGTTCCTTAAGTGGTAGTGTCTAAGTACTACTTGTTAAAAAAAGTGGTGAAATGTTGCATTCCTGACATGATTTCTGTTAAATATACGTATTTTTGTTATCCCATTCACGAGAGAAAGTACAATAAATTATTCCATGATAAACTTGTGACCTACATGGAAGAACTGCGATGGTTAGATGAAAGTGTGACTTTAACGTTACCAAGTTTTCAAGCAGTTACAGTTGGATTTTGTTTTTAACACAAGTCAACTCTGTAATATCACAGACAATGTTAAAGCCAGTTCATTGTTGATGAATTGTTGCCACATTCTAAATGTAGATTTATGAGAAGTTTGAGCCTTCGTTGGTTTAAAGTCTCACTCTCAGTAGCGTTCCTTTCTGAGCATTTAATGTTTTCCTGAATGATGCTCTGAATTTGTTGCGAGCAGAGAGGAAGATCGATGCAAAACATGAAGACTCTAGTCGTGTGCCAGTTGAAGTTGAAGGTCTGCCTTGTAAAGAACGTACGTGCTGGTCAGTTCTGCTGGATTGCTTGGGCTGTGCTGCCAGAAGTTGTTGCCTGTACTGTGTGAAATTAGCAGCTTGTTTTGCTGAGACTATTCTGGTGCACTAGACTGCAGAGTCTAGGAAAAATTTTCCAGTTACCTAGGCACACTGGTGGTGCATTACCTGTCAATGATCTCAGTTTCTCTATTTTGTTCCTCTGTCTTCTGCTGTGGTGGTTCCAAAGCCGCTGCTTCCCGCAGCGAATGCTCTCGGTCCTCAGCGTGGTGTTCAGCAGTGTGCGTCTCCGAACCGTGTTGCCCTTCTGAGCTGCAAAATTGAACCAGCTGCATATTCGGACCACGTAAAGCCTCTGGTTGGACAACGGACCGCTCTTTGAGAGGAGTTGTTCTAGGATGGTTATCCAGATATGTGGATTAGACCTTGAATCAAAGGATTGATTCCTGTTCAATACAGACCCTAGTAACAAAAGATGTTTCTCTTTTGACAAGATAATTGGTTGGAAAGAAACCATTTTGAAACTAGACTGGTATGTTAGGAAACAGTTTGAGTCTGGAGAGATACACGAATTAGTTTTATGTCTGTTTGCTTCTTTAGATACTGTGCAGGTCTGTAAAAATAAAAAAGAGATGCTAAATGCTGCTGTTCTAAGAGTGTTTTCAGAAACGGTGCCTTGGGCTTGGAAGCTGTGTTGCCAGATACATTTGCTCGCCTTTGCCCTTTTTGCAGGATTGCTGATGCTCCCTTCTGTTTTGTGGCTGTATGTTCTTTCATGGTTTTGGGAAAACTGAGCTGGAGTTTGTGTGCAGAGCAAATGACTCTTCCTCCCGGTGGAAGAGAAAGTGAAACGGTCTGTTAAGCATTGCTGCAGGAAGAGTAACCTCAAGCGGTTCTGTTCCTGTCTGTGAGAACGAGATTGTATTTGAAAGATTTGGCTTACCCCGGCATGAAAATGGGTTGGTTGGTAGCATGCATTCACCTTCAGGTTCGTGGCTGTGTCCTGAACTTGGCTGCTCTGTCCCTACCTTAGGATCAGGTAGGTGTACTGTAGCTTGTTTTCTATGCAGGTGACTGTCAGTAATTTTCTCGGAACTTGGTTAGTACATGGAATGTTTGGGTGTTACTGGTACAGGGATTGCTTCCCACCTTCCTCATCTGGACGCTTTTCACTGCCGGGTGTAAATACCATATGCAGGAAAAGTGGTCCTAAAAGTGTTGCTTTCCCATAGCTCCAAACTGAACGTGGGTGTCGGATGGTTTAGTTGTGACTCTTTGCACTCATTTCTGTGCAGCTTCCTTTGTTACTGTTCTTCTGTTTTTGTAGATGTATTCACAGCATGGCAGCTTAGGAGAGAAGCAACAAGATGAATTCTGACCTGAGTTCCTTTACTGCTTCTGCAGAGTCAAAGCTTACTCCTTTGTGGCTGTTTTTCTTTTATATGCTCTCATGTCTACAGCATTAAGTTCAAATGTCTTACCAGTTGCTTCCCAGAGACGCTAAAGTAAGCTTTCAGAAGCGGTGAATAAATTTCCTTTTACCATGAGTCCAATTTCTATAAAATGAGTTTGGTAACACTGTTATTTGCTGTTCAGACACCAGCTTCAGTGTTTTCCCCCAACTCTTCAGAGATCTTTTGTTAGGAGTTACCAGTGAACTAAACTGTAGTTCCTCATTCAGTTGATACGAGATCACAGCCAGGGTAACTTCATGGGGCGGAGAGGGGATTGCCTTTACAGTCCCTGGTTGAGGAAGTACAGTTTCCCTGTGAAGTTTCAAACTGAGAATTTAAGACTTGGAAGGCTTGCCCAGGGGAAATGGGAATTGACCCTGCCTAAAACTCTGAGCTGGCGTAGTCTGGCTTGTTGGCCCGGTCACTGCTTCTGGAAGGCTGGCGACTTCTTGAAAACTTTGTATTGTAGTTACGGTATTGTTAAGCAGAGTATCGGTAGGGTGGTGTCGCTGTGGTTTCTGACCATCTGAAGGTAGGTGGAACTTCCAGCTGTCTGCTTCATAGATTTGAGCAGTGAGTTTCATTTCAGCCATTTCACGTTAAACGTGACCACATGGATGTGGCGTTGCTCTGTGTGACAATAGTTTAGAAATCTTTTGTAGTCACTTGGCAATGAAGGCAGATTTTGGGAGGAAAAGAGCAATACAGTCAGAACTGAACTACTTCAAGAATTCCTTTTGGGTAACTTTGTGTGCCTTTTGTGATGAAATTCATAGGACTGCTGTCACTCAGATTTCAAGCCCCTGTGTAGCCCCTGTTTGCTTGGTGACCTTGCTGTGGTGCTGTTTGCCTGAACGTGCTCCCTAATAGGAGCTTTTTACAAAACTTGTTTTCAGCGATATAACCAAAGCATTGCGGGTTGTTGTGGCGGGAGGGTGGACGTGGAATGTGGAAAGTCCCTGCTGGTTGGAACAGGCAGCCTAACTCCAAAGTGAAATGATGGTTGCTGATACTGTTTCATTATTAGCCAAATGTTTCTAATAAAAGGACAATGTTTATAAATCCTCTGTTCTTGAGGAAAACTAATGCAGCCAGCTACAAAAGCAAAGAGGCTAAGTAAAGTTAATTAGGTACTGACAGTTCATTGACTGAATGGAGGGGAAAACACCTTCTTTAAGGAGGGAAGACAGAGTTGTTAAGTATCTCTAATTCACTTGCTGAGGATTCCCCCGCTATGTTCCACATGGCTGCAGAGCCAGTCTTCTGTGTTACAGGTCCAGTCTCATGAATAGACTGAGTGTTTTTATAGCACTTGGATCTCTTTTCATCTATGGACTTGAGTGCTTTTAGGAGGTGAGGTAAGTGCCTGCAGGGTGATGGTGTGTCGGTGATTTGGCTTCGAGAAACCAGTAAGTAGTGGTAGAGTGTTGTCCTCACGTTGAAGGCACATCAGTGTTGACATCAGTGAAGTGGCATTAGAATTGAAGTTGAAAGGTTGAGGCTGAACTTTTGCTCTGTAGTGCAAACAACTGAGTGATGCTGTACTCTTAACAATGTTTGTGGTTCAGCATCTTCAGCACTGAGCTTGTGTGGAAAAGAGTGGAATACAACAGTGAGTAGATAGTTCAATCCTTACAACTGAATTTAAATTTCAGATTAGTTATTAGTGATAGAATGTATGAGATGTAGCTGACGTAAATGGTTTGCTGTGAAACAGTTAAACGCCAGCACTGCACAGTCTGACACAGATGGTAAATCAGAATTGGTTTTGATGGTCAAGTCTGTTCTAAGGTTTAAGACAAATGTAGCTGTTGTCACTTAAGTCGGTGATAACCCCTGTGTGTATATAACTGCAGTCTGAGTAACCTGAAAGCATCTCTTGAAAGCCTTTCGTATATGTTTGAAAAATTACATACACAACACCATGACGTACTGCAGGAGTGTCCTGCATTTTAAAAAAACCTTTTTTGCCAGCTGGACACTCATCCCTCCCCCTGGGAACTGACACCATATTTTTATTAAAACAGCAATCCAAATAGCATTTCTTCCTTGCAGTGCAAGCAATTTGTCACGCTATTGCTTTCAACGGGAAGGTAGGATTTGGCTACCCTATTTCCTCCAGGAGCAGAAAGGAGAGTGTGCAAGCAGTGTTTTCCTTCTGCTGCATGGCTTGTGCTACTTCTCAGGTTAAAATCTGTCCTGTTACAGGCACAAAACGAGTAAATTTTCTGAAACCAGAAATGCTTTGGTTTAAACAAGAACAATAATGAATCAATGTAATATAAATCCTAACAGGAGTCTGCAGAGAATGGTATATCTATAAATACCGGCTATTTTCAGTGCAGTGACTTGACTGAAAATAACTGTAGTATTGTCGTTTAATTCTGTGATTGTGAAAGGTGAGAGGAATCCCTGTCATCAAGTTCTGCGGGTTGCAGTATGTAACCTTCATCTCTGTCCTGTTTAGTCTGGAAAAGGTAGCAGGGACCTGATTTTTTGAATTTTTTGAGCACCCCACTCAAGGTCACTTACATGTATAAGGTGAATACAGATACTGTTTTAATTTTTTTTGTGATCTTCAGATCCCTCTGCCACTGCATTAGGTACACAAAGCCCTGTTGGGGAAGAATCTGTGATGAACAAATGGCAAAGGTGTGTGTTCTAACTTAGTTTGGTCATATTTATTTAGAAAATTGTTGGAACTATTCATTTGACTTTGAGAAAATAAAGATGCTCACCTGTGGGAGAACCTGAGGCTTACCAGCACTGGGTTATAGGGTTTTTCAGCTGCTTAACTTGCAGAGGCATGCTGTCTGAAGGGTGTGGAATGCCTTTGGAGTGCTGTAGTGTATATGCTATGGGCAGCAGACATGGAAGAAGCACTTGAGGAAATACCTGTCTGTTTGCAGTTGTGGAATCTCTTCTACCTTAATGCAGGGAGGTGACGTGGTCATGGTGGCCCACTTGGCGCTGAGACAAGCGGAATAGTTTGCATCTGTTGTCATAACAGGTTTGTGCTTTTAGGAAGGTATGCTGGCGGGAGAAGTTGGATCTGGAGGAGAACAGAAAAGGGACGCGAGGTCGATGTGGTGTTTTGTGGCCTTTAAATGCTTCTGTTGTATAACTAGTCCGATGGGGGGAGAGGAAAACCCAACTTTTAAAATCCCTTGCCGAATCCTTTCCTTTGTTCTACTTCCTTGATGTCAGATTTTTGTGGTAGTGGTTTTTTTTCTTTGTAGAAGTTTTTCTGATTTGAGCATCGTTTATTCTGTAATAGATTAGGATGGAGAAGTGAAGATGTTTGTACTACAGATGGTAATAATTAAGTGGCAGAGAAGTAGTATGGGGGGTGTGAATATCTTAAAAAGAAACATATACTCAAAAGGAGAAAGAAAAACTGAAAGTGTTGGTATAGGAAAGGCTGAACTTGCAATGAATAAATTGAAGAAATCGATTTCTTATGAGCACTGCACATCCAGTATTATGGGATTCCCCCCAATCATTTCATGAGGAGCTAGATTCAAGATTATAGTCCATAAAGAAGAAAGCTTGAATGATACAAGGTGAAAGCGTGATTCTGTAATGGGTGAGAGCTGAAAGGTTGCTTCTGCTTTATGTCCTTACTCATTTTTTAGGCGAGAGCTGTCGCTGTGCAGTAACAACTCCAGGGCAACTGAGAACAGTCTAAAGAACTCATCTGGGCTATCCCACCCTTTTTTTATGGCGTTCATAAAGCAGTGCAATGCAGTCAAGAAATACGGCAAACTTCTCATTGATTGGTGGCTATTGGTACTATATGGTCACCAAAATTCTTCAGCAGTGTGAACTTTTTTGACAAAATAGCAAAGACTAGTAAAATGTAATGTTGGCATATTTATTTTTAAAGTCTTATTTTGAACTTGTGCTGTTCATACAGCATGTACTCGTCTAAACAGATGGACCTTAATGAGCTTCTGCCTTGAAGTCACCTGCGTAATATGGCTGCGTTTGGGGGAATGGGTAGGATCATGCGGGCTCCAGAGTAAGTACAGGATGGTTTAGATTTCCAGCCTTTGGGAAGGGTAGGGGTTGCTAAAGGGATCAGCAGGATGAACACCAAGAGATTGCCTCAAGAGTCATGGGTGTGTGTAAGTAAGTAGTAGTGTGTTGAGGTACCTGCAGGCGAAACTGCAGTTTAGTTGAAGAACCAAAGAGGAGCATTATGGTGTAGTCTCCAATCTTGGCTTAAGGAGTTTGCCCTGAGAAGCAGAGGAGCTGTAGCCAGCTTGATTTGGGCTGTGGGACGGAATGTTCGGCTGTTTGTGCCTGAGATGGGAATTGCTGGAGTTTTGAGGGAAAGAACGAGGCCTTGAGAACAGCAAAGGTGATTTGCAGTATAAAAAGGCATCTTTGGGGTTGTTACAAAGGTCACAGTCATTGAGTGGTTAAGTCTGTTTTTCAATTAAGTTGTGTTTTATCAAATACTTATTATCAAAATATAATCATGGGGGGGAAGGCAGTTGAATATAAGAATATGAAAGGAATGGGAAAAAAAAATCACATTTGGTGGGAGAAGTCAGTGAGCGCTTTAGGCTTGCAGTTACTGTTCCAACTTAAGCCAAATGCATGACCGACTGCAAAGCCCCAACCTGCGTTACGTTAGTTCTTCAAGGAAGTATTTTTTTATATTCTGCTACTAAATGCTATGAAGAACTTTTGAAATGTGTTTTCTTTTGCGTGAAGAGCTTGGAAAAGTAACTTGGGTTTTGCTTAAGTTCAAGTGTTAATTTGAACCCTATTGCACTTTAATATGTTACAAACCAATGTTTGAAATAGGATTGATGCTGACCGATCACTTTGTTTCCTTATTTCTCTGAAAAGTGGAGTGTGTGTGTATAGTGAAGGCACGCGCAGGCCTGCCTTTGAGCTTGTTGGTTGTGATTGAGGGGAAGATGCGGCGCATGAGTTAAAGGTGAACAGGGAACGGTGTGAAGGTGAGCTTGCAGAAGGTGGTGTTTCCCTGGAGCTGGGACTTGGCTCTTGTTTCTTGGAGATTGGAAGCTGCAGTGAAGGCGAAATGACTGTTGTTCTTGTTAGCATTTTCTGCTGGAAATTAGTCCCATTTGTAATTTCTGTGCTTTATTTCATTTTTTAAAGGGCTGTCTTAAACTTGTTTTTATTATTGTATAGATATTATATAGATACCTATGTTGTTATATCAATAATTAACGTACAGATGTGGTGCTTATGGTCATGGTTTAGTGGTGGACTCGGCAGTGCTGAGTTAACGGTTGGATGTGATTTTAAAGGTCCTTTTCAACCTAAGTGATTGTATAAACGGGAGCTTCACCTTCTCAGTTTCCTGCAAGGCCTTGGAGATCGAGTTGCCACAGTGCGCACTCAGCGCTTGACCCCATGGGCTGCCTTCAGGTACAAAACCCCCAAATCCTTGTGGTGATACCGGGGCTCCAAGGTTCATGTGGAGGCAACTCGGTAAGTAGACCTGGGTTGTAACTTCCATGCGTATTTGGTAGCGTCTTAGGTGCGCAATAGTTGATAACCTTGTGGCATAAGGCTTGTAAGTCAGATTCGGAGGGTGGAAGGGCTTGTCTGGTCTGATGGCTGCGCTGCTCACCTCTGGTCCTGGCTTGGAGTGGTTGGGTGTCCACACAGCCTCACTGCTGCACCCTTAGGAAATGTGGTCAGCGTTCCGCTACGTGCCCGTCCTCCCTGGGATCCATGTCCCTGAAGTGAAGGTTGTGATGGACCATGAGCACCCCTTGCTGGGACTGAACCAAGCTGCCAGAGCAGTTTGGTTAGAAAGGCGTTTTTAATAGTATTCAATATTCTGTTTATTTTTTTAACCATTAACAGATCCCTTTTGCTTTGGGTTTTATGTCAAATTTGTCGTAACAATTAATCCCCTTCCCACAAAGTTTTGATGGATCAGTCAAAATGTATGGTGACAGATAATCTGGAACACTGTGTAGAGATCACTGATTTGTTATCTGCCAGTAATGTTGGCATTAACCGTCTCCACTCTAAACCCCCAGGAATAATGAAATGGTGGAAAAAATTGTAGCTGTCTACAGAGTTTCTGGGCTGTGGGATGAGGCTCTGTGGCCCGTGGAAGAGCGGGTGTGCTGGAAGGAGGCTGTATTTACTGATACCTTTTGTGGAATGTGGTCTTTCTTGTGAGACTTTTAATCTTGGTTTACAGTGAAGACGCTTTTTAGTGCATCCAGTGATACAAACCTAGCTTTATGAATTCTTTCAGAGCCTTACATGGTTCAGGAAAGTAGGATCACATCAGCATTTCTATTTTGATCATACATTTAGAAAGTGATGCTGACACCGCCTCGGCACCCACGTCAAGTTTGTAATATCAAACCCCAAAACATAACAGGCTGCCCCCTGAAACTTGAGGGGTAATCTGGGAAAGCATTGCTTCTGATGGCCTGCACATTGGGGGATCACAGCAGGAGAAGAGAGAGGCTGTTTGGAGGAAAGCAGGGTGATCACTGCGAGATGTGGGATTGAACTAAGCAATGGACGAGGAGAGGATTATGTAGGTTGTTGGAAAGTGCCAGATTTACTGACTGGGATGGTCTGTCATGTGTTGGGTGTATTTCTGAGTAGCATTAAGGCCAAGAGAGTGAAAGCTGTGGTTGGTACATAGTGCTGGCAGGATTGCTGGTGTTTCTGGTGTGTTTGTAAGCAGAAGCTATGGTCAGCCCAGTGCAAAATAAGCTCGTTGGAAATCACTTCTCGGAAGCTGTCCTTAAGCACATGGATTAAAGCCTCAAACTTGAGTTAACCAAGTTCTGAATACCTAATATTTGGTGTACACTGAAACAGTGTGCTGGGTGTCCTGTACAGAGTGATGTAGTTGATGAGAATTTATTAGTGTGATTAACTAGGAACAAACTGCAGGTTTTCCTGTGCTGAATCGTTGCTTATATTCCACCTTACGCGGAGCAGTGAAACCAAGCTGACCCGCAAGGCTGGATTCTGCGATTTCGCTAACGCTTTCTCTCCGGAAGACATCCCTCCTGGCGCTGCTAAAATTACTGCTGGTGGTGCTTGATACCATGAAGTTATTAGACATTTCTTGTCCTCTGGGTGACTCCATGGGTTCTGTGAGCTGCTGTAGTGGGGTGATCGGAGTCGCCCACCCTCCCCGCTTGCCCTGTGCTCCCCTTCTTGACCCCCACCTCCCCCCTAGAGGGACAGGGAAGCCTCTGGCTTTCCGGCTCAGTGCGGTATGGAAATGCATAAAAATAAATGTTGTGATTCAGTAACTCTCACCTTAGGTGGTCCAACGTGCGACCCTTACCCTACGGGGGGTAAGCACAGAGGAGTCTGTTCATGCGTCAAACACCCGTATGTGGGAAATGCAAGACCCTCCAAAGCTTGGATTTGGGACAGCGCTCTTGTTCGGGAGCTTTCTTCAAGCATGAGTGGACAGTGCCTTTTTCTCTTATGTTTGATTTGCTTGTAAGCTTTGGTTAAGATCAATTGCTGGAAGAAATAATTATAAATTGATGCTAGACTTGGCTATGGAGTTGATTTTGTTTACATTGGAGAATGGTCTTTTCTGTATGAAAGGAAGTTGATTTTTCTGTAGGATCGTGAGAAGGGTTGGAAGTTCTGAAATGCTTATATAAAACTTCAGAAAGTAGCAGGTAATTCCTTATGAATGTTTAACATGGTTTTCCTGGGATGTAGCATTTTTTGGTCTTGGTTTGATTATTTAGGACCAACTTCTTTACAGGTGTGCTTCAATTCAGTGCGGAACAGCTGCTTTGGAAATATGGGACTTGCCTTTCCATGTGTATTGCACAGCTATTGGAATTCATGATCTTTACAGGGAAGAGGTGGTAAGCTCAGTAAAAATAGTTTTGACTTTTTAAACTGGACCTCACTTCGGTTGTCTGAGCACTTCTTAAAGCTTGCTTAGTCCTGAGCTATTCTGTGTTTTACTTGAATAACTGGGAAGGAAGTCTGGTTGAGCTGTGAAAGACTTCTCTGGAGTATGTGCTCAGGATCTTACAGACTTCTGGGGGTAGTATTTTGCTCGTGAGTTTGCAGGGATAGCATGGGTGATGTATTATTTCTCCTCAATGCAGTGTTATGTCACGTGCAATTCTGAAGGCAAAAAATACAGGTGCCTGATGGATCTGAAGCCGAGTGTTAGAAACTCTTCCCTTGAGAAGAATGTGCAGAATTCGACTTAAGATGAAACTTCCCAGGCAATGCCTCAACAGTGAGATCCCCAAGCTGTGAGAACATGGGATCAGATGAGCGTGGCTATTGTCAGCAGCAGTTGTTGGTCGTGGCAGTGTAACGTAACAGCCGTTGGGATTTTACAGGCGGTTTCAAGGCACTTGCCCAGTGCCTTGCTTACGTTGCCTTTTCTTCTGAATTCGTTGTGCTGGGATGCACCCAGTGGCTTTGTTTTATGCATTTTAAATAGAGCTTTAATCTGTTATCACCTTTGGAGTTCATTTTTACTCAGCAAACAATTTCTGCTGCTAGAATAGTTTTGTGACTTCCAGACCCAGCTGTGCCTTAATCTGCTAGTGGTGAGTAAGTGGGAGAGATCTTGTTAAACTGGCGTCATTCCGAGCTGTTAAAAGATCAATCTGTAATAAATGCTGTATAAATTGAATGTGTTTTAATACCTTTACAGAAAGAGTGTGGTTTAGCTGCTGTTTTTGCTTTGGAAATATGCATTGTCTTCTGTAAAAGAAGTTGCTTCAAATAATAGACATGAATATTAGTCATCAAGGGTGGTTGGGAGGGGGGAAAATAAGAATTTGAATTTTAGAATTTCTGGAACTGTTGGAAAATAGCTGCATAAATAATATTCTGTCATAGTAAAGATTGTTGCAAGTGTAAAAGCTAAATTTATTTTGTGTGAGTGGATAGAAATAGAAGCATGCTTTATGAAAACTCAGTGAAACATGAAATTTGTTTTTGAAATTTGTAACTCGAATCTGCAAGCTGAGTGCGATTGCTTTCCTTGAGTGCATGCCAAGGAAAAAATGAAGGTTATTAATAAAAATAAAACCCCAAGTTCTTTCAGTTTAATTACACGAAACTATATACTGGGGTCAGAGCCTTGGTGCCCTGATTGAGCACAGGAAGCACTAGAACCTTTTTCTCTTGTCGTGTCTGTTACGCGGCACTGGTAAGTGATGAAGTGTTTCTGCCCCGTCTGTGGTGTTCCACACCGCGCTGACGTGCAGTGTTTGCTCCTTGGCACGTGCCAGCGGGGCATCTTCCAAAGGCATGTCAGGAAGATGGTGCGAGGTTGTGTGGGTGGTCAGAACCTTATGGTCTGGAGCTTAAGAGAAAGCATTGAAGTCTTCTGCTCAAAGAGAAATGGGATGGGAGGTTGTATTAGGCAGGAGGTTGTTCTGGAATACAAGTGCTGACAGTGTTTTCAAAGCTTTTGGGATGGCCAGTCCTCTCGGAGGAAGTGAATGGAAGCTTTATGGAAAGAGGTGGAGATGGAAGTCAACTGATATGTTTCACATGAGCAATTCAGCTTTTTATAGGAAGAGAGATGCATTTACTACAGTAAAATACAGTTTACTATGAATAATGAGTGAGGCATTGGAACAGGCTCCCCAGAGGTGGTTGAGTCGTCATCCCTGGAGATCTTCAAAAAACGCATAGATGCGGCACTCCAGGACATGGTCTAGCAGGCATGGTGGTGTTAGGTTGACAGTTGGACTTGATGATCTCAGAGGTCCTTTCCAACCTCTGTGATTCTATGAAAGTAAATTCCAGAATTCTTGCTTTAGGGAGGAAAAGAGAATATTTGAGGCAATGATTATCATCATGAACTCCTGTTTAAAAATAGCTGGTAACTGAATTTGGGGGTAGTTTTCCTAGTTACTGAAGAACTCCACTATCTTTTTTTTTCCCCCCATTCTGGGATGTGTGTGTGTGTTCGGGAATGCAAATATATTAAGCTTTTGATCTTTTCAAGCTTTTCAGATGCAGGTTTCAAGAGATATGCATTTCTCCCAGGAACTGTGCGAGCAGGATAACTGGGTGAAGGTGCTTACCTAGAGGCTAAGCAGATCTTCAGGCTTGACTGAAATGGATGTTGTGTCTTAACAGACCACCTACTCCTTGCTGTTGCTGCCGAGATACCCAGACTAGTCTATGATCAGGATTTTCTGCTGCTATTATTCAAGGAATGGATTGAAACTGGAGAACACCATGCAGTCTATTTGGAAAGCAGTGAAGTGAAAAAAAAAAAACAACCCAACATTGTGTGGGCTCTTCAAGGATGTCTGTAGGCAGCAATACATAAACAATTGCTGGCTGAGGTTCAAACCAATGTTTTTCAGATTAAACATGATTTTTTAAAATCTGAATCTGCTGAGGAGTCATCCCTTATCTTGCCATAGGGGTTCTGCCTGCAGTTGTTAGCCGTGCTTTCTCCTTGTCCCCTGAGATGGTGAGGAGGGAGTGCAGCCTGTTAGAAGAACAGTTCCTGCTCAGCTGCTCTGAACAACCGGCCTGGCTGTATTCTGCTGCGTTTGGGTTGTCACGTGCATTGGCTGGTGCTCTCTGATCTCCGGATGGAGCGGGAGGTGTAGCGGGAGAGGATCCCTTGTGATTTGTAACTTCCCAGGGGAAATCTTTACTAAATCCAAAACAGTAGGATGAAACAGCCCTCTGAGTATTAGTATATTAAAATACAAACCCTTGAAATAGCAGAGTATTTTCATAATTTCATTGCTACTGATCTGGAGAAGAGATTCAGCTGGGAGGTGGTTGGGTTTGAGGACTTGTGTCACTTCACCTCCTGGCTTCATTGTGTGGTTTAACAGTTCTCATCTCAAACTTTTGATTTTTCTTTAGCGGTGTTTGTGTAACATGGAATAAATGTGTACGGACTTGTTCTGCGTGCAGCTGGAGACCTGTGGTGATGCTTTCGTCCTAGAAAGGGACCACTGCTGTTCAGGGATTCTGAAGCTTATGGGGAGCTGTTTCTTTGAGGTTAACTTTTCTCCTTTGTGCTCTAACGGGGAGGAAAGGTGATTCCTGGTTCCGTCTCCTGTTGGTGCAGAAATCTCTGTGCAGTAGAGGAAAACAGAGGAGAAGTGTTGGCTGTCCTCATCTTCCCTGTCAAACAACAGGTGTCATGCAGCAGTTGTCTGTAGAACTGCAGGCTGGCAGACATGAGAGGTGTAAGCTGGTCTGGTGGAATCGTATGTGTAGGTAAGGGAAAAACCTGACACCTGTGACTTGTGATTTTAGGAGGAATGTATCTATTGAAGGCAATGATTTCTTCTGTCTATCTTGGGGTTTAAGGCAACCAAAGTGGAAGATGGGTGGCTCTAACTCATAGTTTGAACAGTTGACCCGACTACTTCAAACTAGCCTCTCTGGAAATGCTGGCATTAACGCAGATGGCGATGACCTTAGTAGAAAGCTGAACTATGATCCTCTTTGCCTGAAGCTTTGCTAATTCTTACTGAGCGCTGGTTTTGTCCTGCCACCATCACTGGAGCATCCGAGTGCCGTGCAGTAACGTATTAAGTGACATCGTTGATGTCTGTCCAGGATAGATTGCACACTGGGAGGTCTAAAGGATTAAATGTCTAATAAAAGCTCAGCTCATAATTGAGATAAACGTTTACACCCTGCGAATATGAGAAAGGCAGGTACTCCGAGCAATTATTTCCTCTTTTTCCGAACTCTGGAGGAGTGTCTCTGTGAAATAACGTCTGAAGTACTTGGCAGAGCTCTCAAGGTGTCCAATCTCTTGAATGTTTTGATGTTTGAAGGCTTATCTTTGAATTCAGTTTTGAGAATTACAGCTGTTCCTTGCAGTGTCTGTAGTCTGATATATAATAAAGTCTAGTTACCGCCTTGGTAGCCCTTGCTGAAGGCAGCAGCGCAGAGGAGCGGGGCTCTGCGGGGCAGCGCTCGGCTCTTCCTCCGCCGGAGCAGCCTCCGGCCCCCGCTCGGGGGCGGCCCCGCCGCGCTGCCTGCGGGCTGCCCGGCCCAGGCGCGGTGACAGGCTGCGGGAGCCCCCAGCTCTGGGAACTGTTTAATCCACGCTGCCCCCGCCAAGTGACACCGTGCGCCGCGGTTGTTAACAGCTCCTGTCCCCTGGGGAGAGCGGGGCGGCAGCGAGAAAGGGCCCCTCTTGCTCCGGCGCCCGTTTCCCTGCAGCGCGTCCGCGGGGAGCGGCGGGCAGAGCCCCGGAGAAACGCGAATAAAGGAGGCGGAGGGAGCNGCCCCTGTTTTCTGCCCGCAGATGGCCGGGTGCGTGTCCAGGGTGGAGCTGTCCGTGTCCTGCCGGAGCCTCCTCGACAAGGACCTGGGCTCCAGGTCGGATCCCCTCTGCGTCTTGCTGCAGGATGTGGGCGGCGGGCAGTGGGCTGAGGTAAGGGCGGGTGGCACCCCCCGCCTCGCTGCCGGGTGCAGACACGCCAGGCTTTCCCTGTTTCCGTCCCTTTGGTTTTCCTGGCGAGTGCATGATACGTTTAATTCCTGTTTGCGTTTGAGCAGCCCCCGATGCTCGAGCTCTCTTGGGAGTTTTACGTTCACCGGTTTCATTAATTGCTCGTGCGTTTGCTTAGAGTTGCATCAGGACGTTCATTTGCAGTATGGCCTGTGCTCTTCCCTTTACCTCACAGCGTGCAGTCCAGAATACGGTGATTCACCAGCCTTTTCCCCCTAATTTCCAGACTTTTCCCATACGGTAACGTTTACTATCTGATGCAGCTCCTTTCTGCAAGCCGCTGGTCACCTGGCAGCAGTAGCCTGGTTCCTCACCGAGCGTGAAGCACGGTCAGGGGTGCTGACCAGCCCAGTCAGTGTTTAACAGCGCAGGGGCCTGGGGGTGCAAATTAAAAGCTGTGTGGGAGAAAGCGTGGTTCTTACTCATCATCAATGGCTTTGCTTCTGTGTTTGTGCAGCTAGATCGCACGGAGAGGATCAAGAACTGCCAAGACCCTGAATTCTGCAAGAAGCTGGTTGTGGACTACTACTTCGAGAAAGTGCAGAAGCTGAAATTTGGCGTATACGATATTGATAACAAGTCCTTTGATTTAAATGACGATGACTACCTTGGCGGGATCGAGTGCACGCTGGGACAGGTATGTGTAGGGATGTGTTAAGGGATCTACAGAGTAGCAGCAGGCGTTGGGTTCGTTTTGAAAAACGGGGTGAAAGACTGCTTTATGAAAGGCTTCAACACATCCAAATTTGAAAACATCTTGTTGAACAGGTTGGTTTGCGTTACTATTGAATGTAGTTACAAAAATAGTCGTGTCAGTCACAAAGCAAAGGTTAGAAACCTACACAACTGCAATTCACTGCTTAACTTAGGAGGCGCTTGTAGCAATGAAGGCAGGCTGAGCGTCAGGAAGGCACGGTGCCTGGAGAGCTCCAGTGGAGTTTCCTCTGCACGGGGCGATCAGCAGGCGGTGTTGGAGAAATAAGGCTAACTGAGATTCCGTATTCATTTCCTGAGGAGGGGTTGGTATAGCTAGGTAGAGAAGAAAAGTGGGGTTCGTGTTATTAAAGACAGACTTGGTAAAGTCAAGTCTCATCTGATTCTGAATAGCTTTTTGGCTACTTGTGATGAAAATGCCTCTTGGGTCTCAGGGATAGCAAAACCAGGAGGCTTAAAGTTAAGTTTGGAGAGATGTTCGCAGGTTCTGTTTTGTAGATAGCGAGAGCAGGTAATTTTCAGACTGTTCAGCCATCCAGGAGCATGAACTTCAATGGTTGTTGCTGTTGATCCTTTTAGGTCTTTTAGGAGGGTTTGAATATTTTGCTTCTGAAGAATAATTCTTTGTTCTTTGTCTAACTCTATATTATTTGTCTTTTAACCTTAGGTTGTGTCCAGCTCAGTGTTCACCCGACCGCTGGAATTGAAGCAGGGAAAGCCAGCAGGAAAGGGGACCATTACGGTAAATGAGATTTTTCTCATTCTTTCACATCTTGTCTGGGACAAAGTAACATTTCTAGTTTTCTGTCAGTCTGTGTTCAAATGCTACATGTGTAGAGGAAAGATAGATGTTTGTACCTAGAATTTCTTTCATGGACAAAGTATGAGCAAAACTCTGGGGTTTCTTGTTTAATTTTTTTAATTATTATTATTTTTAATTTCTGTGGCACAGATTTCAGCAGAGGAGATTAAAGATACCAGGGTTGTGTACTTGGAAGTTGAAGCCCGAAACTTGGACAAAAAGGTATTGATTTTCTTTTTCTTTTTTTTTCTTTTTTTTTTTTAAATTATATTATATGCTTCAGTGATATTTCCTGTTGGTGCCTTTTGGCCAGGAATCACTCTGTATTTGCAGATATTCGGCTAAGCTAGGTAATCCATGTATGAAAAAAGGCTCACAGTATTTTCTTATTCACAGTGAAGTAAACTGGAGACGTAACTTCATGTTGAAAATCAAACCAGAAACTCAACTGCCAGGTTTAGGGGGAATTTTTTTTTTTGGCTTTGGGAGTATTCTGCGTATTATTACAGTTCCAATTACATAATTGTCTCTGAATATTGTAGCTGTGAACAGAGATTTCTGTAATGTTATTAAAGAAGAAAAGGTGGAAATTTAGGTATGCTTCTGTGACGTTATTTTAAGCCAAAGACTAATCCAGGGATTTAGTGACCTCACTGCTCTGTCAGCAGAATGACGTGATTTATAGTGACAAAAATGGTCTGAGGAGGCAGTCTTGGAATCAGAGCTCATAAATTCTGATGACTTAGAAAGTGCAGCAGTTTAAAAGAGAAAAGTAAAAGAGAGGAAAACAAATGTCTGGCTTGTTTCACTTTCTGCTTTATTTTTGAAGCATTGTGTACTGATCAGCCAGCTCTTCTCTCAGCCGAGTAAAATATAGGAGGCTGATTACTTCTGTTGGGTTTTTGTTTGCAGGATTTCCTAGGTAAATCTGATCCATTTTTGGAGTTTTACAAGCAGAGTGATGCTGGAACGTGGCAGTTGGTGTACAGATCAGAGGTAGTGTTTCTACACTGATTTTTTTCTTGAGTTGATCAGACTCCCAAAGATGGGAGTCCCACTCCTGGACATGCTTTGATGCTTTGCACCAGTTCTGCAATGAAAGTTGTCTTGTATCCTTTAATTCAAAAAAAAAAAAAAAAGGATTCTGCTCACTGACCAGGCAGAAAATTAAACATTTATTTGCTGCCTGGTGACGGGGTTAAGCTGGATCAGTGAAGAGTCACCAGAGTGGCAGGACTCTCCTCCCTCTCTGTGGTGATGAGCTGATAGGTTGGCTCAGCACTAAAATTTAACTTTACCTTGAACTTCAAGCTTTTACTTCTTACAGAGCTTTTGCTTGACCGTCCATGTCAGGGTTGAACTGACTGAGGCTCTTCTTAAATAGCTGTGTGGAACCTTTGTGCTGTGTTTCTTAGTAACTGCACACCGCATCCCTCACATGACATTATGCTGTCATTTTTTTTAAGGTGATTAAGAACAACTTGAATCCATGCTGGAAGAAGTTCAGTGTTCCCCTGCAGACGTTCTGTGGTGGAGATTTTAATAAACCTATCAAGGTAGAGCCTTCAGAAATTCTCTGTTTGTTGTTAGAAGTAATCCAGTCTCTGTTGATGTTAACTATGAGTTACCAGGTTGTCTAGTCATATTTAAATTGTTAGATTGCCTTTCTAGAGTAGTAGTCTGGCAGATAAGTGATTACATGTCTATTAAGTATGAAGTCTGTATTAAACATCATGAGTTATCAAAGTGAGAAGTCAGGAAATGCAGAAGTGACACACTTTCTAATGATTAGTCATAAGAAGAAATCTAACTGATTTTTTTCGCTCTTCTGGCCAGGGTTTCAGGTTGGGTTTTGGTGGGTTTTTTTGTTGCCTTTTTAAACTGTGGCTTTCTAGCACTGTTTGTACGTTAACTGGGTAGCTCACATGATGGACCAGCTTGAGTGCTTCAGGACACTGACATAGAGAGGACCTTAATGCATCTGTCAGATTCATCCCTTCATGAGACTGGCAGGCTTGTCCTGACTTTTTTTCAGTCTATTCCAACTAGAAATTTGGGTTTGAGTCAGAACCGCAATTCCTTGTGATCTTGTGTATGGTGGTCCTGTCTTATGGAGGTGGTAGCAGAACAATATTAATAAGTTCTTACAGAAGAAAACCTGATAGCAAATTGTTGTGTTAATTTCCACTCTAAGCAGCACATCGATAATGTAAAGGCATTTCAATCCATAGATAGTTCTATGTGAGTAGTTTCTCTCTGCTTATCCAACTCCTAAAGACTTTCTATTTGCAGAATTTTTCTGCCTCATCCTGTCTGTGAAGAAATCTCATGCTGGAAGTTTGATCTGACAGGTTTAGCAAAAAGCGTGCACGCTAATGTTTTTGGTTTTGTGCAGCACGGCAGGTCCAAGGAATTTCTGCGATCATTAACCTGGAGAAGGGTGCTCAGTCGTGCTGGGCTTGTTGATATGTGGCAATGTTCTAAGTGGTGCTCATGAGCTTTTATTGTTGGGGAATCAACAGTCTTGGGTCAGAAGGAAGCCCTCTTGATCTGACAGTGAGCAGTAGGCGTCGAAAGGAGATGGCAAGGAGATGTGTACTACTGTTTGTCAAGAAGGACCTGAGATGGTGTGGTTTACACGTTCTGTTACATGAGGCTTTATCTGCTGTAGTTGAAAAATGTTTGTGTGGTTGGTTGTTTTGGTTTGGTTTTTTGTTCTGTTTCTGTGTTCAGGCTGCATCAAAACCTGAGCAGGTCTTATCTTCTTGACAGTTTCATTAAAATAGTGACAAATGAAAGTAGCGTCTCTCCCCAGAGTCATTTAAATGGAAATAGCAACTGTGAGATTTGTGGGTGTTGGTACTGGGACTAAAGCTGCTAGTCCACTCGTTTGATGGCATATACATAAAGGCAAATCCATTTTCTGTGAATTTTGAAAGTTCCTCCTGTAGATGAAAGGGGCCTTTTACCAGCTGACTGTATTCTAGGGCTCTTAATGAGTGTTGGATAGTTCATTTGCAAAGAAAACAGTTCATCAGCAAGTAACTATGTATGGTGCCCTGCGGTGTTGCTAGCAGGATTTTGTTTGCAGCAGTACCACTCTTTGGGCTGCGTGCAGCGAATCTTGGCCAGTTGTAGAAAACCCTTGCAAAAAGAGGTTTGTTTTAAGCTGTATTGTGCTGCGAACTAAGAACCAAACTGGTGCCAAATGCAGTTTTATCGGTGGGGGGGGGGGGGGGGGG
>VWZZ01006780.1:32647-46418 GCA_013399095.1 Psophia crepitans
GGGGGGGAGGGGAGGAGGTGTGTGGAGGTGGCAGCTGCTCAGGTCTCTGCAGCTCGCCGGGGGTGTTGGTGGGAGTCAGACCCGGCACCGGGAGTCCACGCCCTGGCCCTGCACAGGAGCCTCCTTCCCTGGCATAACCCGGCTGCTTTTTGGTGATGGTTAAATGTCAGAACTGTTGAGAGAGGCGGAGGTGGATTCAGGCAGGACGGTGCCAGTTGCTTCGTGGTGGAGTGTGCAGAGGAGGGGAGTGGAAAGGAAAGTTGGAAAGGATAAAGCGGGAGAAGGGGATCTTGTTTTCCCATGAAGAGACTGAAGGATGACAAGGTGCTTCCCATTTACGTGGCTAGATTAGGCCATGAATCAACTGGCTTTTACAGATACCAGGGGAAGATGCCTAGTGGATCAGAGTAGTCCTAAAAGAACCCTGTCTCAGATATCCAGCCATTGAATTCAGCATCCTTACCGAGGTGTTACCCATCCTGTCCTTTTGTCCTGAGCAGAAAGCTGTCCCTGTGGTTTATACTGGAGTAGCACCAGTTTCTTGCCCACTGAAGGCAGATCTCGGGACGAGAGAGCTTTTCAATCAGCGTAGCACGTGCACTTCAGCGGGGGAGGAAGCAGCTGTTCACAAACAGTTTCTCACTTGACTGCTTTGGGAACTACTGGTGTTCGACTGGCAGCCGTGGGTACTGTGCGCGTTACAAACGCTCGTCGCGGTTGATTTTGTGGGGAGCTGTTGACAATATACATCTTGCTGTGTTTGCTCTGAGCCATAGGTATTAGCATATGTTTGTTTTTAAACGCATTGCTCTTTTGCATTGTCTAGTTCTGAGGCTTTCATGCTCATTTAAACATGACTGGTTATTTATTTATGATTTGATTGGTGTAAGATACAGAAAAAGACAGTGCTCTGTTGAAACTGCAGTTTCTTAGTAAATCGATGCTATTGCTGTGCAGAAGAAAAGAGTATATTCAGGAAGTGCTCAGATGACAAACTTCTAATCGCTTCTTCCTCTTACCCCAGCTGCATACCTTGTCTGGAATGATCTCGCGTTTATACATCTTGGCTGTGAAACATTAGGATTTTTTCTGAGCGTGTTTTATGGTTTTTCTTTTAATCTCTGATGTTTAAACTGGGCAAAACTTTTAATTAAAACTTCCACTGTGCATACAGAAATGGGTGAGCAGTCAAACGTACCTTTTTCTGAGATTCGCTCTGGGTGTCTCGTACGGAGAGGTTTCAGCTGGGGTCATGGATGACACCACCCGTTCCGATGTGATGGGGGGCTCACTGCATCGCCGCAGAGGGGTCGGAAGCAGGAGCCTGTGCTCCCTAATGCAGTACGCCTACCCGTTGCTCTCCCTTCCCTTTCAGGTACAGTGTGCGGATCACGACAGCGACGGGTCGCATGACTTGATAGGCACTTTTGAAACTACCCTGACTGGGCTGCAGGAAGCAGGTGGCGGCTCTCCGGTGAGCTTTCTCAGTCCCCCACTAACTTAGTCCATAATTTAGTCTTTCATAAACCCTTCTTAATACTGACCTCGGCTATGTTTTTAGTTGTTGCCTCCAAAAGTTAATTTCACTGTCTGTATCTGTGTTACTAAGCCAACATCTGGGAAGAATAAATCTTGGTGCGGGAATTACATTGCTCTGTTTTCCTTCGGTACTGTTACCATCCCTGTTCCTAGAGACATCCTTGAGCCTGTTGTCTGCTGGCCGCCAGCCACTCTTCCCAGCAGTTCAGCTTGCTTTTTGCCTCTGTTGAGTCAAGTGGAAATAAAAGGGCTTGTTCATGCTTTAGCAGACGAGTCCAGAGGTAGGGCTTGTCTCGGATGAAATTTGTGCTTGAGCTGGTCACCCTGGCGAGTGCTCTGGTCGCCTTTCTAGCTCACGGAGAGAAGCAGTGCTTCCGAGGGGCATGCTTCTTACCTTGCCTTGGGCATCCAGGTTAGAGTAAGTTGAATCGTTTACTGGTGGTGCTGGTTTCTGTTGTCTGCAGCGAAAATCCGAACTCCCATGCTTATGGAGCTGTCTCATCTGAATTCAGACAGATGAATCTGCACACAGGATGTAGCCTAGAACTGCTTCCAGTCACCAGCTAACTTGATTGCTGTGATTGTAATCCTAAAGCTAGTGGAAGATTGTTGCTTTTTTCCAGACAGTGTGAAACCAGAACTGATGCAAGTGAAACGGAGCGGTGAAACACTGCCATTGGAACCTGTGGCCTAGGCTTTTTTGCCTCCCCCACCTCAAGATTTTGCCTCCTCATCTTCTGTTTGAGTTCTCTCCCTTAACCAAAAAAGGACCTGATGATGTTAAGAGAAATGTTTGTATTCATGATCAGGTTTTTTTCCCCTCTGATAGAATGACACTGTTCCATGACTGCATACAGAATGACTCCATCCAGTGCTGAGGAGAGAGAATTTTCTGAGTTATTTCCTGGTGTTTTGCCTAGTGCAGGTAGCAAAAGCATCCCATTTAACTCGCCAGATAGCAGCCAGAGTAGTTGTAAACCTTTTTAAAATTAAGTTTCAGAATTCTGCCAGATATTTGGGTAATTCTGAAATTGTGTGATGTCTCATATCATTCTGTTTCAATAATTTACCCTGCTGGAAATGCTGATGTTTGGGAACATGCTTCTTGCATGCTTGCTTTCTGTAGGTGGAATTTGAATGCATTCATCCTGAGAAAAAACAAAAGAAAAAGAGCTACAAAAACTCTGGTGTTATTAGGATAAAATCCTGCAAGGTAGGAAGATTTTCGTTGGGTTTTTTTGGCTTTTTTAATTTTCTGATCATAATGAAATCTGTTCTTGTGGGGAGGAGGTGTAACACTGTCTGTCTGTTCCTCTAGATTGAGACAGATTATTCATTTCTGGACTACGTCATGGGAGGCTGCCAGATTAACTTCACAGTGAGTTGTTTCCCCACTGCATGTCTTGGTAGATGACAGGACAAGAGCAATGAAGTTGTGATTAATACTTTTATTTGCCGTGTGCATGGCTGCAAAAACCAAATGATACTTGATTTTTATTACTTTTGATCAAGTAGCAACATTAATGGAACTAGGGTTTCTTAAACTTCTTTTGTGAAATCTGTTCAGTCTATCAGGGGAAAAGGATTACTAAGTCTTAAACATGTGCGTACCCCAGTCAAAAAAAACAGGCGGGCTTGTTTGCCTGTCCCTGTGTAGGGCTGCCTGCCTGCCTGGGCGGAGGGGAGCTCTGTGCCTGGTCTAACCCTCTGTTTCTGGGTATAGTTAGTTCTTCTTGCGGTGATCCATCAGTGACTTGCTGTCATCATCTTGATTAATTAGGTGGGGATAGACTTCACTGGCTCCAATGGAGATCCCAAGTCACCGGATTCTCTTCACTACATCAGCCCAGATGGGATAAATGAGTACCTGATTGCCATCTGGAGTGTGGGAAGTGTAGTCCAGGATTATGACACGTATGTAATGATGTTACCTGATCTAGCCACCGCATCAAAAATGTGTTGTGGTGGTGTCAGTGATCGAGGCTCATAGCTTGTTCCAGAGCAGTAGTGTTTGAATGACTGAGGTGCTGTCTTTGCTTCAGAGATCCCTTCAGGAGCTGCTACTGCCACCTCCTGCTTCTGTCGCTGCCAGGGAGGGCTGTGGCCACCCTTTGTAATTTGGCATGTTTGCCTGATAGGTCCCTCCAGGTCTGCCCTTCTGTGGCCCTGGGTTACTCTGTAATGCTGCTCTAGCTGGTCGCTAATCCCTCGTTGCTGATGGTGCATTTCAAACATGAATGCCCTGTTTGATTCAATGGGAACATGTTTGTCAGCTCTGTCCTTTAGCCACGCTATGGTTGAGGGTGGCTTTTGTCTTGCTACTTCGAAAGCTCCTGAGAGTCCTGTGGGGTGCTGCACTGAAAGAAATTCTGAAATTGTTAAACCCAGGCCTGCAGCCCTTGGGTAACTGGTGGCTGGCTGTGGGGAGCTAGATGGTGTGCCCATTCCTTGAGGCAGGAATTGAACCTTTGTCTCCAGCTACTTTCTGGGAATAAAACAGAATAGTGAGTTATTAAAGAATTGCTCTTTCTGATTTCTTGTTGTTGCCCTTTCTCTCCAGGGACAAGCTGTTTCCTGCATTTGGGTTTGGAGCGCAGGTGCCTCCTAGCTGGCAGGTAGGGCCTTCACAACGCTGGGCAGTTGCTCTGTCTGTGTCTGCATTCCCTAACGGTTTGTAATGTCCCCTTTCCTAGGTGTCTCATGAGTTTGCTTTGAACTTCAACCCCAGCAACCCTTATTGTCAAGGTGAGGACACCTCTTTATTAATATTTCCCAGAGAGGGACCGATGTTTGAAGTGTTGTATTTCTTCCATAACGGTGACAAACAGATGCAGCACCACAGCAATGCAGCAAGCTAGATTTAACCTGGATGCTGACAGGAGTACCTGTGTGTTGATGCAGACTTCTGTGCTATCTACATAAGCTCCGGTGGAGGAATCTAGGTTTAATTTGGTTGTGTGTGTGCGCTGAAATTGTTGTTGCTGCGACTTGGTTACTGCTGGTATGTTATAGGTGGCAGTGGATTAGCATCAGTGACGTGCCTGTGCTAGTCGTGCTTCCAGAGCGACCGTCCGCTAAGGCTGTTAGAGACCGTGGTTACTTCATCAGCAGTGTGTATATGTTGGAATGCTGCCCTTCAAAGGGTTGTCCTAAAAGCTTATTTTCTTTATAGTCGTCGTCTTTAGTGGGGAACTTGTTTTGGCTCTTTGTAACGGCTGCTCTCTTCAGATGGATTGTGACGTTTTAGGACTAAGAGCTCTCTCAGCATGCAGTAACCCAGAGCTGTTCTTGAACAAGCGTTTTCAACTCAGTTTTTCTCTCTGGTCTTTGGCCAACAAAAAAAATGTAATCTGAGATTCAGTGTTAAAATCCAAGCATTTCCTTGGTCACTTCAGCACTGTGCCTCACCGGGGTCTGTGCCTTTGCCCTTTAAGGGTCCCTCTGCAGTGGTTTTGAGAGTGACCACGCGAAAAGCAGCATTGCAGACAACGCAAGCAGCAGTGGCAGATGAAGGTACCCTGATGCAAGCCAGGAACAGGCCAATTTAGATGGATTCATGGAAGAATATGTACCATTTAAAATCAGACTTTTAAAAATAAATTTGTTTAGTTAACCTGAGAAAAGCTTCTTGCATAGAAAAAACCTTAGAGATTTCTATTTCTGTTACAGAAATGTTTGAATCCTGAGTCAGGGATCACTTTCTAACTTTCATGCAAGGAATATAAAAAGTTACTGTTCTCGAGAGCTTCTGACCTTGTTGTCTAAACAGACTAAGCAATTAAGCAAGACAAATTGGATGACAATGTAGAAAGAACGAGGGAAACATTGTCATCGATGTGCCTTCACTGGACTGTTTTCTCCCACGACTTCCATGAGCTTTGTGATGTTAGAGGCACAGAGAGTAATGTGAAGAATGTAGAATGGGGGAGAAATCTGCAAATCCTGCCTCTGCAGATGTCCGCTGGTTTCAGCCCTGTGCTCTGTGTTGTGTCTGCTGTTACCCTGCTGCTTATTTGCCCTTCAGGAGTTCACAGCTGTGTGAGAGTTGTTATCTTTTCACCGTACTATTTAGTAATGCTTATAAAATAATTACTGGAGAAGTCGTGAGGCTCTTGTGGCAGTTTGCCTGCCTTGTGTTACAGGGATCCAAGGAATAGTGGACGCCTACCGCCAGATCCTTCCTCAGATCCGACTCTATGGGCCCACCAATTTCTCTCCCATTATAAACCACGTGGCAAGGTTTGCAGCACACTCGGCACAACAAGGAACCGCTTCAGTGAGTGCATGTTCTTTCCTGTGGATCTGTGTTGGGTTGAAGTTTGTTTTCCGTGCTCACGATGGGATGGAATGGAATGGTAAAGTGATGATGTCTTCCTTCCTTAGGATCCCACATCTGGTTCTCTCCTACCAGCCTGCAGAGAGGCCGCTGGTCCTGTCTCAGTACATTCTGATATCAACCTGCACTTGGCAGACCATGAGACTAGTTTCCATTCCTCAAGTGATATTTATTTCTCCTTCTCATGGTTTGCTGGCGTTGTACTTACTACTGAAGTATACAGTGGTGTTGTGTTGGATTTTAGACCAGCTGGACTCTCTCAGCAGTTGCCTCACTCTAACCAGGCTCCATCACCTGTAGGGAATGCAGTCAGTATAGAGGGGCCCTATAGATTTTATTCCAAACGGTTTTGCTCTCAAGAATGTATGCAAAGACTTCCTCCAAGAAAAATACTGAGGGCTCAACTGTCTGTCCCACCATGGTGGCAGGCAGAATCAGGATATCCAGAGGCCCAAGTTAACAAAGAAGGCTGAGAACTCTTAAATCAACCTAACTGCATTACGGAGCATCTGTGCTACCCTACAGTTGTGCTGCTTGTCTCATTCGTGTGCTCGCATGGCCGTGGCTGCTGTTAAAACTGAACTCTATTTATTTCAGCTTTATTCCTTTTCCTTAAGGATGAAGGACTTATATTTCCTGATTCCATTTTGACAGACCAATTGGAAGGAATTTGGACGTACTCTGAGGGCTGGAGCACCTCTTGTATGAGGACAGGCTGAGGGAGTTGGGCTTGTACAGGCTGAGGGAGCTGGGCTTGTTCAGCCTGGAGAAGAGAAGGCTCCAGGGAGACCTAATCACGGCCTTCCAGTGCCTGCAGGGGCTGCAGGAAAGCTGGAGAGGGGCTGGTTGCAGGGCAGGGAGGGGCAGGCCAAGGGGAAGGGCCTGAAGCTGCAGGAGGGGAGCTGGAGCTGAGCTGGGAGGCAGCAATCCTTCCCTGGGAGGGTGCTGAGGCCCTGCACAGGGTGCCCCGAGAAGCTGTGGCTGCCCCTGGCTCCCTGGCAGTGCCCCAGGCCAGGTTGGATGGGGCTTTGGGCAGCCTGGGCTGGTGGGGGTGTCCCTGCCCATGGCAGGGGGTGGCACTGGATGGGCTGGGAGGTCCCTTCCTACCCAAACCAGTCCATGATCCTATGATACTTGCTTTATGGTCTCGCTGTGTCAGTGTTTTTAGTTCTGCTTATGTTTATGTGTATGTCAAATGCCTTTCCCACACTGTGAGGTGCTTTGTCTAGGGAGGTCCATTTCTTACATTTCTGAGGGTATTTTTTAGCTTTCCCAACACTTGGGGGTATCTTATTTCTCTTTATATGTTAAATATCTCTACTTTTTCTTACATATGAGATACTATTTAAATAACGAATCTGTTAGTAATGGGGTACAGCTGTAGTAACACTTGTGATAACTGAATTTTGGAATTGGGAAGTCAGTTTTCTTTTAATTGTGTGTCTTATTTTTTATTTTCATTTGAAGTTTGTAGATAGCTGCTATAAAGCAGTGGTTGCTCACTTCAGAACCAGGTACTAAACCTTGGCCTCTGGAAAAGGAAGGAAATTCTAAACACTTTACCATGCCACTGTGTTGCTTTCATGTATTTTTTTTTTTTTCTTTCTAGAAAAAGCAACTGTATTCTTCCCCTCGTGATCTCTACAGTGTCTTTGTGTCATGACACTTGTCACTGTATTTTGAGATTTCTAATACTTATGATTTAAATTATTGGTGACTAAAATGTAAGGCTTTTTGAGTTACACTCCAGGGATATTTAATACTAAACTTCAGCCTTTTTGCGAGGTCAATGAGTAAAGCAGCATCCGTCTGTGAATTTTGTATGCAGCTTTGTTGATTTAGCAGTACTTGGCTCATCTCTAGTACTTTCTGCCAAGTGATGTAATTGTTCTTTATAAATTGAATTTAAGCCTCTGTTTCAGCGCAGAGGAAATCTGAGGTGCACAATGAAAGGTGTTATGCATGTGAAAAAATGGGAATAAACATAAGTTTCTTTAATGTTCTGGATTTGTTTTTTCCACAGCATCATCTGGTCTCTTTCTTAGAGTAAGGTATTGCTCCATTTGCCTTCAGTGATGTGAGCGTTGGTGTGGAACTCCCTAACTGGGTGCTCTCGAATGTTTTTCAGCAATATTTTATCTTGCTGATCATCACAGATGGAGAGATCACCGATCTAGACCAAACTAGGCAAGCAATTGTTAATGCCTCTAAGCTGCCGATGTCCATCATTATTGTTGGAGTTGGTGAAGCTGATTTCAGAGCAATGGAGTTCCTTGACGGAGACAACGGTGTCCTGAAGTCCCCGACTGGCGAGCCAGCTGCGCGAGACATCGTCCAGTTTGTGCCTTTCCGACAGTTCAGAAATGTAAGTTGTTTTAACTTCAGAAGAGTCCTGGTGCCAGTATACGTGCAGTTATTTCATCTGAAAAGTGAGCATGGCTCTAGACAAGGCAGCAGGATGCATGCTCAGAGTGCTGTCCAAGCTGCTTGTTCCCACAGAGAGTTGAGATGTTGCTTCTGTGTTTGACGCTGCCTTGTCACAGTTTCTCACAGCTCTCCTTGTGTTGTTGATTTAGTATACAATCTCTTGGCTATTGCAGAGTTAAAGGTGTAAAGGAGATGTTTTCTCTCCTGGAATGGAAATATTTAGGCAAGGAAGTGAGAACATATTGTCAGTCTCTGATGTTGAGTCCCATGAGTGATTTAAGCTGAGATAAGTCTTCTCTGCTGTTGAAAGTGGTCCTGTCATTCCCAGCTCCTCCCTACTTCCCCTGTTGGCACTAGTGTTCATCCATGTTGCACAGTGAATTGGGTTAAAGAGTGGAGTCAAATGCAAACCCAAAATAAGAGAAATTGCTAGTGGCTGGGACAGTTTCCCACCCAGATCAGGGCCATGTAAAGGCTGTGTGAGCCTGGGCTTCAGGTGGGAGCAGTGCATCGGTGGGAACAAGTGATTTTCATCAGCAGCGCTCACGGAGACTGACTGGAAGTGCTCCCAAAACTGCAGCAAGAACTCTTGAAACAGAGAGTGAGGTGTCTCAGGTGGGGGGCTGCACTCTGGATTCTGTAAGAGAGTTTGTCACTGGGCTGATAAATCCTTTCTCTGCAGTATTTCTCATTTATTCTCCCTGTTCTCCTTGCAGGCTCCCCGGGAAGCTCTTTCCCAGATGGTGCTGGCTGAAGTGCCCAAGCAGCTGGTGACGTACTACAAAGGGCAGGGATGGCCGCCTGTGAAACCGCTGGAAATAAAGAAGATGTAGACTGCAGCCTGGCCGTGGCCGCCCGTAGCGCTGGGGTGAAGAGAGCTGCCTGCACCCACACTCTGCTTGGGTGCTTGGTGCCTGGAGGTTGTACCGTTCACACTAATTCTCTTACCTGCTTGTGCTCTGTACCTTTGATCTTTCCTCTTCCTAATCGGAAGAAATGTCAATACGGTGAAAGACCACAACTGCTGGCAGTTTTTGTCACAGAAAAACAGGCCCTTGTCGGTGTTCCACCCTGCAGCAGTGACACATCATACCACACATCATTGCTTGACACGGCCCATCTGCTGCTTGGTATTGGCGTTGGGCACATGGGCACGTGCACTGAGCTGCTCACGGGGCACTGCTTCAGTGCTGGGTCTGGGAGGGAAGTGCTGCAGTCGTGTGCTGTGATGCACTGACTCTGTGTTCCTTGGTAGGTGTTTTTCTTCTATCAAGCTGCTGTGGGAACGGGGACCCTTCTGTACTGGTTGGTACCAAAGTCTGTTGGTTGGATGCCTGAAGTGGTTCCTGTTGTGCCTTCATGAAGTGCCAGTATATTTTTGTATGTGGAGGTTTATTTTTACATTTCAGTGACCATACTTTGCAATCTTTTTTTTTAATCACATTTTTCTATTAGCAAAAATTTGCTTCTGTGATGGCCTTTTGCCCGGAGCCATCGTTGCAATTGAAGAACACCGCACTTTGCTTATTTCCGGAGGGATCAGTGAGGATTAATCATTAGTTAATCAAGGGAGCGGGATTAATGAGTCAAATTAATGTGACTTTCAAAATCCAGCAGCTGGAAGTGTTGAAATGAAGATGCTCTGAGTGATTTCTCTGTGTCACAGAAGTTATGAGATGAAGCAGTAACTATCTGTGGAACTCCACGGAGGTGCTTCCCTGTCCTCAGTGTGTGTTAGGTGGTCTGGGGACTGTAGAACAGGCACGGGATAGCGAAGCACAATTGTTGTGAGGAATTGGAGTTGATAGCTCATTTAAAAATAGAGATGAAGAAACTTGGGCTTGTCATTGCACTACAAGTGGTTGTCACTTTCACTTTCATAAATAAATAATCAGCTTTGATTTACATAATGTGTCTGGACTCTTTTTTCCTTTCTGGGCTTTTCCTTTTGCTTTCCAGCAGTGTGGACGTTTTGGTTTATGGAAGGTCTTTGCTATAGTACTAGCCTGGTGGCGATTCAGCATCTGAGTTAGCTTAGGTTGAGTGGGATGAGCTGCAGAAGCAGAACAAGCTGTCTGTTGCCATCAGTTCTGTTACCTGTTAATCACTAAGACGGCTGAATGTGTATCCTGCAGCCGTATCCTGCAGTAAGATGAGCTGTTTCTTTGCTGTGACGTTGTGAAAGAACTTGTCTGTTTTACCAGGTAAACCAGGAAATGGTGAGAGTGCGTTGGAAGACTGCCCTGGTGACTCAGGCGGTGGCATCAGTAGGTTACAAACCTGTGTGAAAGCAGAACCTGGGTTTGAATCCACATCCTCAACTAGACTGGTCGTTGTGGATGGTACCTGCCACCAAACTAGTCCAGAGCTTGTGTTTGTAGGGACGTGGGTCTAGGACCACCGCTGAGCCAAGATGAATTTGTGCAGTTTTTTAATTCAAACCTAGTTTTGACCATGATGTGTTCTCCCAGGTTTCACAGGCAGCAGACAGCTTCCTCTAGAGACAGCTGGGCTCTCTCTCCTGAGATAGTCCATCTAGCCTGGAGCACCCAATTTTCTTGCACTTGCTTAGATTCTTGAAAGAAACCAAACAACCTCTCTTCTTGAGTGGCTGCCTAAACTGTGTTCCAAGTGTGGGGGAGAGAGGGGAGAACTGCCAAGTCTTGTCTGAGAAGCTGCACTGTGCTTGAGAGCATCCTTTACTCATGTTTTCAGCTGCTTACAATCTGTAGGCAGAGCTTTCTGTCCTTGTATTACACGTACATCAAACCTAAGGCTGTTTTTCTTGTGTGTGTGAGTGTGTATCTCTTTTCAATAAAATGTTCTTTAAAGGTCTTGCAGCAGTAGTTCTGAAAGCTCACCAGTCCCCTGTTTGGCCCAGGAGACGATGGTGGCGGTGTGTAGTGCTTGGCTTCAGTGAATGCCTGCTTTGGCAAGACGTCAGAAGCATGCTGGGACTTTGCTTTGCTCCAGCCTTGCAGGCAGAAGATGAGCTCTGAGATGGCAAAACACGTACTGGGAAATCCATTTCACCTCTCCTTGTTAAACCTCTGCCAGTTCCCACCCAAAAGGAAGAGAGTGAGTCCTCCGTCTCTGCCCTAGCTATGAGGAGTGGAGTTACTGTCTGTTCTGCAGGTAGCCGAGGTGTCTCCAGGTGCTGGACTTGATGGTAGGAGAGACCTTCCCTGCTTTGGGGAGGAAGAGGCCAAGACATGGTGGAGGCAGGTCTGAGGAAGTTCTTCCCCCTGGGGAAGCACAGGAGAACGCGGAGGAGATGCTGTTCACCTGCAGGTGAGTGGCCGAGATTGAACATGCAAAGGGACATGAGTCCCGTGCTTGTCACTCGAGAACAAGAGCTGCACATGTGGGTGTGGGCCCAGGTGAGAAGCTGCAGGCGGGTCAGGCTGGGAAGCTGCTGAACTGGGACTGCAGAGTTTTGCCAGTTTTCTCTGCTCCTTGACTCCCCAGGGCTCCTGGTTTTAGAGGCAGTGAAGATGGCTGCTGGGTGCTTTGGGGAGAGGCCGGGAGGTACGGCTCCTGCCTTGTGCCGCCCTGGGTGTAGCTGGAATGTGGATGGTGTGGTTGTTACTTTGGGTAGATGAGAGCTCAGGTTTGACCTCAGGTTTTCTCCAGGAGAATGTGCTGTTCTCACCCAGTGTCGGTGTGCGCTCTGCATCATCCCAGACCACTCAGTTTATCTCCACGGTAAGCACGGGGAACACCCCAGAAGTGTCTTTACCCTGGCTTTGGCTGAGATTGAGCAAACACCTTGTACCTGTGGTCCCCAAAGGTATTTCAGCCTCAGGGCTTTGTCTAAATGAGAAGCTATTGCAGCTGGGGGGGTGGGGGGGTGTTTCCACCTGGCCATAAATGCTGGTGACGTTTCATGCCAGACTATGCCATGCCACCTGACAGAGCTCCCCCCTCTCCGAGAGGGACTGCTCCATCCCCTTCCCTTCCCCAGGCAGCTTCTCAGGCCAAGGGCCCTACCTGGAGCCTAAAATATTTGGTTCCCCCAGGGACTGTTTCACCAAAACTGAGGTACCATCTTCAGGTAGCAGCAAGCGATGGGACTGCTCCAGGCGTTCAGGGAAGCCACACAAACTGCACTGGGAGATGGCAGCTTTTGATCAGATGCTTGATCCACCCATCAGCAGCACACTCTGAATGTCTCGTTAAACCACACCCCGAGCCTTGACTGGCTGTGGGGTCAGTGCACTGGGCTTTCTGCGCTGCCCGAAGCGGATCAGTGCGCTCAGTTGAGTTCACACAAAGTGGTGCTGTATGCTGCCGGCACGCTCAGGTTTGTCGCTGCTCTGTGAAGTGGCATCCTCCCTTCTGCGGCTTGTTTCCGTTGCCACCGGGCCATTTCATGGGTGCTCCAGGAAGTTTTTCTGTAAGAGGGAGACAAAGGGAGTAACTGCAGGGCTTGCTTCGAAGCAGCCTGGCATTGCACAGGCATGATTCACTCCTCGCTGCTTGCGGAGCTGGTTTAGCCACCCTGCCCTACTGCAAGGTGCCCTGTACGGCACATGCCGGTATTTGGTGCTGGGTGTTAATGGGGAGAGCCAGACCCGCAAGAGGAAGAAATGCTTTCCAAATCCTGCTGAGCTCATGACTATGATTGCTTTAATCTGGCCTAAATCTCTGCTCTGGAAGGGCTCCAGCATCTCTCATTCACCAGTTCTCCCACAGGTGAGATGAGCTGCATCAGGCCAAGCTGGTGAGTGCAGCGCTGAGCACTGAGCTCTCAGCACGGCGTGCCCCAGGTCTCCCTCCGGCAGCCTCCCCACGGCGAGGGGCTGGCGCCGGCCCCTGCAGAGGTGCAGCTCCTACCCCCTGTCCATGGATTTCAGGGCTTGGTTCTGTCCTGCAGAAAGCTGGTGCCCGGGCTGCAGCCTCCTTCCTCAAGAGGTGCTTTGGCATCCCACCTCTACCAGCTCAGCTCCTGCGGTCCCTCACGTCACTGTGCTCCGGGGGCTGCTGGGCCCCCTGCCAGTCCCAGCACGGGGCCCTGCTGCTGGGGGAGCCCACCCTTCCCCCTCCCAGGAGCCAGCCTGTGGGCACCTTCCCTTCCCCACCCTCCCTCTGTTTGCTTCGGAGGGTTCGAAACCACAGAAGCTGTGACTTTGTGCTGGAGCAGCCCGAGGGCTGGGAAAGCGCAGAGCCTGTGCTCAGTCCTCGCCCGTGTCCCCTAGTCCCGGCTTTGGAAGCCCCTGTCCCCGCAGGCCTCGGGCCTGCCCTGGAGCGTGGCTCTGTCAGGGCGCTGGGGCGTTTCACTGCTGCCGCTCCCCGCCCTGGGGGGCAGAGCGCCCATCGCGGCGCTCCCGGCGGTGGCCGGGTCTGGCTACGGCAGGGCCCCGGGCCGGGCGCTCCCCCTCTGTCTCGGAGCCAGCGCCCTGCCCCGCCCTGCAGCCGGGGCTGCTCCCCCCGCTCCTCGGGCCCTTCGGCGGGGGCCCCTGGCCCGCG
>VWZZ01006780.1:52264-116503 GCA_013399095.1 Psophia crepitans
ACATTGCATTGTGTATCACCGCTTTGTATGTTCTTTTTTAAGTACTCTCGTTGTTATTTTCCTTTTCCTTTGCTGTCCCAATAAACTATCCTTATCCCAACCCACCAGTTTTACCTTTTTCTTCGATTCTCCTCCCCATCCCACTGCGGGGGAGAACTGAGCCCACGGGGCTCAGCTGCCGGCTGGGGTAAAACCACGACAGTCCTTTTTGGTGCCCAATGTGGGGCACGAAGGGTTGAGGTAATGGCAGATCTGACCCAAGCGTGTCAGAACAAAGTTGTTACAGGCGTTTATTGTATTAGCTAAACAGTCACTGGTCACCATGGTGTTTTGTTTGGTCATGTGGCTGTGGTTTGTAAACACGCACTTGCTGTACGTATTCCCTGTGGCGGTGTTTGTCACCTCTTGGGAGGGGGGTCCGGATTCCCATTTTGCTGTGCTGCGCGATATCAACTTATGATATGATAACATCAGTGGTCATGAGGTTAAGCTGGTATTTGTACGTGGCATTGCTGTCATGCCTGTAGCTTGGATGACATCTCTTGGAATTGATTCATAATTGCACCCAATCTATGGGGAAGACGGGGGAGTGGGACGACTTTCTCCTGCTCTTTCACCTCCCCTTTTCCCTTCAGGCTGGTTACAGCAGCTTTTAGAGAATTTTGACTACCCTTGGGATGTTCAAGGCTGCGTGGTCCTATTGAGCGGTCTCCTGAATGTGTTTCAAGTATTGTTTAGAGTTAAAAAAATTGTTTTAAGAATACCATGCAGACATCTGCCCCAAGGCCAGATAGTCAGGACTGGCATGGCATGCAAGAGAGAATGGGCAGGCATCTAGAGACCTTCTCAGCCTTGATGGAACTTCACTCCCAAACAACTATGGGACCCTGATAAAGTGGTAGAATATTTGAAAGGAAAATTCTGTGGTTATTTCAAGGAGACACAACTTACTGCACTGTGCTGGGCCCTGGCCAGGATCTACCAAACACAATCACAGAAGAAGATTCTTCCAGGAAAGCACTAACACAACTCAAGGCTGGGTGGAAAATGGATGGAGAGCAGCCCTGAGGAGAAGGACTTGTGGGTGCTGGTTGATGAGAAGCTCAACATGAGCCAGCAGTGTGTGCTGGCAGCTCAGAAAGCCACCCGTGTCCTGGGCTGCATCCCCAGCAGCAGGACCAGCAGGGCCAGGGAGGGGATTCTGCCCCTGGAGTTGTGCTTGGGATTGCACCAACCCACGTGTAGGACCTTGCCCTTGGCTTTGTTGAACTTCATGTGGTTCACATGTGCTCACCTTTCCAGCCAGACAAGATCCCTGTGGATGACTTCCCTTCCCTCCAGTATGTCAACCTCACCACAACAGCTTGGTGTTGTTGGCAAACTTGCTGAGGGTGCACTCGATCCCACTGTCCGTGTTGCCGACAAAGACGCATGTTAAACAGTGCCCATCCCAGTGGCGACCCCTGAGGAACACCACTTGTCACTGATGTCCACTTGGACATCGAGCCATTGGCCACAACTCTGTGAGTGCGACCATCCAGCCACTTCCTTATCCACCGAGTGGTGCATCCGTCGAATCCGTGTCTGTCCAAGTTTGAGACAAGGATGTTGTGCGGGACAGTGTCAGATGCCTTGCACAAGCGCAGGGAGATGACATCACTTGCTCTTCCCTTGTCCACCAACGCTGTAACCCTGTCATAGAAGGGCAGCAAACTTTTCAGGCACGATTTACCCTTAGTGAAGCCATGCTGGCTGTCACCAGTCACCTTATTTTCCATGTGCCTGAGCACAGTTTCCAGGAGGGAAACATAGTTTTCTAGATTTGGAAACTTGAGCTAGTTTTTACTCAGTGAATCCTGGAGTTTGGGAAGCCGTGGGCGAGGGAGTTTGGTTAACTTTAGCTTGATAGAGGCAGACAAGGAGAGTTTGCTATAAATCGACTTCTTGGGGGGTCGTGACCCCCTTCTTTCCACCAATATCTCACTTCTTTTTATCTTCCACGCTCCCCCTTTTCTATGCCATTTCTGCAATTGTTTTGTGGCTGCCAAGCTCTCAGGCAGTTTCATTTTCTGTTTGTAGATCTACATCGAGTTGGATTTGCGCTACCAGCCTCCAGATGGCTCAGCTGGGACCTGGGTTGAAGAGGACTTTGTCTATGAGATGAAAGACAGGTACTGAAATCCTAGGTGGTCTGTGTAGCTGCCTGTGCCAGCGGCAGCCTTTGGGATGCAATCCAGCCTCATTTGCTCTCCACCTCTGGCCAGGCTGACGCATCTGTGCGCTACAGCAGCGGTAAGGGAGCAGGGCTCTTGGAAAGGAAATACCTTGTCTTCACAGAGCCCCCGTGACTGCAGCAACCCACTGCGCCCTGGGAGTCCTTTCAGACTCGAGTGCGTTTCTGCAGCCTTCCTGGCTCACGGGAGCAAGACACTGTGGTTGCACATTTGCAGGGCGTGTGGCTTTGGACCCTAGCACCCCGTGCACGGATGGTGCCCAAAGCCAGGGGAGATGAGGGTGTCTGGGCGAACGGGATGACAGGCAGCAGCAGGGTCTGGGCAGTGTCACCTCTGGAGTGCCAGAGGCCAAGCAGCAGGCGCAGGGCGGACAGTGGGAAAGCATTGCTTAGGAGAACGCTCATGTCCCTGCCAGCAGCCAAGCAGGAGCGTGGCTGGGGCACTGTTACGTGTGTCAGTGAACAGCCACAACACGCTTGTTTTTTCAGCAAAGCGTCTGGTTTTCTTACAGTTCGGAGTTAATAATCCGCAATCCTGGATTTGAGGAGCTGGAGTAAGTAGCCCCACTTGAGTGTGTCGGCTCATCCTCCCGGGTGGAGGGGAGCGCACAGCCCGCTCGTCAGGTCTGGCGATGCGGCCCGTGACATGGTGGAGGGGTTTGCAGGGCAGCCGAGGGGCTGAGAGCAAGCGAACTGGACAGGAGGGCTGCCGCACTGGGCAGGAAGCTGGCGAAAGGCCTGGAGACTGATGAGGAAGAGGAGGAGGAAGACGATTTCTACGATGTGTCTGAGATGGAGGTCTCGGGCATTGCCTTCAGCCCTGTGAAGAGGTATCCGTGGCGCGCTCTTCTCTCTTGCCCCTTGTTGGGCCCTGGGGCAGAAAATGCCGGCGATTCGTGGGGCGATTTCTGGGGGATTCCTGCATCTCTTGGTATTCTGCTTCTGCAAAACGTCAGAAACTTCAATGCCCCAAATAGGGACTGTTGGGGATTTGCTCGTTCCCAGGGCAAGGAGCTATTGTTTGCTATGGTTTCTGTTGCTTCTCTTGTTGGGGCTTGTTCATGTCCATGTAGATGAAGACACCTGCTCACCTGGGTTGTTCTTCTGTGCAGCCGCTCCAGACTTTGCTCCGCACGGGACCTCTTTGCCACCCTAACCCCGCAGAGCTTCCAGGTACTGCAGCATTCAGTGGTGTCCCTGTAGCTGCCTCTGGCCCCACAGCTGATCCCTTGCTGTGGTCCTGGGCTTCTCCAGTCGCCACAGACCCCTAGGAGGCCTCTAGCATCAAGATGCCTTCTTCCTTTGTGTGGTTTCCCTGGGCAAGGCGTGAGATTCCCTAAACCAACGGCATCCATGAGTGCTGGCTCCAACATCCGCCAGGAAAAGGGAGTCAGCCTGACAGCTACGCATGCCACTGCACAGCACTGCCTGAGCAGAGCTTTGGAGAGCACCCGGGCAGGGCTGCTGCCTGCCAGCTTCCCCACGGCCTTGCCAGTGCCCCCAGGGACATCTGTGGGACGTGCCTGGGGCTTGAGGGCTGCTGCAGGGGCTTTCTTGGAGATGCTGGGAGGCTGGTATGAAGCTGTGGCTCTGGCTGATGCTCTGTCATCAGGTTTATTTGAAAACACTGTGAAGTTTGGAAATTGAGTTTGGTCCCTTCTTTTGCCCAGCAGATTTTAGGAGACATCTCCCAGCCTGCCTATGGATTTAAATCCTTTCCTGGTTCTAAGTAAAAGTGGACTCACATTTGGGTCTCCTGCTTTTCAGGGCTGGGTCCTATCCACAAAGTAGGAAGCTTTTATGAGGGGTGGGATTTCCTACCATCGTTTTCTTGAAGCTTTTATTCTTCACCTTAACAACTGCCTCGTTACTTATACTGAGACCAAATGTGAGAACATTTCTCCCGTGTCTTAGACCCTGTAACCAGTCGTGGTGAGACAGCCATGTTCAAGTCTTTCCAATCGTGTCCATCTCCGTAGGATTCAAGAAGTATTGACAGAAGATAAAAAGAGCATCTTCTCCAGGATGCTCTATGGCCCCCACCATGTGGGAGCAGTGGGTTTGCGTCCCCTTGGGATCAGGAACTGAGTGGGGACAGTGCCGCTGGGGACACCACTCTTGTCAAAGATGCCGGGGATTTAACACTTCATTTCTTTGCTTGTCTGAAAGAAAATATCTTGAACACCATTTTGGTTTGTCCTGGCTGTAGCAGATTTCAGCAGCCGTGCACTTGCCTGCCTCAAGCATCCACCCCTGCAGCAAGAGGGTCCTGCACATTTGTGTGCTGGTATTGCTGGAAGAAGCTCAAGATGGAGCCAGAAACAGGGAGAGTGCTGATCTGAGGGTTTTCTCCCACATTTTCTCAGGTTGGGATTAATATCATTGAAGCGCAGAAACTGGTGGGGGTGAACATTAACCCCTTTGTGGTAGTCAAGGTTGGAGAGGAGAAGAGGCACACAGCGACGCAGAAGTCAACAAACTGCCCCTTCTACAATGAAGTATGTGATACGGACAGAGGCTCGGTCCTTGCCCTACCGGTGTCCCAGGCTGCTGGGGCCATCCTTGCCGGGGATGGTTGGGATGCAGCTGCTCTCAGGCAGAGGCACTTGTGGGGCCATGTTGGGAGACCGGGGCTTGACTGTCTTGCTCTTCTCTTTCAGTATTTTTTGTTTGAATTCCATGAGCCAAGGGACATTTTATTGCACAGACTCATAGAGATCTCGGTAAGTGTGTCCTCCTTTATCCCTCATCAGTAACCGGTACGGCTCAGCACTTCTGCATCTGCGTGCTGTGAGTCATGGGCAAAGCAAGGGCACCAGTACCAGGCAGGTTTTCCAACCAGGGGCATCTGCCCTGCAGAGAGATCGAAGGACCTTCCTGTGGCCACGGTGGGGCAGAGACCCAGTCCTGCTGTGAGCCAGCGCTGGGCAGTGCTGCCTTCCCACCTCCCCCGTGTTAGGTTTTCTCTGCATCCAGAGACTGGAGTGGGGCCTCTGGGGCAGTTTCTTGCCTGTTGCCTTGCTGCCCCGCTGTTTTGGGTGATTCCCTGCTGCCCCTTACCCTGGAGCCCCATCCAGGCTGTGGAGGCTGGTGTGAAGGGAGCTTAGCCGTGATTTGCGCTTGTAGAAAAGCCCAGGCAGGCAAAGAGCAGTCTTCAGAAATCCCCTGGATCAAAGTGCAGGGGCTCCTACAAGACCTGGGACTTTTCTGAAGATAGTTAAACCCAGCCAGTACTTCTTTTGCCACGCAATCTCCAGAGCTTTCCCTGTGAAAGGCTGCGCATCTCTTCTGGTGTGGGTTCAGCAAGCATCAAGCAAGGCTCAGGGTTTGGGAGAGACACTAGCCTGGTGGGGGCATGGCTCTGCCTTGACCCAGCAGGACATGGACCCAGGAGTCCTGCAGGAAAGCAGATCTTTCCTTGGTCTGTTGTAGGGTTTGTCTTAACTGTGGATGGCAGAAGCAGCTGAACTGGTTGCACATGAACGTGCCTTGGTTTGATAGAGGCCTGTGGGCTGGTGGGCTTTGTGGGAATGGTTGGGCAGGAATGGGTTTGTCCCAGGGCTCACTCAGGTGGGTTAATGTGCATGAGGAGTTTGCAACCGTTGCCAGAGCTGTGCATTGGAACGGGCATCTCTTAGCGGTCCTGTCCTCAGAGGTGTCTGGATGTGTCACTTGGCTGCCCACATCTCTTGGTGCTCAGGGGGATTTGTGCTGTCTGCAGGTTTTTCACTCAAAGAAGATACCGTTCCTGGGAACGTGCATAGGAACGTTCAAGATGGATGTTGTGACGGTGTACAGCCAGCCAGGTATGACTGACTGCGCTGCTCCCTGACCCCGGCTTTGTCTGAAACTGGTGTTTCCTTCGTGCTCTGCTGGGTCTGGCGAGGGCCCTACCTTTAAAGCACTTAGGTCACATGAGGACCAGCACTTGCTTCTCCTCGTGGCTGTCTGAGGGCTGGTGACACCTCCTGCACCTTCAGAGGCAGGGTCTTTGTGCAGATGTCGGGATGTGAAATGGTAACCTGGGCTCTCCACAGGGAACTCCTTCCCTTCCCCCTCAGATCACAGGTTTTTCCAGAAGTGGGCTGTTATCAGTGACCCCACGGACACCCAGGCAGGCGTGAAAGGCTTTGTGAAGTGCAACATCTCCGTCACCGCACGCGGGGACGTTGTGGGTTCCCTTCCCACCTCCTCCAGCAGCCGTGATGAGGACATTGAAAGGTAGGTGCAGTGTGGTCTGGGGCCAACAGTCCTGTGTCTCTTTCACACTAGCTCTTTTGTCCCATTTTTTCCTCTTCTGCTCCATTTTTTCCTTTTCTGATGGAGAAAGGCTCAGGGAAAGAGACCTGTGGCGGAGCAGGATCCAAACCTCCTGCCGGTCAGGGCATTGCGTTTCCTGGCCTCCAGGAGAGACCCAGAACATGAATACATGAGTTTGTCTTTCAGGAACCTGCTGCTGCCTAAGAGAGTCCCTGCAGAGAGACCCTGGGCCAGGGTCTGCATCAAGCTGTATTGTGCCGAGGGCCTGCCCAGCATGAGTGCAGGCATCATGGGTGGCTTCTCCAAGATCATAGGGGAGAAAAAAGTCTTTATCGACCCATACGTGCAGGTCTCGTTCTGCGGGCAGCAGGTGAGTCTGCTGGGGCATCTGTGTGCACCAGGCTGATCCTCCCTTGGCTGTGTGGCAGCACACACTGGGCTGACGCTGCCAGGAGCCTCCGTGGGATGCAGCAGTCCCGCTGGAGACAGGCTGGGAGAGCCCGAGTCTTGCTGCCTCCGGCAGTGGGCTGAGCTGTGTGGCCGTGGATGCGCGGTGTCTGGATGAGAAGGCTTTTGTGGGACTTCTAGCTCTGTGGAAATCTGCTCAGGGCACAGCCCCAGCCGGAGCGCGGCCACTGGCTGAGCTCTTGGCTGTGCGGGCAGAGATTTCATATCCCTAAACACAGGGAGAAGGTCGAACAGATCCTGGAGCAGAAATCTTCTGCGGCAAACTGGGCTCAGCCTGACGCTCTCGTGATGCTGAGCTGATGGCCCTTTTCTTGCTCTCCAGGCCAGGGTTTCTGGTCCTGTGATATCCATTAAGATGACAGTCAGTCCCTGGATAGACTGCTGGGCTGGTGGGTGCTCCCAGAGGACCCTGCGACACCTCTGGGTCTGGTGGTGCTGCCCGCTTGCTTCCGGTGTTTGCATTGGCTGTGCAGGGCACAGCCAGGGCCCTGGGACAGCTTCTCCTCGGCAGAGCACAGAGAGCTGGGGCGGGGGTAGGAGCAGGGACACTGCCGCCTCCAGAGCCTGCCCAGCACCGGCTGCAGGTGGGACAGGAGGACACGCCATTCCCAGAGAGGCTCTGAGGCGTCCCTTGCTCTGGCCACCAGCTCCAACCACGTGGTTTTACACTTTCTCCTTCCCAGGGGGAAACATCAGTGGAGACCAACACCACCGAGCCTGAGTGGAACGAGCAGATCAGCTTCATTGAGATGTTCCCGCCCCTGGCCAGGAAGATAAAAGTCCAGGTGCTGGATGATGCCAACGTTGGTGACGTGGCCATTGCTACACACTACATTGACCTGCAGCAGATCTCGGACCCTGGCAGGAATGGTGAGGCTTGGCGTGGCAGCCCCTGGGGCAGGGTGTCGTGGGCAGCCCATGCCATGCACCCTTTGGTCATCCATGGTGGTCTGGAGGTGGGGAGCAGGAGTGGCCAAAGCACGCTCACATCCCTGTGTCCTGAACTGTCTTCTCAGGGTGCAGCACCCCGCCATGATGTAATTAGACTGTCTCCCTGTCACTGCAGGCTTTAACCCCACGTTTGGCCCAGCCTGGGTGAACCTGTATGGTTCCCCCCAAAACTCGACTCTGCGGGACATCCACAAGGACCTCAACGAGGGCATGGGCGAGGGGATCTTCTACCGTGGACGCATCCTCATGGCCATAACAGTGGAGATCTTCAGCAGCCCCAGCGTGGCAGAGAGGAAGCTTGGGGACAAGATGAAAGGTGCCCTAAGCAAACTGAAGCTGAAGAAGAAAAGTAAGAAATCCAAGGAGAAAGCCAAAGAACTGAGCCAGCTGCAGGGAGAGGAGGAGGCTGCGGGCTCTCAGGAGGCCGAGCAACCCGGAGAGGTCACTGTGGAGGTGGAAGAGCTTCATCCCCTCCCCAAGGTGAGTTCTGCCATGTCGGTGTGGCTGACCCACGCCAGCCCGCAGCATGCATGTGCCTCATGGGGAAGAGGCGGTGGGATCAGCTGCTGGCATAACAGTGCTGGAGCAAGCCCAGCCTGCCCGTTGCTGGGCCATCCAGGGCTCCCTGAGCCTCTGCCAGGGCCAAGGCCACACCTGCAGCCCCAAAACTGCCTCCTGCAGTAAGACTGGAGCATCCCCACATGTGCTGCCTGCCTGGCGCAGGGCAGACTCTCATGTGGACACAGCTGCCTTTGAACATGTATGTTTTCCTCCCTGGAGCCAGGGAGCTGTTAGCTGGCTCTGGGGTTTTTTTGGCCTGAGAAGGGCAGGCAAGATGCATCTATGTTGGAACAGTAGCCTGCAAACCTGTGCAGGGACTTCATGCAAGCACCAACCAAAGCCATAGCTCTGCATCAGCCCCCTGGGACTTCCAGGAAAACTTGTCCCAGCGGTGGTGACCTCACAGCATCCTGCTGATGTCCCTTGGGAGGGCTGGCAGGCACTGGTGCTCTCTGCTGAGGCAGTGTTTTGGCACACGAGGCTCTCGTGCTGATTTCTGTCTCCTTGCTCAGAACACATTGGGGAGGAAGGAGGAATTCCTCCTCTTTGCTGCCTTCTTTGAAGCCACTATGATGGACTCCTCTCTCAGCTCAAAGCCTGTCAGCTTTGAAGTCTCTATAGGTGGGTATTCTCCAGGGCCCCATGTCCAGAAACTATGGGAACAGTGCAAATTTCCCTCTGACAGCCCAAGTCAGCACCACGGTCCTAAGGTGCCAGCCCTTGCATGGCTCATGCCTCCCAAACAGGAGCTCAGGAAGGGTGAGGCCAAGGAGTGCACATAGTGCTTTAATTACCTTAAAAATCTGCATGCTGTCCTGTGGGATTGGAGATTTGCAGTATTTGTCTCAACTGCCTGTTTGGAGACTGGTTGAAGCTCTCCTGGGAAGTGGGGATGAGAAGATGTGCAAGGTTTGGGAGCAAGAAAGGGAAGCTGGGATTCTAGGGTTGGCCATCTGGTGCTGAGGGCCTGGGACAGGGGGTGATGGGGAAACAATGGTAGGAGAGCAGGTCTCAGCCCACACCTGCTAAGCTGGATGGGTGAAGATGCTTGATGCTGACAAGTCTTCCTTAGTGACTATTTCTGACCCCAACATAGGGCTGTAGATGGCAGTTAGCAGGCTCTTGGTGGAGCTGATGGAACCTGAGGGCATACACAAGGGCTTCCTTGGGCACAAAGGCTCAGCTCCCTCTCAGACGACCTGGTTGCCCGTGTGATGCTCTGATGGTGGGATGCTACTGAATTGCTAATTCCAAAAACAGTGTGTGCCCATATGCCTTGCTTGGCAGGATGATTGCACTCTGATTTTGCAAGCTAGCAAACTTATTTAATGGTGATCCCACTTATCTGTTTACTGTTTAATGCTTAACTTCAAGGAAACTATGGCAAAGCTGAAGAACTTGTGACCAAAGTATCGAGAAAAGTGGAAAAGGGGGAAGTGAAAGAAGAAAAGCAGCCTTTGCTGGACCCTGGTTCGGATGGTGAGCTGGATGTAGACGTCGTGGCCCCAGCTTCAGCAGCACTGAACAAGTCGGTAACGAAGAGCCAGAGACCAGAGCCCATGGAGTATGACAGGTGAGTCGTCTTCATCCTTCTTTCCCACCTGCCCTGGTCCTGCCCCAGCTTCCCGGGTTGGTTATTCCAGATGTTAGAGCTCAGCAATATGAGTGCTGTGCAGCTGTTTCTCCTCTTTGCAGCCCTGCAGCGTGCCATGACCTGGCTGGCTGCCTTTGCTCATGAGCCCTATGGTGTCTGCCTGGTGTGTGCAGGCAGCCAAGGACAGGGTACGAGGGAAACTGTGACCCGACAGGCACAGCAGCCCCTTTTCTGGTTAACAAGCAGCATCCGAAGGGCTTGATTCCAGCGAGAAAGGAGAGGACGACTCTGGCACATGTTGTCCTGTGTTGGGCAGGCAAGACACATACATGAGCTCTTCTGATGATATGTTTGCTCTGGGAACGCTGCCTGGTGTGTCCCAGAGGCCTGGCAATGTCTTGGTGTTTGCATCGTGAACCCTGCGCCTGCTCCTACTCGGTCCCATAGTAACAAGAAGTCTCGGCAGCGTCCCAGCTCCCATCAGCCTCATTCATCTGGGCACTTGCTGCTCTCTGCTAGAAACCTTGTGTGCTAGTTTGGGGTGGCAAAGGGCAGATCCTGCAGTTTGCATCCATGTCCATGGTGCAGGACCCAAAACAGCTTGGCTCTCTGCAAGGAGACAGAGCCCAGATGCTGCTGCTGGGTGTGCAACCGCTGTGTTGTGACACAGCACACGCGTTCTTCGAACAGCAGCCATAACCTCCTGTGCCTGCCGCCCTTAGGTCATACAGCTGCCTGCCCATGACGCATGAGAAACCCTGCGTGTACGTGTGGAGCTACTGGGAGGATCACACCTGGAGGCTGTGCATTTCCAACTGGATTGTCAAGCTGGCAGAGCGCTTGGTAATGTGTTCAGGGCGTCTGTCCTTCCTTGGAGCATGTGCGCTTGCTCCGTGAGATGTTTGTGTTAAATATCCCCACCTCCCATGCGATGCGCGTCCCTGTCTCTCAACTGGCTCAGTCCCACCTGCCCTTTAGACACGTGGGTTAGGGCAGGGAGTGCAGAGCCACTGCCCCTGCTGCGCTGCGGCCCGGCAGCGTTCCCTGGAGGTGTGTGTGATGCAACTTCTGTGACAAAAAGCTCCTCTGCTCCCAGGCCTGAGTGGCCTGTGCACTGGGGAGGTGCTGCTGCAGGAAATGGCTCAGCCTCAGGCTGTCCTCAGGGGGTGCTGCCTCTTCCCAAGGCCTCGTCTTTCCCCTTTGTGCATAGGAATCCAAAAGCAGAGCTTGCCAATGCGTTTCAGTGGCTGCTCCAGGACTGAGACACAAGGTGGGGTATCAGCCAGCGTTAAGGTTAGCGCCAGGCTCCAGGGAGTACCTGGCAGCACAGCACTGACCTGCAGCACGCTCACGATCCCCAGCTCTGCAGAAGGGCACAAGCCATTTGTGGCAAATGCACCCTTGCGGTGTTTCGCTCTGACCCTGCAGCCGGGCGCGAGCTCCCTGAATCTTGTGCTTTTCCCACAGGAGCAGGGGCTGGATGATGTGGAGAAGCTCATGAGAAGGCCAAAGGCTAAAGCTGAAGAGCAGCTCAGAGAGGTGCTGGAGGAATTTGTAGCTGGATGCAGGTTAGCATGTCCCTCATTTCCTGAGGTTTCTTGTTTTCAGGTTAGGAGGTTGTAGCACGTCCTGCCTGGGCTGTGCGCAGCCTGCTGTCTTGTGCTCTTGAGGCAGATGAGCAGAAGGAAACCAGGATGACCTGGGGAAAGGATCCTGTAGCTCTTCAGGATTGGAGAGGAGACCCCAATCCTGGGGAAGCACAGGGGTCACAGACCGCAGCCTTGATGTTCCTGGACTTCTGGGTGTTTCCTAAACGTTAGGACGTTTCCTTTGCTCTCTTCAGTCACACAGTCAAGAGACCAGTGTTCCAATCATTGCAGCTGCCCGGTGGGGTCCCGTATGCACTTCAATCCCCAGCCTTGGGATGGCGACAGTAGAGAGGGAGCCTCAGATGCTGAGCAATTCCCGATGTACCTTCCAAATGAGAAAGCTTGCAGAGGAGAGGGCATTGCAGAGAGGGAGGTTTCTGGTGCATCCGGGGCGGTACCAGAGGTTTGGAGCTTGTGCCCCTGCAGTGTGAGCTGAGCTCTGCCTGCTGGCTGCAGGGCATGCAGGGCCTGTGCTGCTTTTCTCATTGCAGGCAATATTCACTCAGTGCAGAGAGAAAAACTATGGCACATCCAAACAACCTTGACAGATATCGGATGAAATACCTGATGCGCAACATCGTAAGCTGTGGGGCTTGGTGGTGGTGGTGGTAGCCTGTGCAGTCCCCACTCTGGGGGATGCTTCTGGAGGACCAGCTAGAATTGATGCTAAGAAGGAAACTTGTGACTGATTTCATGAGTCTTATCCCCATGCTTTTACTGCAGCATTTCCCACCTCTGCTCAGAGCAATACAGCTTCCAGCACAGGGAACAGAGGCAGGGACTGGCCATGGCTGCCTCCAGTTTTATGCAGATGTGTGCCCTGATGCTAAGAGGGCACATCTCCTGTGGGGCGCCTGTGGTTGAGCACATGCATGTTGTTGCCCAGGAGGTTGCTGGAGGCCTTTTGGTGCAGGCTGTTCCTGCAGGTGGTTTTGGGGGAGCTCACTGAGGCCCACTGCCCTGGACACTCAGCCCACAGGCTGGGTGTCCATCCAGCAGATCCATGACAGCCATTCATCTGCCTGTCCCCAGAGAGGGCAACATCGAGGCACTCACAGTCCTGTAGACAGGGCCAGCTAGCGGAATGAGAGCGCAGCTCCATACCCTCCATCGCAGCACAGCAGAGCACAGCTATAGTCATAGTCCCCAGCTTTGGAAAGCTGACCAAAATGCAATGACAGCAGCAGGAAATAAAATGTAGGCATGTCTGGGTCCCAGCTCCCTTCCCTCTGCCTCCCTGCCCATTGTCACCTGAGCTACGGCGAAGGTACTCTGGTAAGTCTGAGACTCGCTGAAAGAAAACCAGCCCAAGAGGTGGGTTTTGTGGCCTTGTCAGTCCATACTGGGTTTGTACCCTGAGTTGCTTCTGGATTTCATTATTAGTTTTGATTCATCACAAAGTCCCTTCTCAGATGCGTGAGAAATGGACATGAAAGCCCAACCCCATTGTCTGGTTTCCTACATCTTTGTATCCCCACACTTCTGTGGCCCCAAGTTGCTCCTTGTGCGAAGCGTCCCCCAGGCACTGGCTGGAGCCTCAGACCACCAGGTTCTGAAATGTTTATTCCTTATACATCTTTCTCCCCCAAATGATACAAATACTCATGGACTTCTTTTACTGACTGTTATCAGCAGAGCTGATCCCCAGTCTCCAGTTCTTGGCACCCTTCAGTAAATGGCTCGTGAGAGGTTCATGGTGGTTTCCTCTCAGCAGCGGGGGAGTGAGCCATGGTGGAGGTCAGGTGGTGGGGCAGGATGGACATGGTCAGCACATGGGTGCTTCCCCACAGAGCCCCCGAAAGGGCTGCCAGCTCGGTGTGCCTGGGCCACCGCCACGCGCATGACAGCCATGCTCTCTGTTCAGATCCTGTTTGCAAAGCAGGGGCTCCGCGTGAAGCGGCAGCTCACTCGAGCCAACGTCAAGGAGAAGGTTAAGGAGATAAGGAGGGTCCTGACGAAGCTACGCTTCATGGCTGAAGAGGTACAGCTGCTCCCGGGGCACCCTGTTTCTGAGCAGGAGAGGGTGCTGGGCTGGCTGCCAGGGCTCTCACTAGCCTGAGCTGGGGCTTTTCCTCCGCTGTCCGTCCTTGCTATGTGAAATCCCAAGTTCCACCTGCTGGAAGTTACCGTACGCTTGCTGCTTGTTCTTATGAGGGATGAGGCTTGGCAGCTTTGCAGGACTGTTGGTGACAGAGCAGGGGTCCCAGCAGCTCAGCGGTGGGTCGGAGCCGGAGCTGGGCCAGCTCCAGACCACCCAGCCCTCCCTGCCCTCTCTGCCCGGCGGGGCTGCGGGCAGTCTGCCTGAGAAAGCTGCCTTACCTGTGCTGCCTGTACTCCCACCAGGGACTGACCCTGGATGCTTTCTGGAAATTCACACTTGCATTGAAATGAGGTCTGGCATCCGTAGCAGAGACTATTTCCAGAGTTTCACTGGGTCTGTTCTCAGTAACTTGGGAAAAGCAGTGCGTTCGTGCAGTGCAGACCCGAATGCAGCGCTTGCTGGAGTTAGGTGGACAGACGTTGTTGCAGTTTGGAGAATTCTTTCACTAAGTGAAGTCAAATAATTTTCACACCGTTAGCTATGTGAGGTAAACTTTAGCATGATGAAGATGCCACCCCTCGCCCCACCAGGAGAAGGTGTCCTAGGCTCCAGCCTCGCAGGCTGGCTGCAGCTGATCCCCCAGGCAGAGAGGAACCTGCTCCCATGTTGCTCCCTGCACTCGGCTGGGGGTGTTGCTGTCCCTGCAGGTACGCTTGCTGCTTTCAGTCTGCTTGGAGGCTGGCGGTCTGGGTTGCTTCAGCTACTTGTGTACTGAAAAGTTTCAAGTACAAGTACCAAGTACGACTGCAAACATTAATGGCAGGGAACCTGGGAGGGGAAAGAGACCTTAGATCAGAGTCTAAAAGAAGTCGTCATTCGATCTGTGCATCTGCTTTATTGCAAGTCTTGCTGTCAACCCAAACTGCGGCTTTACGCTGGGCGCTCGTGTTGCTGGGATGCTGCTAGCCTGGTTTCTTCTTATGGGTCAGCACGCGGGCTCCTGTCAAAGGTGTGGGGTAAAATGCCACTTCTCCAGTCTCGTGGGGGCTCCCTCTTCCCAACATGCCCCGGGGTTGAGTGCATCCTGCGGGTGTTTGCAGTGAAGATCAAGGTGGATCCCAGATCCCCCCAAGAAACCTGTAGAGCTGTATTGCAGGGATGAGACTTTCAGAAGCGTGTGCCCAAGATTAGGCCCTTCACTTGCTTCTGGATCTCCAAAGCACCATGCAGTCTGCGTTCCCTCCTGTGAGGAGATGAAGCTTTCACCATCTAAGTGGAGTGAGGACAAGATACGTGCTGTTCCTCTGCTGTGATGTTCCTCTCTTTCCTCCCTCCAGCCCCAGTGCACCCTCCCCGATGTCCTTGTCTGGATGCTCAGCAACAACAGGCGTGTGGCATACGCAAGAATTCCTGCACAGAACATCCTCTACTCGGTAGTTGAAGAGGAGAAGGGCAAGGACTGTGCCAAGATCCAGACTGTCTTTATGAAGGTAGGATTCATACCGAAGCAGTGTGCTCTTGCTTGCTTCGCACTGCTTCTGCCTCCTTGCTTCCAGCCCTCCTTCCTGAACTCTTGGAGCTCACAAGGAAAGACACCTCTTGCTCTGCCTTTTGCCTCTGGTGGTGCTCGGTCTCCAGTGCTCTTCCATCAGTCACTGCCTGATGATGATCATCGTGGTCTGAAGGGGACATGGCTGAGATGGGAAACCTGCTAAATCTCCTGTGCTTTCAGGTCCCTGGCTTACACACTGGTGAGATCTTTGCCAAACTGGAAATGTACATGTGGCTTGGGGTAACCAAGTACGCGAAGAACTGTTTGGCGGAGCTGCCTGAGGAGTTCAAGTACCTCTCTGAGAGCGGGCAGGAGATAGCCCAGCTCTCGGCGTACAGTCCTCCCAGCCGGCTCAGCAGGGATGGTGAGTGCAGCTGCCACTTTTCCGTGGCTTGACTGTGAGCGGGAGAGCAGAGGGGTGAGAGTCCTGCCCCAGGGTCAGTGTCTGAGGAGTAGGACCTGATCTGTCATCTCCACATCATCTCCAAGGCATGACTGTGACAGGCAGGTCCAGTTTGCTCCCGTCAGGATGTGTTTGCACGCTCACAGCTGGAGCAGCAGGCAGGATGGGTGCTTCGTAGGGACTGAATGTGCTGCCAAACTGGCGATGGGCACGAGGTCTGCCCCTGTGCTGAGGCCTGGTGGTGCTCCCCTATAGCAGATGCTCACAGCAAGTCACTGCACGTTTCACGTGTCGTGTCCTTCCCAGAGGCGTCTGGGAAGCCCACTGAGCTTGTCTTGCTTGGCCAAACCCTTTGAGATGCCCTGGCTTTCTGAGAACCGCAGTGAGTGCCCTTAGAAGTGGTACTCATTCCTTGCAGGATGGTCCCACTCCTACCTGTCTGGCCCTCTTCTTCATGCACTTTTTGGCCTCACACAGGGCTGGATTGGGGAACTAGGACCTCTCTTCTCTTCCTTACCAGATTTCAGCTATTTCCAGCTCCGAGCCCATCTGTATCAGGCTCGAGGGATCCTCCCTGCAGGTGACAACGGCCTTTCAGATCCATTTGTGAGAGTGGTGTTTTCGACTTATTGCCAGACCACCAGGGTGAGACCACTTAAACTCTCGCCTCTGCCTTCTTGGGGTCTTGGGGAGAGAAAAATCATCATGTCCTCACTGACCTGATGAAGGCCAGTGCGGTGGTAGTTCTCCTGGAAATTTCGCACTTCCAGGCATGAGGCAGCTGTTTGCTCTGGGCGGTGTGACTCTGTTCAGGGAACAGTTCACAGAATGTGCGTATCGTTGAGCATGGCCTCAAAGGTTGATTGCCATGTGCTAGCTGGGCCCAAGTGCCGATTTCACGCTTTTACAATCTCCCGTCCCGCCAGGTGCCAGCTGAGTGGGAGAAGAGATCAGCCCAAGCTTCCTCAGTCTCTTTACAAGGTGCATGTGGTTTGTTTTCACTGGCTGTGGTACGCTCAGGCCTCCTGTCTCTCTGCAGATGCTGGAGGAGACACTGAGCCCCATGTGGAATGAGCTACTTCTGTTTGACCAGCTCATTATTGATGGGAAAAAAGAAGAATTGAAAACAGAGACCCCCATCGTTATAATAAACCTTTTCAGCCACAATAAGTTTGTAAGTATGGCCATGCTGCCCTCCTGCTCTTGTTTCCAGCACAGGGAGGGCAGAGGAGCTCTGTGTGGGTGCTGTGAGCGGGCACTTAGGAGCCACATCTCTGCTTTGTTTGCGTGACTTGGCTTGATCCTGGTCCACTGGTGGCAGGGAATCCCAGGGGGCTGTGGCTGAGGTTGAGACTTTCTGCAGATTTCTGCCATGAGCTGGGGTGCAGCACGCACATGGCTCAGAGGCGCTCTGACCCAGGGCCTGACAAGTGCTCGATGGATCCAGGCTCTCTCCTTTTCGGAGAAGCACTGCCCCTCTCCCAGCTGGCTGCCCTGGGAGGGCAGGCATTGCAGAGGACTCATAGCGAGGGGGAGAAGATGTAGCTCTTAGGGAGTTCCTTTCCCTCCATCCCGCAGGCGTCATCTTCCATCCCTCCTCAGTCTTTCCTTTTCTGTCTTCATTAGTGCTTTGAAGTCACAGTCCTCTCCTGGGGCCTCTTTGCTATCACAAGGGGAATGGTGTAGCTCGCACCAGATTCTCCTGTGTAGCTCAGCAGCTTCCCTGAGTTGATCTCCTGGGTCCCAGTACAAGACAGACACTGGCACACTGGAGTGAGTCCAGAGGCCACCAAGGTTGGGGCTGGAGCACAGGACAGAGTGAGGAGAGGTGGACAGCTGATATTCGTCTTGGAGAAGATGAGGCAAAGACAGTGTCTTATTGCTGCCTCCAGCTGCCTGGTGGGAGAGGGTCGCAAAGGTGGAGTCAGACTTCTCTTGGAGGTACCCAAGGGCAGTATGACAGGCAACAGACACAAGTTGGAACAAGAAAAAAAATCCAACTTGATATAAGGAAGCAATTTTCACCCAGAGGGAGTTCAGCTGCTGGGCGTGGAACTCAGAGAGCTTGTGGGATCTCCATCCTTGGAGACATTCAGATCCTGGCTGGAGGAGACTCTGAGCAACCTGATCGAGCTTTGATGTCCACTGATGCCTGGTCCCAGGCCGTTTGCCCAGTTCTGCGTGGAGCCAGACTTGGGAGTTAAGAGGAGCTGCCGCAGGTGCATCTCATCTGCTCCTTGCTCTGGATGGGGCAGGGGAGATCGTAGCAAGGGTAGAGGAGTGGTCTTGTGCTGTGCCACGCTGGCTTGAATTAGTGCTGGTCTTTGAGGTGGTGAGGTAACACTTTGGCCCATTCCCTCATTTTCCACAGGGCTCCCCCGAGTTCCTTGGCCAGGCCTTTGCTGTCCCACAGGTGAAGCTGGTTGATGAGCAGTACACCAAACCTGCCCTGCAGTTCTTTGATTTCTACAAAGGCACCAAAGCAGCGGGAGAGCTCATTGCCACTTTTGAGCTGATTGAGCTGGATTACAGTGGCTATTTGGAGGTAACAGGCGTGTGGGAAGCTGCACATGATTGCCAGCTCTCTGGGGAGAGTTGTGTTGAGGTGCTGGTTGCATGGCACCCACCAGAAGATTCCCTGTTGAAGTCACATGTGGCTTTCAACTGAAGGGAGGCTGCAGGGACAGCCTGTGAGCATGGATCAAGAGGGGAAGGAGAGTGGGCATTGCATGGACTAGAAATAGCTTTCATTGCTTGGTGTCCATTTCACTGGATAGTGAGGTGAATGGCAGAGCTCAGAGGGTTGTGATAAGCAGCGCAGCATCTAGTTGGAGGCCTGCAGCGAGTGGTGTGCCCCAAGGGTAAGTGCTGGGTCCGGTCTTGTTCAACATACTCAGTGACCTGGGTGAGGGGACAGAGTGTGCCCTCAGCAAATTTGCTGACCATACGAAACTGGGAGGAGTGGCCGACACACCAGAAGGCTGTGCTGCCGTTCAGCGAGACATGGACAGGCTGGAGAGTTGGTCAGAGAGGAACCAAATGAAGATCAGCAAAGACAAGTGTAGGGTCCTGCAGCCAGGGAGGAATAACCCCAGGCACGAGTACAGGTTGAGGGGTGACCTGCTGGGAAGCAGTGCTGTGGAGAAGGACCTGGGAGTCCCGGTGGACAGCAAGCTCTCCGTGACCAGCAGTGTGCCTTCATGGCCAAGAAGGCCAATGGTGTCCTCTTCATCAAGAAGAGTGTGGCCAGCAGGTAGAGGGAGGTTCTCCTCCCCCTCTACTTGCCTTGGTGAGGCCACATCTGGAGTTCTGTGTCCAGTTCTGGATTCCCCAGTTCAAGACAGATTGGGAACTACTGGAGAGAGTCCAGCCAAGGGCTGTGAGGATGATGAGGGGATCGGAGCATCTCTTGTATAAGGAAAAGGTGAGAGAGCTGGGGCTGTGCAGTCTGGAGAAGAGAAGCCTGAGAGGAGATCTCATCAGTGCTTATAAATATCTAAAGGGTGGGTGTCAGGAGGAAGGGGCCAGACTCTTCTCAGCGGTGCCCAGTGACAGGACAAGGGGCACTGGGCACAAACTGGAACAGGGGAAGTTCCGTCTGAACATGAGGAGAAACTCTGCGGGTGAGTGAGCCCTGGGCCAGGCTGCCCAGAGAGGGTGTGGGGTTTCCTCCTCAGGAGAGGTCCCAAACCCGCCTGGACACCACCCTGTGCACCCTGCTCTGGCAGGGGGCTGGACTGGGTGATCTCTAGAGGGCCCTTCCGACCGCTGCCATTCTGTGATTCTGTGTGCCCTGTTCAGCCATCGGTGCCTGAGGATGTGGAGCCCAAGGAGCCTGACTACCTGGGAGACCCCCATGCTGGACGGTTCATCATCCCTGAGGGCATCCGCCCGGTGCTGAAAGAGTTTCGCATAGAGGTGCGCTGCCTTCTACTGGGCTAGCTCCCCCCAGGCTGCCCCAGGTGGACAGCACGGCTAGTCTGTGCAGGGGGCAGCGGCCTGGGGAGGGAGTTGGGTTTGGAGCTCAGCTATGGCCTTGAGCAGATGCCAGAAATGGAGGTGCTTGATGTGAGGGAGAAACTATCTCGGCAGTTTAACAGCCAGAGCTGTTGGGTGGCTGGGTTGGGAGAGTGGCCTCATGCCTCTTTTGGGGTCTGTGTCCTGCGGGGCGAGGGGGGTGGTGGCACCAGGCAGGTTGCAGGCTGCGTGGCCGTGCCGTGCCTGGCATGTCTTGAGCAGCCCAGGGCTTCATGTTGTGTTTCAGATCCTGTTCTGGGGTCTGCGGGACCTGAAGCGGGTGAACTTGTTTGAGGTGGATCAGCCTCAGGTGATCATTGAATGTGCTGGCAAGAAGGTGGAGTCAGAAGTGGTCATGGCCTACAAAGAGAACCCCAACTTCACTGAGCTGGTCAGATACATGGATGTGGTGAGTGGGAAGAGGGGTCCTGCCATGGGTGCACCATGGCCATCCTGCACCTGCCTATCTACATGGGGCAAGGTAACAGGAGGGGAGCTGCCCTGGGGTTTTGCTGTCCCGTGCTCACATGGTTCAGCTGCAGATCAAAACCTTTGTGAAATTGCCCACCAAAAGCAGTCTTGGCCCTCACCTGTCTCTGCAAGGCTTTGGGTTTTTGGCAGAACTGCAAGGTGCCATCAGACCTCCCTGCGTGTGATCAGGCTGCCACGGGTATCGCCCTTGCTCCTGCGAACACTGTGTGTTGTTCTTTTGCAGGAGCTCCCGGAGCAGGTCTATCTGCACCCTCCCCTCAGCATCTTTGTGGTGGAAAAGCGTGCGTTTGGGCGCACTGTGGTGGTGGGTACCCATGTTGTGTCTGACGTGATGAAATTCTCTCCCAGAGAGCTGGAGGAGGAACCAGAGGACATGCCCAAAGGTGAGCTGCTTGGCGAGGTTCCCATGGAGGCAACGGGCAGGTTCTGTCAGTGGCAGAGATCCCTGGCCCTTCTGCTCCCTCCTAACCAGGCAGCAAAGTTCTCTCCCAAGACCTGTAAGATGCCCAGCAAAAGCACAGCATGGGGCAGGTTAGGGTTGGAGGCAGGTTGTGTTCCTGATCTGCAGCACTCAGCTCCAGACTGGTGTTCAGGAAGCAGCGGCAGCCTGGACATCCAGCCCCTGCTCCCAGGTGAAGGGGTCCAGCCCCCAAAGGTGCTGCCGGCCTGAGACCTGCAGCAGCCAGACGATGGAGTGCTGTGTAAGCGCTGGCATCCCTCTTTGGGGATGGCAAAGGGCAGTGTACGAACTGCTTTCTCCAAGGTTAGCTTAACATTTTCCTCCCCACCACACCAGCAGGACTGTTCATCTGTGGATCTGGCGTCTCCTTGGGGTCTCTTTCACAGGCACTGTTTGCCTTGCGTTTGTAGAAACTAGAGGAGGGAGACTGGCTCATGAAGCTGTCTGAGTCCAGAGGAACACTTAGCTGGAGCTAGGTGCTAGACAGGAACTCATCCCTGTGGAAAGTCTGTGTCTAGAATCAGAGATGTTTAGACTGGAAAGGACTATTCACCTATTCCAACCCTCTGCGTGGCCGGGGTGGAGAGCTGTTCCCAGTGGGACCTCCATCGAGCTTTAGGGAGCTGGTTCACCAGGACCAAGGACGGAAAGGTTTATGCTTCTCTCACATCGTTGGGTCAAGGTGTGTTCATTGGGTAATGCATTCACTAAATAGCAACAGCCAGAGCTCTTGATCTGGAAGTGTATAAATAAATACGGCACAAAGAGGAGGTAGCAAAGGACTGATCAATCTGTGGTCATTTCTGAGTAGGGAAGGTGTATCTCATAAATCCGAATTCCTGGGAGTCAGCCACAAGCGTGTTGATGATGGTGGTCGGTCTCAGCACTGTGCTTGGATTTTTCAATAGGATTTTTCAAGGGTCTGCTATCAGCAGGTTTAGAAGCAATCACCCTATAGTGGGGCAACAGGGAGGGTTTTCCTGTGGAGTAACAACTGGCCAAAAAGTAGGAAGCAGTGGGCAGAAATGGAAATGGATGGCATGGAAACATGAAGCTCTTTCTCTTCATCTCAGCTCGGAAAGTCCCATCCCAGCGTCTTCCCTCTCAGACTGTGGTTAACATTGGCCCAGCAACTGGTGGCCCAGGGCCCAGCACTCACGCCCTGAGTCTTGTGAAGGTGAGTGATGTGTTGGGGCCAGCAAATTTTGAAGCTCAGAAAGTGAAACTGAAGGTCACAAACAAAAAATCAAGTTCAGCAGTTCACAGTTAGGTTTCAACCACCAGTTTTTGCTCGGGACCCAAACACTTGTCTGCCCTGCCTGTTCATCAGCGCTGCTGCGTACCTGCGCTCTGGGTTGCCTTGCGCCTTGAAAACTGCGGCTTTTGCAGCAAAGCACAAACCTGGGGCTGCAGGATTCACTTTGCACATCCTGTGCTCTGCCTGAAAGCTGAGCCTCTGCCAGAGGCTCCCAGGGCACTAGAGTAGGGCTGCATGGGTGTCCCGGGTGGTCATTTCCTCCCTCTGAGCTGTTTTCTCTGTTCTTCTAAGGCTCCTTTGAAAAAAATTCCTATCAATAAGTTTGTAAAGAAGGAGGATGAATATGAAGAAGAAAAACCAGAGCTGGAAGAACTGGATTGGTGGTCCAAGTACTACGAATCCCTGAAGGACCTGTATAACCAGGTAATCTTTTGTGACAGTTGCCAGCAGAGGGGAAAAGTGGCTGCACTGGCTTGAGGAAGATGTTTTCAACAATACTGAGTGTCACAGGATCCCTCCTGGCGTGGATCTGCAGGAAGATGTGGGCTTTTATGTGTCAAGCTCACTGAAGGTAGCCAGGTATCAAGCATGCAGCGGGTGGACTGATCTCAGCAGGCAATGGATGTTGAAACAGCCCTGAGGTCAGGTGCCCAAGTGGTTTTGAGAATGCGACCGGGCTTTTGTTGAGGCAGTCCTGAAAACGTGACATTGCAGATTTTAGGTGCAAAGCAGGGGCTTTCATGCTGCTTGCTGTCTGTCCTGGCTGTCTTCCCAGGACGTGCAATGGGAGCAGGACTGCCCCAAATTTCCTTCCTTGCCCTGTGTCCCTTAAATCACAATCAAAAAAGCCAGCAGGAAGGATGTGGGGAGAAGAACAGTTCATGAAGGCATTCATTGGATACCATCCTGCAATGATGTTAGTGCTGAATGATCTCAGACTGGGGATTGCTGACTGCTGGCAGGAAAGCTTTGACAGTGTCCTGTGCTTGGATGGAGAAGCCTTTGCTGTCAGGGATGTGGGGTGACTGTTTGTGTGTGTTTCAGACACGCAGTGATGAGGAAGATGCTGAGAATGATGACCTAAATGATGCAGGTGAGTCCTCTAGCAATACCTAGCTCTTCTGTGGGGAGAGCCAGGACTTACACCATCCCAGAGGTGCTGGGCTTGTGGGAATGGGGTCTGAGCAGGCAGCAGCTTTGCAACGGTCAGCAAAAAACAAACCACAAAAGGAAGCAGAGAGACTGGAAACATTGGCAAGGGTTAGCAAAGGTTATTTCAAGTTGAAAACAATAAACTTGTCTCAGAAAAGTTTGGAAAATTGTGTTGAAGCAAGAGCCTTCCTGAGTGAGAAAAACCCTGCAGAAAAATCAGCTCCAAGGACCGTGGGGTTGTCAGGGTGCGAGCGGGGAGCGAAGGTGGGATGCAGAGAGAGGCTGGTGGAGAGGCAAATCTGTGCAGGACTGGCCTAGCCATGACCTGAGGGGCCAAACAGTGAGTATAGAAATGATGTAAATCCTACTTCAGGCGAGGGCTGGAGGGTACCTGCGTGCCATTAGCGCTCAAGGGAGCTGGGTTCTTTGGGAAATGGAGGCAACACACCCTCTCTCTGTCCTTGGGTTGCTGGTGCCCCAGGAACAGTCCAGCTGTGCTCTCCCCATGCACAGCTGCTTGTGAATGAAGTGGTAGTGGTGCTTCAGTTAGACATCCACCCAAAAGAGCAGTCCGTCCGATAAGCACCCATGAGAAGGGGAGGGTTAGCTCTCATTTGTGCCTTCCTTGGCAGCACCTCTGGGCTGGTCCCACCACCTCCCCCCTCTTGGTCTCTGCCCACTTCTTTCCTAAAGAGCAGCCATGCAGCCAGGCAAGTCTGTCCCAAATTTTATCCCCCCACCCATCCAGTGATGCCTTGCTGGGAAACCCGAGATGCTGTAAGGACAACTGTTAGAGCAGTAGCTCCAGTTACCCTGACACAGGTCAAAGCCCTGGGTGAAAGTGAAAGCAGTTGCTGGGGTCGTTTCATGGACAGACACTTGAGATGATGGGAGAGATCAGAGCATTTCCTAATCTCCTATTGCCATTTCTAGATGGAGGGAATTTAAATGCATCCTCCATTGATGTGGAAGCTGAAGATGAGGCAGTAGTTGAAGCTGAACCTGCTCGACCCAAGCGGAAGCTCATCGCCACCCTTCAGGTGATTACTGGGGGGACAGATCTGGCCTCTTTCAACTCCAGCCCTTTCTCCATGCTGTCCTCACCTCCCTGCAGTGGAGGTTAGACTGGAAGGAGAACCTGCAGTTTGTGCTGGGCTCCCATCGTTGTGGGCTCTGAAACAGCTAGTGAGACCTTGGAGCCAAGCTGAGATGTGTGTGCACATCTGAGGATGGAGCTGGGGGGATAAGGGAAAACCATAACACCCTGCACTGATTAATGCAGGGGTAAGGTAGGACCAGCTGAAATGGTTGAAGGAGGGAAAGGATGGTCTTTCTGACTCTGCTCCGCTTTAAGATGGCAGGAAAAGGCCCCAAACGACTTTCTGCTTATTTCAGATCTACAACTCTGAGCTGGAAAATGAGTTTGGTAATTTTGAAGACTGGCTGTGTATTTTTCCCCTTCATCGTGGCAAAGCAAATGAGGATGAAGATGGAAATGAGGATGAACATTTTGTGGGGAAGTACAAGGTACTGTGTCATTTCAATGAAGGTGCCGTTTTATTTCGTGAAGGTACTATATCGTTTGAGTGACATTTGTGTTGCATGTGGAAGAAAATCCTTAGGACAACCTGCATTTCAGAGCATGCCAACGCCAGCAAAGCCTTGCAGAGTGCATGTGTGTGCACGGTGATGTGAGGCCTTGGTGTGGCATGACCAGGGTACCGTTGGTGCCTGTTGAAGCAATTGTGTACCATGGTCCTTTGTTAAGTTATAAATGCACCTGATTTCAATTTTTAGCTCTTGCAAGGAGAAAGAATCATAGAATCATAGAATATCCCAAGTTAGAGAGGACCCCTAAGGACCATCAGCCCAACCCCTGGCCCCACACAGGACCAGCCCCATCACAGCAGATGGCTGAGAGCGTTGGCCAGACGCTGCTTGAACTCAGCCCAGCTCGGGGCGGTGACCACTGCCCTGGGGAGCCTGTGCCAGGGCCCCACCACCCTCTGGGGGAAGAACCTTCTCCTGATCCCCACCCTAACCCTCCCCTGGGGCAGCTCCACACCGTTCCCTGGGGTTCTGTCGCTGGGCCCCAGAGGGAGGAGATCAGCGCCTGCCCCTTGGCTCCCCCTCGGGAGGAAGCTGGAGGCCCCATGAGCTCTGCCCTCAGCCTCCTCTTCTCCAGGCTGAACCAGCCCAGGGCCTTCAGCCTCTCCTCACACGCCTTCCCCTCCAGACCCTTCCCCACCTTTGTTCCCTCCTCTGGACAGTCTCCACAGTTTTATGTCCTTTTTGTGCTGTGGTGCCCAAACCTGCCCCCAGCACTGGAGGTGAGGCCGCCCCAGCGCAGGGCAGGGTGGGACCATCCCGTCCCTGGCCCGGCTGGCCATGCCGGGCTTGGTGCCCCCCAGGACACGGTTGCCCTTCCTGGCAACCATGAAGAATAAAGAACTCTTACTCTGGTTGGGGCCTCTGAGTGTGTTCAGTATGCAAATGAGAAATAGTGAGCTTCACTGGTTTTAAAATCAGTAAAACTTGTTTAAAAGAGGTATCATCTCCCACCCAGGAGCTCTTAAAGACTGAAATATCAACTGCAGAAGTTGATTTAAGAAGGTCGCTAGAAAACCTTTGGTGCCCCCTGCCTTTGGCAATCCAAAGTGCCTGGAGATGTTCAGATCTGGCATTGGCAGTGGTCTGACAGCCTGCAGCCTTACTTGCAAACAGGGCCTGCCTGTTCACGTGGACATGACAGTGCCTTTGGAAAGGAGCGTCCCCCCATGGGCACAGGGTGTCTGTGATCTGCATGGGGCAATGGGTCTGATTTTCCAGTTGAGAGGTGAAGCTGGTCTTGGTGGCTCCAATCCCCTCCAAGATATTCTCTTTTGTATCTAGTTCTTGCAGTGTCTTTTCTGCAGGGTTCCTTCTACGTCTACCCCACTGAGGAAGCCGGCATGGAGCCCAAGGTGTCCCAGGGTGTTCCAAGGAACAGACCCATCAAAGTTCTTGTGAGAGTTTACATTGTTAAGGTAAGTCTCTGGTGATGGTGGCAGCAATGCCACCTCTCTGTGGACCTCCTGCCGTTCTCTGCTCAGTAAATCTGAGCAGTGGCACTTGTGAAAAGCTCTGTGCTGACTTGAAGGCTCTTCCAGCCCAGTGGAAGTCAGCTACATCTTGTCCATGGGGAGCCTCCCGTGCTTTGTAGCTTCACGAGGTGCTAAAATTCCAGATGGGTGTTTTTTTGACTCCTCTCATCTTCCTTGAGACAGTGAGCAAGTGGGTGGGCTGACAGCTGGAGACATCGGTGGCTTGTTGAGTGGGGATTTGTGTGGGAACAAGTGCCTGTTTCACTGCTGGAGGGGCCTGACCAGGGGGCTTGGGCGGTCTCAGGCCTGTGCAGGGTGCTCTCTGCAGCTGATGTATGGCAGTACCTCTTGTGTATTCCAGGCTACGAACCTGTCTCCAGCAGACCCCAATGGCAAGGCAGACCCCTACGTGGTGGTGACTGTGGGGCAGGAGCGGAAGGACACAAAGGAGCGATACATCCCAAAGCAGCTCAATCCTGTGTTTGGAGAGTACGCAGGAAGTTTTCTTCTAGAAAGTTTAATGGGAATAGTGCAAATCTGGGGCTCAGTCTGTGCCCTGCATGTGTGGTCTTCTGTTCCTTTCTGTTGGAGAATCTTGTGCTGGCAAAGCTGACAAAGTCCCAGGCATCTCTTGCCTCCACCTGACGCAGGAGCCATAAGTGTTTTGGGTTGGGGGGGAGCACTCTGAAGGGCTTGATTTAACAGACAAAGTAGCAACCCAAGCAGTGCCAGAGCGTCGGAGAGCTTTTTCCGTAGCTCCAGGACCTCTATTCAGGGGCATACATTCCTGGAAAAGTAACTTCTTTGTTTGAACACGCACACTGAAAACTGCACACACTGAACTTACAGAGAACCAAATTCTTCCAGAGGTTTTTGAGTTGTTAAATACGGTTCTTAAGTGTGTAGGGTGATCAAAGCAAGCCACGTGTTTCATTTCCATCCTCTTTGCTCATTGCACTCTCCTTGTCTCCCTCTGTCCAGAGTTGTGGAGCTGACAGTCTCCTTTCCCATGGAATCAGAACTCACTGTGGCAATATTCGACCATGATTTGGTTGGATCTGATGATCTGATTGGAGAGACCAAGATTGACTTGGAGAATCGCTTCTACAGCAAGCATAGGGCCAACTGTGGAGTCGCTTCTCAGTACGACATGTAGGTACTGGTGTGACACATTAGGGCCATGAGGTGCATTCTTCTCAGCTACGGTTTGGGTGGGTAACAGAGCACCTCTAGATCTGCGGGATGGAGCATGCATCCACAGTGTCCTTTGAGCAGGTGCCCCACAGGTTCGCTGCAAGTTACAGCGATAACTCCATCTCCTTCAGACTCCTACCAGCTTCCTGTGGTAGCTCTAATTCCTACTGTGGACTAATATATTTTGCATATAATAACAAAAATTTCTTCAATGTTTTCATATTGGTATCCTGTGAGAAAATTGCTCCCTTGACATTGATGTGATTTGAGGTCTTTCAGAAAGCAGAGCGGTTTCTCTGGCAGTATCGAATTCTGTGAGCAGCAAGACTCATGACGTCCATTTTCCTTTGGCCTCATTCAGTATGTCTTTGGCCAGTTTACAGGAAACTTCTGCCACTATTGGAGAATTAGCTGTGGGCATGGAGTTGAGTCCCCAGCACTGCTAAAACCTCCCTCCCACTTAGGAGCTGCTCCTCTTGCTGTTCTGAAGACAGTGGTTCTGTGGGGTGCAGGCCTGGCTTCTGGGGGAGGAGGGCTTTTAAGCTTTTTGTTCATTAAGCTTTTGTGTGCCCAGTGAAAATCTGAGCAGGGATCTGGTGGCATAGTCTGTGCTGTAGGGAAGGCAGGGCCTTTCACCGCCTAGGAAAAAACAAACTGTTGTGTATAAGCTGAAGATGTTCCCAATGTTCTCCCTTCCATCCAGAAACGGCTACAACATGTGGCGAGATGCTTTCAAACCCACACAGATCTTGGATAGTTTATGCAAGAAAAACTCGCTCCCTGCAGCAGAGTACAGACAGGAGGATGTCAAAGTGGACAATAAAATATTCAAGGTCCCTCCAGAGGCTTTTCCTGAAGGTATGGAGAGCTTGGAGAACGGTGGCTGCCCCCTTAAACAGCTGCCTGTGCTCAGCAGGGAACCCACCAGCCTCTCCTCCCTAAAGCGTCCAGGCTGGCTGCCCCCACTCTGTGCCCTGCACGGCCCAGCTTCCCGGGTCGCCGCGGGAAGCGTCCTTGGTGCTCAGTGGCCTGGTTTCCGTGGGTGATGGTGTTGCACTGGGGGAAGATGTGATCCAGGCCATTAGGTCCCAAAGTGGCTTCCCAGGCTGTGGGTGCACTGCTTGCACGGCAGTGTTGTGCATGGGGCTGCGGTGGCTTGTGCAGCCAAACGTGTAGCTTGTTCTGGTGGCTGACGCTGGCACAAAGCTGTATCTCCATCTGCTTGTGACCACCATCAGAAAGATACTGGTATCCTTTTTTCCTTGCGGGGCGCAGCTTTTTCAGTCTCCTTTCCTGTTTTTAGCTGGCTTTGTCCTTCAGGGATGCTCTCTGCTTCTAGTGACTTCGGGTGCCTTGGGTGACACCCCACTACTGTTGATTTCTTCCTTGTGGCAGCTTCTGCTTCTTCTTTGCTGTTTGTCTTTCCTCCTCACTGGCATTACAAACCCTGAGCCAGGACCATGGATGCCCAAGAACACAGCAGCCTTTCATGGCCTCTGCCAGCGGTGATGGAGAACTCCCCTGAGCACAGGCCTGTCCCTGCTGTGCACATTCCCTCCAGTGGCCAACGCCTGCGCAATCAAGTCCAGCCTGGAGGAAAGGATGGAGCAGATGTGGCCTGCTTGTGGGTGGCTGGGTCCTGCAAGGCAATGCTATGTAGCCTGTGTCCGACCTGCCTGGAGAGGGAGGACCGATGTGAGCGGCCAACTTTACCTTCTGCACATTTCAGTCTTGCCATTCCTCAGCTTTCCACTGACTTCTGTGGCTCATGCCATGAAGGGGAAAAATATCCTGCTCAGGAGAGGGCAAGGAATCCTCCAATAGCCCTTTTCACCTGTTCTCAGGTTACTGGGAAGGAAGAAAGTAGGTGCTCTCCTGGTGTTCCCCTGAGAGCTGGCTCTGGTTCAGATGTGGCTGCGGTTGGTGTCCCGTGAACCTCAGCTGTGCTCGGGCACTGCTTGGGACGGTTTTGGTCTCAGGCTGATCTCCGAAGGCAGATGCTGTCCATAAACCCAGGGGTGGGTGGTCATTGTGTCCTCACCTGTTGGTTCCTGCTTTCCTCCCCACCACCAAGTTTTGGTCTTGAAGGATTTGGTGTCCCTGTGCCAAGTAAGTCAATCGCACAGACTGTTAATTAATGGAGACCACAACTGCGTGTCACTGCCAAGTGACAAGTGGTGCTTTCCTGGAGCACTTCTAGGGCAAAACCTCTCATCCATGGATCTGTTGGCACTACCACAGAGACATGGGGACTTAAACTGCCCCAGAATGTCACATCCTCCTCAGTGTCCCCTGGATCCTTTTCCCAGGGCCATGGCAAATTATTTTTTGTTCTTTTCCTCTTATTTCTCTTAGCTTGTTTGTTTTCCTGCCTACAGTTTTCCTCATCACTGCACCATATTGAACTAATTCCCTTAATTTTTGCCCTGCTTCTCCCCATTTTGTTTTTCGGGGGGAGGTGCTTGTTTGCCCAGTCCATCATCTTCCCTTACTTGTGCCTGTAACTGATGTCCTGATGTGGCTCTTGCCGGCCAAATGCCTTCATCTTCTACCTCCCTGTGTCCTCCTGCAGAGGCCTCTGTGAGGAACAAGAGAGGAGCGGCAGATGAGAACTGGTCAGTGGATGATGAACATAAGGCTTTGTACGTTCTGCAGCACTGGGAAGAGATGCCAAGATACGGGTACAAGCTGGTACCAGAGCACGTGGAGATCCGGTCCCTGTACAACCCAGAGAACCCTGGGCTCGTGCAGGTGAGTGGTGTTTCCTTGCCCAGCCGAGACATTGCTCTGGGGAAGGACCATTGGGGTCCTGGTTCCCAGCCCCCGGACTGGTCCCCTGTTGTCTCCTCACTGTGGCATGAATCTCATGCATTGCCCCTTCCTGGCTGGGCGGCTGTAGCTGCATCTGCGCATGTCTGGCCCTGCCATGAAGTGAGGCCTTGAGTGGCCTTTGCTCAGATCCACCCTCTGACCTCTCCTGGTGCTTCTGAACACCCTTTCCTCAAGGAACCTCTGTCCATTGATGTTGTGGTCACAGTGCTGGTGGCCCAGAGTCCTTTCTGTCTTCTCAGGCCACGGAGCACCACTCTGATGAGAACGCTGTGTGGGTAGCAAGGGACCTGCTCTATCTTCTCAGCCCTGCCACCATGCACCACAGCGGGTGGTGGTGTCCTTGCCTATCCCTGCCTCTTGCTCTGCTTTGTCCCCTATCACTGCTGCTTTACCGCCCTGCCAGAGCCCCATTCTGCTGCCTCGGCTCCTCTCTGGGGACACAACATAACTGTGGCCTGAGGAGAAGCATTCCTCCTCAGTTTTATGCAGTGCAGTGATCCGAGCTCAACCATTTCAATGTCCTGCACTGAACATCTCCTGTTCCCTCTGGTGCCGGAGGTCTCTAACAGAGCAGAGCTCTGCTGCCGCTCTGGCTTTGGTCAGCACCGAAACGCACGTGCGGAGGGAAGGGTCAGACCCATCGCTTTTTAGTTTTCTTGGTTATGCTGAAGCGTTGTGTCATCGTATGCTTCTTGTTAAGGCAGGGAAATGTTTGCCTCTGAAATGCTCAGTTCAGCTGAAATGTGTTTTCTTGGGAGCAGGGTGGGGAGGGAAATAAGCAATTTTGGATAGTTTTCATTTCTTCCTTATCTAAAATCCAGTCACACGTCTCTCTGAAGTACTGGGAACAGAGAGAGCCAAGCAGGCTTTCTGGTGAGACCTTTCCTTGCAGGACCACGCCTTGCTCCTTGAAGAGCTGGAGGGTGGTCTGTCTTTTGAAGTGTCTCTGCTGTCTTCTCTCGCCAGGGCTCCTTGCACATGTGGATCGACATGTTTCCGAACGACGTTCCTGCACCACCTCCTGTCAATATCAAGCCACGGCTGCCTGTCAGGTAGCACCCATGGGAGCAGGGCTGGGGCTGCTGAGCCTGCATGGAGGGTCACTGTCCCTTTCCTGGCACGTGCCACGGAGTCCTGCACAGGCTGACGGTCTGTGCAAGCCCTCCTCTCTGCTTCAGCTCTGGCCTTGGGGTGGTCTCTTGGGTGAAGCAGCACGTGGCACAGGCGCTTCAGCTACACAAATGTTTGTGAAGGGCCGGGTGAGTCTCGCTAAGGCTGGATGGATGTGAAGGTGATAGAAACCTACTCATCTAAGCTCTATTTTGGCAAGTGGGCAGATGTCCTCTGGGTGCCTGGAGAGGTGAAGTTGAAGGAGGAGATCTGCTATTTTCAGTGATCTAATGGGGCTGTTGAGGTGGAGGTTCCAGATTCTTCTCAGGGGTGCACATGAAAGGACAAGAGATAATGGACACAAACTGCAGCAAAGGAAACTCCAACTGGATGTAGGGAGAACATTTACCCAGTGAGAGTGAAGCTACCTTGGGATAGGGACAGAGTGACCCAGAGAGGTTCTGTGATATCCATTGTTGGAGATACTCAAAACTCAGGCAGACAAGGCCCTCAGCAGTCTGATCTACTGTGAAGTTAGAGCAAGAGGTTGGAGCAGAGACTGCAGAGATCCCCTCCTGCCTTTCTGTGCTCCTATGGCTAAGTGGTGCTGGGTTGGCTTCCCACGCACCAGGGATTTGCTTTGCAAAAGCTGCCTGTTTTGACCGTGGGTGTTTGTCCTGTGGGGTTGTAGCCGCCCAGGAAGGGCTTTGTGCATGGCAGCGAGACTGCTGGGCTGTACTTGGCCAGAGGAACCCTAGCAGGGGACCACAGTGCTGGGAGGGCTCAAGTCCTGCTGCTCTGACAGTGTGGGCTTGACTTGCCCTCCCAGGAGCCGGGGACAGGGCTCATTCACCCCTGTGTCCTTCCCACAGCTACGAGCTGCGTGTGATTATCTGGAACACGGACAACGTGATCCTTGATGATGTCAACCCCATAACGGGAGAGCCTTCCAGTGACATCTACGTGAAAAGGTCTGAGGGAGCCAGAGGGAGGCCAGAGCCTGGCTGTCCTGCTCCCTGCCCTGCCCCACACCCTCACTGCCTCCTCTGAACCTCTGTTCTTCCCTCCCTCAGCATGAGGTGCCCCACTCCCGTCCCCTGCATGGACCTCTGTACCCCCAAAGGTGTTGGTCAGGTGTTAGTCCAGTCTGACTCTTTGACTCTTGCTTTCCTGCTACCCCATGGGGTTCAGCCCCTCCATCCTTCTGCTCTGCCTTTGGGGCTGGCTGACAGGGGGTAGGAGATAACAGAGTTTCTCCTGCAGCTGGATAAAGGGTCTTGACCACGACAAGCAGGAGACGGATGTTCACTTCAACTCCTTGACTGGGGAGGGCAATTTCAACTGGAGGTTCATCTTCCGCTTCAACTATCTCCCAACTGAGAAGGAGATTACCTACAAGAAGAAGGACTCTGTCTTCTCTGTGGAGGAATCAGAATTTCGGGAACCAGCTGTTCTGGTCCTCCAGGTCTGGGATTACGACAGGATTTCAGCTAATGACTTCCTAGGTATGGTGCAACCTGCTAGAAGTGGGGTGGCCTGTCCCTCACCTTGCTGGAGTATTACAGCGTTTCCCCTGGTGCCCAGCTCTCTGAGAAGGGACACCAGGAGCATCAGATCAAGCTCTTCAGCTCAGAAGTCACCTAGGCTGGTTTTTCATGTGTGAGCTATAGGCAGAGCCTGGACATGTGCACCTCTCCTATACAGACACATTGAGTTTGCATGCTTGTCCCAGGGCCTTGGTGTCCTTTTTCAGGGCCTGTCATGCCACAGGACTTCCAGGTTCTGCTTTCTCACAACCTTTCTGATAACTTGCTCATTTTCCTGGCTCTCACTTAGATCTGCAGATCCCAAAGACTTGGCCAACAAACAGCTTTCCCAGGATCTTCCGTTATGAGTACAGGGATTGGCAACCTTTATGAGACCATTTGCACTTGAGTTGCGGCATCCCATCGCTGGGGAGTCAGAGCTCTCTGGCTGCTCTGGTACTTCCCAGTGACCAGACCTGTGGAGCTGGGCATGCAGCAGGGCCTGGCGATGAAGCTGGGCTGGTGGTGATTCCACCCACACTATGCTAGCACAAACGCTGCTGCTTCTCGCCTGCTTCTGCTGCCATCCCCAAGTTTGTAATGCTGTTCAGTTTTGTCCCTCCTTCAGACTTTGACATCCCCATTAAAAAGCAGCCCCTTGGACCTCTTGTCTCTTGGGCAATGAACTCTGTTTATTCATCAACTTCCATGGTGTATTTAAAGGGCTTTACCTCTGTGAGGCACTTCCAATGGTGACTGGTTCGGCCATGCTACTCAGGCACTGAAGAAAGTGTTAGACAGCAGTCCCAACAATTTCTGGCATGTACAGTCCCAGGAACTTCTAGGTAGGAAGGGGCTTCTGCAGTCTTTATTGCAATCTCCTGCTCCACGCAGGGCTAGATGCAGCATAGATCAAGTTGCTCTGGGCGTGACTTCTAAGTATCTCCAAGGATGAAGATCCCAGCACCCTTCTGGGCCCATTTTCGTGGCTGCACCATTCTCATAATTCTCAAATTTTTTTGCTTGCAGCAGCCTTTCATGCTTTCATCATCCACTTCTGAGAAGTCTAGCTCCATCTGCTCCATTGCTTCCTCTAGGCTGGGAGAGATGCAGTAAAATCTCTCCCTTGACCTCTCTTCTCTGGGCTGAACGTGCATGGGTCTCTCACCCCATCCTGCTATGGCATGTACCCTAGCCTTGACCATCTCAGCCACTGGACTCTCTCTAGTTAGTTGACATCTTTCCTGTATTGGGGGCCCAGAACTGGACACTGTATCCAGATGCAGTCTCACCAGCGCTGAGCAGAGGAGACCACCCACATCCCTTGGTTGCTGGCTGTGCTTTTGACAATACAGACCAGCACGTGATAAGACTGATTTGTTGCAGGGGCTCAGTGCCAAGGTGGGACAGGAGCTCCTTCCAAGGAGGACAGGGGCACAAGGCGAAGCAGTGAAATAAACTGAGGCTGTTTCAGATGTAAGACAGACATGAAACCTTTAAGAGTTTCCCAGATTTTTTATTTTTTTATTGACGTTTTCAAGAATGAGAGGGGAAGAGGAGCTTGGACATGTGAGAAGGACAGAGTGGGACATGGTAAAGGAGTGAGAAGAACCCACTGTACCACACACAAACCAGACTGTCCCCATCAGAGACAAGACCAGACCTGTGACTTCTATTTCTTAGTCTCTAACTCTTGGGCTGGTCCTTTCTTATGCTGAGCTTCAGGTTCTCCACCTGTAAATGCGCAGGACTCTGCTAGATCCTTGCAACAGCTGGGACCTACTGGTGGTGGGAGCGTGGCTGAGACAGAAAGCCAAATGGTGAGTGGGACTGACCTCGGAATTTCACCGTTAACTCTCCTTTTCGCTGTGCCTGCAGGCTCCATTGAGCTGAAGCTGCATGACATGGTGCGGGCAGCCAAGAGCTCAGAGCATTGCACCATCAAGATGGCCAAGGAGAATGCAACACCTCGCTTCTCCATCTTCCGAAACAAGCGCATGAGGGGCTGGTGGCCCTTCATCAAGCTCAAAGATCAAGAAGACGAGGAGAGAGAGGAGAGGGAGGACAAGCAGAAGAAGAAGAAAAAGAAATGGAGCAGCTCAGTCAAACCGGAGGACGTGGAGTTCACAGACCCCAGTGGGAACAAGTACCTCCTGACGGTAAGGCAGGGTGCTGGCACATCTGAGCAGGGAGCCAGAGTTTTGCCTCCGCCTTGATAAGGCAGCCTGTCCTGCACACACGTAACCTACAGAGGCAACAGTGACCCAGCTGCCCAGGATTTTGTGCAGGCTCCTGGAGACTTGTCCCGTCTGCTGCAAACCCAAGACTTCATCCACCCCAGCAGCGGTGGCATGCAGCAGGTATCCATGTCTTCCTCTGAGCTTCCCATAAGCAGCGCTCAGTGAGGGGAGCAAAGCCAGAGGCACACGGCTCCCCATCAGCCAGGCAGGACAGCAGGTGCCAACTGTCCCAGGGCAGACTCGCTGCTGGTGGCCCTGGCAGTGGAGCATTGTTTGTCCCCAAGGGTGAATTTTGCGCAGTGTGGGGCGCAGCAGACAAATCCACGTAGCTGGGGAGGGGCATTGCAGCACGGTGCCTTGTCTGCAAACAGTGTCTGGCCAGGCCACAGTTTCTGCTGGCTGCAAAGGGAGAGACTCTGTAGCTAACGCCTGGAGAGAGAAGTTAATTGCTCTGAGCATCTTTAAGTACTTCTGGGAGAAAAATACCCAGTCCTGGCAGGGTACGTGTGGCTGTGGCTCAGACATGTTCCCCCTCCAGGGCAAGGTGGAAGCAGAGTTCCAGCTGCTGACTGTGGAGGAGGCTGAGAAGAGTCCTGTCGGTTTGGGCCGAAAAGAGCCTGAACCCCTGGAAAAACCCAAGTGAGTATCTGTGTCACCACCTTTCACATGGGCCGACAGTGCTGTGTGTTCAGGAGCTGTTTGCGTGGGGACGGGGAGCATCTGCTTGTCAGGAAGCTGAGAGCAATGAGTGAGGCCCGGGGCTGTGGGGGCTGCAGGGCTGGGGCTGCCAGGGCTTCCCAGAGGCCCAGGGGGTCCTGCAGGACTTGTGGCTCAGGGCTGATCTCGGGTGCTCAAGGCAGCTACGCCGTAACGTTGCTTGTACAAAAAGGGCAGCTCTGGTTTAACGGCGGGAGTGGACCCGTTAGCCACGTGGGTGCAGAACAGCTCTGGGGGGGTTGTCCTGAGGCTCAGGTCCCGTGTGCAGTGCTTTCACAGGCACTGTAGCCCCTAGGGTGATCCTGTCTGGAAGCAGCAGGAAGAGCTGGAGGCCCATGAGGGTGGCAGTGCACCAAAACAGAGGGATCAGTGTGCTGCTCTGGGGATTGAGCCTGCGCTTATCTATTCTTCCTTTCCTGTTCCAGCCGGCCAAAAACTTCTTTCAACTGGTTTGTGAATCCCATGAAGACCTTTGTGTTCTTTATCTGGAAGCGGTACAAGAAATACATCATTTTGCTGTTCATTGTCGCTGTTCTGACCATCTTCCTGGTTCTTTTGATCTACACCATGCCTGGATACATCAGCGAGAAGATCATCAATGGATAAATGCTCCACTGGGGAGTCACGTTTCGTGCTAAATACCCATAAGATGCAGAGAAACCAAGGAACCAACCTACTAAATAAGGCAAACTCCTTGATGGACAGTTAGAGCTTTGGGACAAAACATATTCCTTTTAGGACTGGGGTGAGATGATAGGAAAATTAGGTCTGCTGGTGCTGTCCCCACAGACATCGCAGCTGAAACCAGCTCTTGCCGTTGAGAGAGGTTCTGGCAGAGATGGGGACATACAGAGCCATCCACGCCACAGCTTGACAACACTTGGCACTTCCCAGGTCTTTGCCTGAAGTGTTCAAAAGATGTGTGCGGGGGGAAGGCAGGTCTGGTGGAGGGTCCTGGTGGAGGTAGGACCTGGAAGACCTTTGATTGGGGCTCCCCAGGGAGAAGGATGACAGAGACAAGGTAGCCATGAGCTTCCTGCCATGCCAAGAGCACAGGAACATCTCTTGGAGGTGTGGTCAGCTCTGGACATGGCAGCACCCTCTGGGACACAGAGTTTCTGGTTGTCACTCCTTGCAAGCTGCTTAACAGCTTTTTCTGCATGCGCTGGGTTGGATTCATGCTTCAAGCTTCATTTTGGCTCTCCATTTCCACAGGGATAAAAGCTCCTTGGTTGCTCTCCAACGCTGCCTGTGTTTTGCAGCTGCTTTCTGGAGCCAGGGCCAGCCTGCTGCAGGCAGTCCTCGCTGATGCCCCGTGGCCCTTCCTGCCGCATAGCACAGCGCTGCAACGCCGTCACGGGGTCATCAGCATGAATCTGTATTGTGGTGTTGGGCTGATGCAAATTAAATGAGACTTGTTCTCCGCATGGTCTCTGGTGCCCCAGGGTTCCTGTCTCCTGCACAGACAAGCCCTGACATGATCTGATCTCAAGTGGAGGTGCTTCACACTGAGGTTTGACAGGACACATTCCTTCTGAGGGGTCTCATCCTGGTGCAGGAGATGATGCTCGGAGGGACCATTGTGTTTCCAAAGAAATTAACTGACAACGAGGTTTTATAGTGAAGATGGCTGCCTGGCTGTCTCTTGAATGGAGCAGGAACAGAGTAGGTTTTGGGGCTGGGCAGAGCCCGGGCAGGCGGGTGAGGACTCTGGCTGGACCTGAAGCCAGGAGGGAGTGTGGGGCAGGCGCCGTGCTCCCCCCGGGGGCCAGAGGTCAGCGGCTGAGTGGGAGGCCCAGAATGGCGAAGGGGGAGCCCTGTCTCCCCAGGGGACCCTTGGCTGCAGGGGAGCGAAAGGTGCTGCAAAGGGCTCAGCTTACGTGGCGCCTGCGTGGGGCTGGAGCGGGGCCCCGGGCTGCCGCAGTGCTGCGTCGCCCCCGGCTTGCTGCAGAGCCTGTCGCCTGGGATGTTGCCTTCCCCAAGGGTGCCCGTGCGCCCCAGCAGCGACCAGTGCACTCCAGCAGCGACCAGTGCGCCCCAGCAGCGACCAGTGCGCCCCAGCACACCTGGTGCACCCCAGTGGTGACCGGTGCGTGCCGGCGAGCTCAGTGCCCCCCGGACGCCTGGTGCACAGCCCCAGGCAGCTCCTTGGCTCCTGCCGCCCTGCTCAGCTGTTTCCCACCGCACCACCAGGCTGGGGCTCCCTGTGACTCAAAGCGTGTCTGCCTCAGGCTTCCTCAAAACATTTCAGCTTATAATTGCAGGATTTGTCGCTGTGCTGCTGTGTGCCTGGCGTGTGCGTGTGTGTGTCAGCGCGTGCACACCGGGGTGTGCGCGTGTTTGTTCGGGGTGTGGGTGTGCAAGGCAACAGGCTCCATCCTGCCCTCGCTGCTGGCAGCAGCGTGACACCAGCCCCCTGCCCGGCCCCGGTGTGACTCTGGTGACCGCCGGCAGTTCCCCTTCCTGGCGCCACCTCCCCACGGCGCCATGGCGGCCCTCATCTCAGTGTGCGACTTCGTGCGGCAGGTGCAGGAGGACCTCAGCTCGCCCACCACCTCTGCCTTCACCAGCCACATGGGCCGCTGCAAGGCCACTGCCAACAGCCTGGAGGAGGTGAGCAGGGGTGAGGGCAGCGGGGGTGCACCCCCAGGACCCGGGGGGGGCCAACCCCATCAGGGTCCCAGAGGATCTGAACCCCGGTTCAGGCATCACCGTATCATCTGTCGCTGTGAGCAGGGTGGTGCGAGCGTGTCTGGGTATTTGCAAAACAGTCAGAGCAAAGATGTGGTGGAGGCGTGTGACGGGTCGTGGTGACCGGGTGACGGGCATCAGTCGGTGGGGACAAGAGCAAAGGGGGAGAGGTTTTGCGGCTCACGCCACACGGTGAAGAGAGGACAGAACCCTTTGACCAGACAAGCATCAAACTAAAAGCAAACAAAAAAACCTAAAGGAAGTTCTTGGGGAGAGCAGGGTGGTTTCCTCGCTTGTCTGGAGTCAAGCTGTGGGGTACGCTCATGTGCGATGTTCGGAGACTAAATGCACGAATGGTTCCAAAACCTGGTAGAGCTGGGGTGAGAGCTGGCTGCTGAGCACAGCACCTGATGCAAAGCTTATTTGGGCCAAATGCCTTTGTTTTCTGAGCAATGGCAAAAGCCAGAAGACCCTGACAGGCATCATCCGGTGCGGTGCGGGAGGGGAAGGGGCTGCTGCTTGCTGCTGGCACACGAGGGAGCGAGCAGCAGAGCTCAGTGCCCCAGGAAGACTGTGAGTGTGAGGGCACGATCAGCTCCGTGAAGGGTCCAGGCTTCCTACTGAGAGCATCCCAGCACCCACCCAAACCCACCTTGGGACACAGCTGAAAACTACGGCCAGTGTAGTGTAACCATCATGCTGGGCTATTACTGGGCAACTCGGGGTTCTGACCCTCCCGTGGAAAATATCCATGAGACGTTGCCTGTGTGGTCACGCTCTTCTTATCGTGGTCCGGAGGGCCCCAAGCCCCTTGACGCCTCCTCCCGGTAAGCGTGCTGGGAGCAAACCGCACCACAACCACGTCACCTCTCGTTATCCTGAAGTTCCAGCAGATGACGGGATGATGCCCGGGACTTTGTCTGGGCCTGTCTGTGGGCTGTGACTGTCGCTTTGCCCCAGGTTCCCTCAGCGCTGGAGCAGATGGGGAGCTGGGCTCCTGTAGATCATTTTGTCAGTGGTGGTGGCTGGAGTGGTTTTTCTTCTCAGGCCTCTGGAGGCCAGGACTTGCTCAGCAGCCTCTGAGCATGGGGCAATTTCCTTGTGTTGCTTAATTTTCAACTGTTACTCTGTCCTTTGCACCCCCAGCAGAGCTAAAACTTCAGTCCTTTAGAACTGAGCTGCTACATCAGGAAGCTGTGGTTAGAGAGGAGCCCTGCTGAACCGTGCAGGGATGAAAACACATCTGGAAGAGCTGGAGCCACAGGGTCCTTCTGTTCCTCGGTCTCACCTCTGAAAGGCAGAAACACCCGTGACAGTGACCTCTGCCGTGGCTCAGCCAACAGCTTTTATTGATGGTGGGGGGAACTTTGTACAGCGAAGACTCTTGGTGTGTGCAGACAGGGGCCTGCTCGCCGCAGAGAGCAGCCCCAGCGTGGGATAAAGCAGTAAAAAAGGGCCCGTCCCTGAGCACGGCGAGCCCTGGCACGGTCTGCGCTGAGCCTGGCAGCGGTGCGGGCAGCGCAGGGAAGGAGCGTGGAGCCGCAGTAGGACCGTGGAGGACATCAGCTGGTTTTCCACCGCTGGAGGCAGGTCCCCGAAGGGGACACATTTCAGCCGAGTGCAGAACCAGATCCACGCCTGCAGGGCAAGCGGATGGAGGTAGAAGTGCAGGCAGGGAAGGAAGCTTGAGGTTTCCTCTGCCAGATATGTAATTTCCCGCTTTGTGGCCAGCGACTGAACTCACACACTTCACGATCCTTGGAGGGAGCGATGCCTCTTGCAGCTGCATCCACTGGATGGGGAGAGCCCAGGGAGGTGGAGGTGCCTGTTGGTGACGGCTTCTAGGATGCCACGGAGCAGTCCCACCCTGGTGCTGCTCCTCTAAGCAGGGAAGCCTCCTGGCATGAGAGCATGGGCCCAGCAGGCAGGGAAAGGTCCCAAAGGTGGAGATGGGTCACTTGTGGACCAAGGTGAAACCTTCAGGGAGGGGATTGTCAGGAGAAAGGAAGAGGAAGGCCATGGATGTGGCGGGCTTGAGCATTTGTGTGTGCAGAGCCGAATTTCTGGTAAAAGATGAAGTATAAACATGACTGGCAGCACAAGGTACCTAGGCAGGCTCCAGGGCTGTTTCAGGAAGGAGACAACTGTCCTGGTCAAAGTGGGTCCCAGCAGCAGAGGGGAGTGAAGGGGAGAGAGGCTCTGGGGGCCAATAGGAGGTTGGAGATCAGAGCGATGGAAGTACAATTTGTAACTAACAGTCTCTTGCCACCGAAACCCACATTTTCTATCAGTGCTGTATGTCGCTTTTCTAATATCTTTTCCAATTCTCTTTTATACTTCTTCCAGAAGAACATCAGGAAGGCTTGCAGATACTTCAGATATATGTGGACTACTGCCACTAGATCATCGCCTACCCGCTGGCAGGACAGTCCAGCTTGGGGATGTTGAGGCTTGCGCGAAGCCCTCTGGGTTACAGAAATGCGTGTATGGATGTAGTCAGTGACCATCTCCTCTGCATTTCTAGGCCTTGGATGCTGACCGAGCTGTGCTGCAGAAGATGAGGAAAGCAGCCAAGGCGGAGCACAGCTGTGGACAAGGTCAGGGCAGAATGAAGCCTCAGGAGGGGGGAGATGGTGATGGATGGATGAGGGGAATCCATGCTACAGGTCGGGTTGACCACAGCAGGGAATGTGGGTCTCGGGGGTCCCTATAGCTGGGTGGTAGTGGTGGTGGCAGCAGGAGGCAACAGGAGCTGGTTTGGGTGCATGAGCAGAACCAGGTGTGGTGACTCCCAGGAGGGAGGCAGGGGTTGGGTGCTCATCCTGACCTTCCCCCTGCACTCACCGGAGACCATCCATGTTCCCCCAGACCTCATCAGCCACCTCGAAGCCCACATTGCTGCCCAGGAGAAGTTCTCAGCCAACTACCAGCTGGAGGGCGAGGAGCAGCTGGCTGGTGCCTTTAGCACCTTTGCTGCCTTCTCCCAGGAGCTGCTGACTGCTGTCAGGAGCCTGGTAGGCAGCTCTGTCCCGTGTGTGTACATCAGAGTGGGGAACCTGGCTTGCAAGGGGATGCTGGTGGGGGTCCTCAGAAGGGCAGCAGGCTCTGGGCCACAGTCTGGAGGTCCAAACTCGTACCCTTCACCAGACGGAGGCAGGAGGCCATGGCATGGGTTTGGAGAGCCAGTGGCACAACCTGCACTGCCAGGACCATCTGTGCAGACTTCTGAGGCTGCTCAGAAGAGGCCTCTGGAGGTCTCCTGACCACCATCCTGTTTGAAGCCGGGCTCTCACCAACACTGGATCAGGCTGGCTGTGGCTTTTTCCAGCTTGGTAATTTCCAAGGGTGGAGGCTTTCAGCTGACTGTTACCCAAAGTGGTTCCTCCACGGGCTCCCAGACAGCTCTGCTTTCTCTGCACAAGGAGCGGTGCAGGGGGGCAGCGCTAGCGGCGTCATCTCTCTCTTTCCTTTCCAGTGGCAGAGTTTGTACCACAACATTAACTTTTCCCTGGAGTCATTAATAAAGGGAGACATGAAAGAGCTCAAAGGGGTAAGCCGGGGCTGAAAGGGCTACACCGAGGTGGGGCTGGTAAGCAAGTGGCTGGAGACAGAGCAGGTACCGGCTGTGGGGTCTCACCCCTGGCTCACGTCTTGCCCTCCGGCAGGGATATGTGTTGGAAGGGCAGGTCTGTCTGCACCTCCTGTGTGCCGGATCCTGCTCCGTCCCGCGGAGGGCCTTAGCTTGGCCCTCTGCCTGTCCGCAGGCCCCTGGCTGAATCTGGAGGAGTCTGGTGGCATTCACTGTGTGTGGAAAAATCAGGGTATTATGCACCAAATATTGATACCTGCCCCGGCCATCAGCGCACAAATCCCCCTGCCACCTCCCAGCGAGGTCGTGAGTTGTCTCCCGCACCCCCACAGACCCACCTGCGGCGTTTGCCTTTACGTGTGTAAGCACACGCGTGTTGGCGTGAATCGGCGTGTGCGCGCGCGTATCCAACAGGACCTCTCACGGACTGCAGAGCAGCAAGTACCGAAAAGACCACGCAAGTTCAGCCCTGCCGAGATACCAGAGCGCTTCGCAGCGCTCATCGGTGTAGATTGTAGGGAAAGCATCGAAATAATGTTTAATTTTTATTTTTTAACCATTGGGAAGGTCATCATGTTCCTTGGCACGTCTGTGCACACTTCCCTACTGCTGAGTCCCCGTGGCCGTACTCCGGCCATCAGCTCTGCGCGGAGGCCCCCGGGTGCCTCTGCAGGGGTGCCCGTGCCTGTTCTGGGTGAGGAGGCTGGACCGGTCCCGACGCTCACGATGCTGTGGTGAGGTCACTGGGGAGGGATTGCTGGTCATATCCTGCATCTAACGTGGTGCAGCAGCTGCCAGTTGGGACCCGGCACTATTCCTCTCTGGGTAGTTTTGGGCACAGAGACTGCGAGCCGGGGACGTACGATTGGAAACAGTAAAGTAATTATTTATCGGCTGTACAGCAATTATTTATTGGCTGATGCACACACAGGGTTGTTGGGGTTTAATGAGCTCGGCATTACTGCGCTCGGCACCGGGACGCCTGAGGAATGGTGCTGGCCAGGCCCCCAGCTCAGGGGGGGCAGGGACAGCGCTGCTCTTCCTGCCACAGGTTCCTGCTGTTGCTCATTGCTCTCTGCCACCAGACCTGCTGACACGCTGGCAAACCCTCTGTGTCATCTTCTTTTAGGATTTAATGGTTTTCTGTGGCTGTTTTTCTTCTTGAATCCTTGAGCTAGTAACGAACCTGTTTCAGCAACCTGCGTTCTGTAATTTTACCCAGTCTTGCATGGTTGCGCTCTCCAGATTTTCACTCGGCTTTTTCTCCCAGCTCTGCAGTTCCCTCAGATGCTTGATGGAGGTTTTGTAGCTGGGCTGTACCAGAGCTGGGCTGGGGATCTTTGAGCAGACAGCTGAACCTCTGGGAAAGTGGAGGAAAAGTTTTGGACAGGATTCCAGAAAGGGGGATGGGACCTGTGACAGGGTTTGGGGACTTCGAAGGGACTAGTTGCCACGTACTAAAACAAATTACTAAACTAAATTTACAAATTACTAAACTAAACAAATTACTAAACTAAAACAAATTACGAGCATTCCGGCATCCATTTGGGAGCTTGTGCTATACAGGAGCATTTCTCCTTCCATGAAAGTGGAAGGATATAGAAAATTCTAGAACTTCTAGTGATAAAAGAATATAAAATATGAAGGAAAAAATCCACTACTTGCATTAAGGACGATATCAAGAAGATTGGGAACCAAGAAAACAGGCAAAGAGAGAGGGAAAAAACCAGCTGCCCTCAAGGAGTCCTGATGAAGCTGAAGGGATCCAGCAGGAATCAGAGGGTGACCTGAATCAGTTTGACAGTTTCGTTAGAGTGGAGATAAAGGCAAGATCTGTCCTGACAACGTTCTGCCTTGGCATAAATAGAGAAATTTCACCTCGGGGGACAGGGACCCAGAGAGACTGTGGGATCTCCACCCGTGGCGTTTCAACCTCTGCCTGCACAGAGCCTGGTCTGAGTTCAGTGCTGTCCCTGCCTGGAGTGGGTGGTTAGAGTAGAGACCTCCTGACGTCCCTCCCATCTGGTTCACTCTGTCTGTCTTTGACACAGAGGTTTGCAGAGCAGTGAGGTAAGAACAGGGCAAAACACGGGTGACCTGAGTAAGTGCATTCAATGGACGAGTGCAGGTGAACACACCAAGCTGTTAACCACTGGAGAGAAGCTAAAGTCATGCAAAGTCACATGATTAACAAATGATGGGTTTTTAGCAGCAAGACTAATTCACCATTAAGTGAATACCCAGGGAAGAGTCGGATCGTGCTGGTGTTGCCAGGTTCGGGTGAGTTCCTGATGTCGCTCCCAGTGGTGGTTTGGTTACACACGGCATTCTGGCTTCAGCCGCTGAGAACCTGGTTGGTACTTTTGGGCTCGTGCGTGTCTGCGCAGTGTCCTTCTCCCCTTAAAACTGTGAGTCTGTGAAAGGCGGGGTAGCTGGGTATGTGCATGCCTATGTGACGCACATATGTGTGATGTATGTACTTGCACACGTCTGCAAGCAAGTGCCCGTGAGTGAGCCTGCACTGGTGAGCTCACTTGTCCGCTGTGTACTGAGGAGAGGCGAGGACCTTCCCGGGGAGGGACACTGCTGTGAACCGCCATGTCCTGGGTCTGCAAGGACCTTTATGCTAGGGTGACCCAGTGGGAATGCAGGATGCTGAGGCTGAAGAAGGCTCTGACCCAGTTGTAGTCACTGAATGGTTCCTTTGGCTCTTCCTAGGAGTTCAAGAAGCCCTTTGAGAAGGCCTGCAAAGACTATGAGAGCAAACTGTAAGTCTTCAGGCTCCCTCACCCTGAGGCCTAGGCTTGGAGGCTGGCTTCTGCCTGCCTTCAGTGGCGAGCACGCGGGTGGAGCCTTTCATGTCGCGTGTCTCTCCTCTTTCCTTGAGTGCCAAGATTGAGAAGGAGAAGCGTGAGCTCGCGAAGCAGCACGGCATGGTGCGGAGCGAGGTGAGTGGTGGGGAGATTGCTGAGGAGATGGAGAAGGAGCGCAGGACCTTCCAGTTGAACATGTGTGAGGTAAGAACAGGCACCAGCCTGTGCCATGCAGAGTGGTGTTAGAGTTGCTGAATCAGCATCCAAGGGATGGATTTCCCTTCCGTTGGTGCACAGCAACTGTGCCAAAGCCCCAGAAGAGCCCGGTCTGGAGCAGGCACATATCAGCAGTGATTCTCATGCTGATTTCTCACTTGTCCTCTGACCTGGGATTGTTGCAAAGCAGCATTTTTGTCTGAATCCACACTGATTTTTCATTCAGGGCCATCTTCTGTCCCTGGTCACGGAATGATGCTTGTGTCCAGGGTATTGCAGGATCCTTTCTGTCTTCCTGGGATGCTGAAGTTCCCCAGGCTCTGCCCTGGGCAGCGGCAGCATCCGGGAGCTCCCTCTGCTAGGCCCCTGGGAAGCAGCACTGAGATGCTCAGCAGGTCACATCTGTTGTGCCACGAGACCTGAGGGCACATGTTCCTTCAGCTGGAGAACTGCCTGCGTTGTGGGAGGCTCAAGCCAACCTGGGGCAGGGGCTGATCAAGGGGTTTAGCCAAAGCTTCAGCCTATATGAACCTGGCAGCAGAGATAAATTGGAAAAAATCCCACAAAGGCTTTGAATCCAAGCTTCTTCCCAACTGCCCACGGTGGGTGCTGCTGGCGCTGAGGTCCCTGCTCCCTCTCGGACAGTTGCACCATAGCCTTCCCTCTGCTTGTTGGGGTAAACTCAGCCCAACTCCCGTGCAGATAGGATTCCCTGCTCCCACTGCCACGTCACAAGCAACAGCATGAGTAAAAGATTGGGAGATACCAATTTCACTCAAAATATCCAGCTCTTTGTGTCCCTGTTTTGGAAACCGTTACTGTTTCCATGCTGAAGTTGTTCTACTGCAAATATCAGAAGCCCTTGTGCTAGGGAGCTGCATTGTCCTTAAGCAGAGCCAGCAGGTCAGGTGGAGGTTTTGTTCTGGGCTGGTGTGAGCCCATAGGTGGCCTTCGGGTTCCTGAGAGGGTGTCTTCTAGAAAACACTTCTGATGGATTGTGGGTGTTTTGAATGACCCCCTCAGAATAAATACAGGGAGGTCTGAGGCTAGCCATGTATTTTGGAAGGTGATTTACTATGTTGGCCTGGGTTGTCTTCTGGAAAAGGTTGCTGAATTTACGGTAGTTGCAATGTCAAGAGAGCTGATGCTGCTGCAGGAGTAGTCCAGAGATGAATGGAGAAATACTCAATATGTTTCACAGCACAACACACTGTTCCACATTGTCAGTCCACCGACTCCAAGGGCCAGTGTCAGTTTTTATGGGTGAGATTGTTATGGTGGAGGATGGGCTGGGTGAGGTGGCAGATAAGTTTGGACTGAAAAATCTGTATCTTCAGCTCGCTTCTGAAGGTCCTCAAGGCAGCCTGAGATCTGTGTAGGATCTAGACAGGCAGGCTCACAGCACTGACATTGTCAGGGTCAGGTGGAGGTGGTGCAGTTCATGGATCAAGCCTAGTGGGCCTTGAATGAACTTGGCTCTTGAGCGATGAGGTTTGAAGGTCTGTAGGAAAGCTGGCCATTCTTCAATGAAGGCACCGTGAATGGTGAATCTTTGAGGGGGTATTAACTGAGTGTTTGCCTTGTATAAGTAAAGCCCAGCAGGCCTAGGGTCAGTGCCACCACTGGGGGTCCACTACGCTATTGGCCAGATCAAAGCACTGAGCCCTGCTTACCACTGTCTTCTCATCTCATCAAAGTCGCATGAGCTGCTCCCATCAGAGCATGACTGCCAGGAGGGGTCACCACACACTGCGGGGGGGAGGGAGCATCATAAAGCACATAAAAGGCATTTCTCTCTAAGCTGCAAATTCAGTTCCTGTGTCCTTTTCCCTTCAGTATCTAATCAAAGTGAATGAGATCAAAACCAAGAAAGGGATTGACCTACTGCAAAACCACATCAAGCACTGCAGCTCACAGTTCAAGTAAGACCAACCGGTAACCTGCCTGCACGCCCTGTCTCTGCAGGGCTGCTGGTTGTGGAGGGGCCCTGGGGGTGACTTAACTTGCAGGACCAGGGATCCTGCAGTCAACTTGGTCTGTCCTGTAACTTGTCAAAAGTCCTCTTCTCCCGGAGGTGGTGGAGGCGAGGATCTCAGTGGGGTGTGTTTCCTCTCTTTAGTCTGATGTTTTCATAAGCCAGTATAAAGCAGAAATCTGGGATTTCTAGAATACATTTCCTAAGAAAGATGTTCTTCAGCTCTGAAGCAAAAGTGCTGCCTGCTGAAGCCATGAGGCAGGAGCTCAGGGAGCCCGGGGTCTGCAGGCTTCACAGCCAGTGCTAAGAGCAGGATTTCAGGGCACGCCCTTACGTTAGCCTCTCCTCTCAGTTTTTTCCAGGAATGTTTAAACACGACAGCAAAACTTAAGAATTTTACAGAGGAGCTCATCCCAAAGCTGCAGAGTGTGAGTATTCACCTGAAATTGTGTACAGCAAGCAGGAGCAGACTGGAGAGCCGGGATGTCCTCCCCAGGGCCACCTCTTCCCCTGCAGAAGCAGAACTGAGGACTTTTGCAGGTCTTCACATCCATTAATCGTTATTTCCTGATCCTCTGATGTGCAGTGGCCCTTGGAGGGGTGGAATGCAGCCATCACCAAGAGTGGGAAAATTACGGTGCCATACTCCAGGACACAGAGTAGAAAGAACAAGCCTAAACCTGGGTACCAAGGAGGCACTGACGTATTCACTTGCCAAAGCCCTCGCTGCTCTGCAGACTTGAGATTTCTCATTTCTGCTCTTAGCTTTCTGTGCCTCTTGCTGCCAACTCAAGCTCTTCATGTATTTCCTTGGGGGCTTTGTTTTGCTGTAGAGGAAAGTGAACTTCAGCTTTCGACTTTGGGCTCTGTCAGTCATACACAGCCCGGAGACAGAAAGGAGTTTGTCCAAGTGGTAAGGCTTTCAGAGACAGTCTGAGCACTCATGTCCCTGGTAGTACAACGTCCTCCAAGTGCAGCAGAGGGTTTATGTCCATTTCCCAGCATTTCTAGACCTCCATTCCAGTTTGCTTGGGCTTTCTCATCCTTCTCCATACCTCCTTGCAAGTCAAGATTTGCAGAGGCTTGGGATATGGTCCTCACCCAGAGACTGTGTCAGCTTCACTTGTACTCATCTCCCCTGGTCCTGTAGTGCAGGTCTCCTCTGAGCATCTGCTGCTTTGTTTGAACTGATTTGCTTTGGGCATGTTCCCTGCTTGTTCCACAACTTGTAATAATTCATGTTAAAATTCATTATGTAAATAACGAAAAGAGGGGAGGTGCCGCCCGAGGGCAGGGTAACTGAGCACAGCAAGCAACATCTTATGGATCCCTCCTGCAGACAAACCCCCAGGATCTGTTTCAGGGCCACATTCCTGTGCCAAGGTCCATCAACCTTTTGATGGCTTGGAGACCTTTTATTTTAATTACTGACACTACTAAGAGGAAAAAAAAACAACCACCACGGTGACCTTCAAGCTGTTAGTTGTTTTGACACTGCGGAGAGCTGCAGACAGCTGTTTTCTCAGTAAAATGCAGACTGGTCTCCTGTAGTCTTGTGTTGCTGAAGTCCCGGCACCGGGGACGTGCCTGTTCCCTCCCTTCAATGAGGTTTCCACTGAAGTGCTTCTTGCACATGCCACATACCATGGCACTGCAGGGGCCGAGGGGCAACCTCCCACCGTAGGAATGGGGCTTGGTGCATCCCACAGACACGGGGAGGCCGCGAGGGCAGAGGGTGGCGTGGGGCACCTCCGCTGCTGCTGGGGAAGGAGTGGGATGCTGCAGCGAAGGCAGGAGCCTCCCGCTGCCGTGCGACTAACTGTGCTCCAGCGCCTTTCAGATGAAGATCAGGCAGGACGAGGAGAAGAAGCAGCTCTGCTCCCTTCGGGATCAGCTGAAAACAGCGTTGCAGCTGGAGCAGAAAGAGGTAAAGTATGCAAGGGAACACGGGGTGGTGCCTGTAGACAGCATGGCAGCTGCTTATATAGTGTCTGCCTGCTGATGCAGAAAGCCATGGGGTTTCTGCTGAGCTCTGGGGGACCAAGTCCCATGAGGACATGCTCTTGGTTGCCAGTGGTACTGATGGGGTAGAGCCTTGCTGCTTTTTTTCTCCTTCTGCCAGGACCCTGGGAACAAGCAGGCAGGGTACAACATGCACCAACTGCAGGGGAACAAGCAGTATGGCACGGAGAAGTCAGGGACACTCTTCAAGAAAAGCGATGGGTAAGCTGGGATCCAGCATGCCCCTTTCAGCTGTGCTTTGGTGACCTGGGGTCAGAGCAGGGTTCACCCAGACCAGCCTCCCCTCCCTGGGGAGGTCACAAGCATGCATGAAGGTGTGCGTGGCACTGTCCCAGCCTCCAACAGTTTTCAACACAGAGCTCCAGGAAGCTTGTGTCTGCCTTTTAGCTCTGAGGGCATTCCTCTCCCATGAAGCTGCCAAATGTCCTCTCAAGCCCTGTGAATACTGGGATGAGGACCCCTGCACCCGCCGCAGGGAGCCAGCACCAGCTCCCCATCTTTCCTTCCAGCAGGGATCCCACCGCCTTCATCCAACGCCCCACGGTCCTGTGCTGGGGGGGATGGGAAAGCATTGGTGCCTCTCCCCCTGTCCCAGGCACTCATTGCTTTCCAGGACCCCCTCCACCATCTCTGCTCTGGGATGCGGACCCCTGATCCCTCCACCCTTCCTGGGTGGGAGACGCCCAGGGGTGCACTGGGGATTTAGATATGGTCCTGGTGATGTTCTCTGCTCTCTTCTCCCTTCCCCCCTTCCCCAGCCCTGACCCATCCTTTGCCTTTCGGCCCCTCTGCCCTCACGGCTCAGTACTGGGCTCAGCTCCCTGACGGTGAGAATTAGGAGAGGGAACAGAAATATGGGATGAATCAGACACAGCGTGGGTCAGTGCTGCCTTGGACGTGGCGCTGTGGGCCAGAGGGGAGAGGGAGCTAGCAGCCATCCTGTGCCCCTCTCCCAGAGCGTGGACCCTGAGCTCCTGGAAAGCACTCTGCTGCCTTTGAAAAGAGGATCATCTCCCACCAGTGCGTGGGAGGATGCTTGCTGGGAATCACAGGGGTCCTGCACTGGGAGACTTGCACACCTGGAAAGGACTGTAAGGTGTCCTAGAAAAACATGAATCTGGACAGAAAATAACGAAATAGGGCTCAGGAATCTCCTTCACCGCAGACTGACACTCGGTCTCTCCTTGTGGGGATCTCTCTTCCACTTTTTTCTTGTGTCATGGTCTTCCCTGAATGGCAGGCACAGGAAAGGCAGCCTAGGAGCATTTTGGAGGGGATGGTCTTGGATGTTTGCTGAAGGCTTCTGCAAAGGGCTTTGTGCTCTGTTAGCAGGCTCTGCATCCCCAACTGCACCTCTGTCACCTCCACAGCAGCCGTTCTGCCTGTCTGTACAAGCCTGTCTTATGCCACATGATGGGTCCTCCTCAGCCCAGAACAGACCAAGAGGGACAGGCTGTGTCCATGGCAGCCCAGCCGGGACGCATGATGAGAGGCGCAGCCCTGTGCTGCACCTTGCACAGCTCTTGGATTTGCCAGCGCTGCACTGCACTGCATGCCTGGTCCTCCGTGTGTTCGTCCTCTTGGCTCACCTTCTGCTCGTTTCCAGGTTGAGAAAAGTCTGGCAGAAGAGGAGATGCACCATCAGCAATGGCTACCTGACCATCTCTCACAGCACGGTAAGAACCGCTTCTTTCGCTCTGCTCCTGCCGGGGACCTGCTGCCCACCCCTGCAGGATCTGCGGAGCCTGCCACTGCCAGCCACGCTGGTGGCTTCCTGGGGCTCATGAGAGCCCTTGTGCGTGCTGCTTGCCCTGCTGGGCTGCCCTGGTGTAGGAGGCTTTCTGTTGAAACTTAAGTCGTTGTAATCCAAGAGAGCTTTAGACAAACACAAGAGGTCCTTGTCTGCCTGTGTGCGTGGAGGGGCGTGAGCCTGGGGACCTGCCCGTGGGGTGGGTGTTGGGAAAGAAAAGGTACGTGTTGCTATTTCTTGCCTTGCCCCTCAGAGAGGAGCCAAAGGCAAAGTGCTGGGCACAAGGCATGTCCACGGCTCTGCCTCCAGAGCCCGGCAGTGCTCGTCGGCACTGGGCCGCAGACCTTTGATGCTTCCTCATTCTGCTTGCAGCTCAACCGCCCACCAGCCAAGCTGAATTTACTGACCTGCCAGGTGAAGCCCAACATGGATGACAAGAAGTGCTTCGATTTAGTTTCCCGTGAGTGCTGGTGTGGTTTCTCTGGGAAGGGCCTGGAGAGGCAGCAGGGCTTTGGACTTGGAGAAGCCAGCGCAGGCAGGGATGAGGGGAAGCTCTGTGGCTTTGGGCCAGCTTGGGGGGATTACTCTGGGGAGATTGTGCCAGGAGGCAGCTCTGCTCAGGAGCAGTGATGCACACGCAGGGTGTGAGATAGGCAGCGCTGCTGTGGGGCAGTGTGGGGTGCGTGGGGACCATGCAAATGTAGTTCCTGGGCTGCAGCTTGGCTAACACCAGCTTCCTTCGGTCCTGGAGCCAGAGCAGGTCCCTTTGCTTGGGGTGCACTGGGGAGGGGCTGAGTGAGACAGAGCTGTCACCTCCGTTGGAGACGGCTCTGGCCTCTGCTGAGCCCAGCTCCGGCGCGTTGTGCCCTGCCATGAGCCTGGCAGGCGAGATGGACGCGTGGGGTGCCGAGAGGGGCTGGCTCTGTGTGTTTCAGACAACCGCACATACCGCTTCCTGGCAGAGGATGAGCAGGACTGTGTCGCGTAAGTACTGCCAGTGCCTCACTGTGGGCCAGAAAATGCTCTTCTGGCAGCTGCTGAGCAGCCAGCTCTCTGGCTAATTGAGCAGCGTGCCGCAGCCCCTTGCTTGACGCCCTTCCCATCCTGACTGTGTCCCAGCCGCTCCTGGGGGGCTGGCTGGCTGCGAGCAGGACATGGAGCTTGATGAAGGCTCTTGGCACTGTTTGCTGCTGGAATCCTGTGCAGGACCTTTGTGGTGGCAGCTGGGGCAGACGGGGCAGAGCAGGATGTCCCCCCCAGCAGTGGGACAAGCCCCGCTGTCCTCCTGGCCCTGCAGCCCGAACGTGGCTGCACAGGACCCACTCCTAAGCCACTTTCTACATGTGCAGCTGGGTGTCCGTCCTCAGCAACAGCAAGGAGGAGGCGCTGAACGTGGCCTTCAGCAAGGCGCAGGGTGGAGGGGAGAGCAGCCGGGAGGAGCTGACCCGGGCCATCATCAAGGAGGTCAGAGGCATGCCCGGGAACAGGGAGTGCTGTGACTGCTCAGCCCCAGGTGAGTCAGCCTATGGCTGTGGGGCCACTGTGCTTCTTCCCCCTGGACAGGCAGAGCTCTGCCCTGTCCTCTGCTGCATCCAGCTCCCAGAGACTTGCAGGCTTCTGGAGTCCTTCCCCTCTGTCCTGCTGTGGAGCTTGTGCCCTGGGGTGGTGGTGGGCTGGTGGGGAGGAGAGGCAGGAGATGCACACAAGCTCGATGGTCTTGTCTCTACAGATCCCACTTGGCTCTCCGTTAACTTGGGCATCCTGATCTGCATCGAGTGCTCTGGGATTCACAGAGAGATGGGTGTGCACCTCTCCCGCATCCAGTCGCTGTCTCTGGACAAGCTGGCAACCTCTGAATTGCTGGTAGGACGTTGCTGGTGTGCTCTGTCCTCAGGCCTCCCCATGCTGCTGCTGTGGGCTTCCTGAAACTAAGTGAATTCAGTGGGGTTAAACTGCCCCATACCCACCTGTAATTCCCAGGGTTTCATGGTTGTTATGGCAGGAATCGTCATTTTCAAGGAGGAGGGGGGGAAGTATTTTTTGCTGTTGCTGGGTCACCCGTCTCCCTCAGTCCCCTTTCCCCATCTGTGTCCCCTGGGGCAGGGGAGCTGTGGGGCAGGGCCAAGCTTGAACTGGGGTAGAGCAGAGTGTGGGGTGGGCAGGGGGTTGGAGACCTTGCAGGGGTCTGTTTTAGGGCCATGATGCTCCAGGTACTCCTGGGTTTGGTAGGGCTGTGGCGTGAGCTGCTGGCAGCTGGTGGGCATCAGGGCAGGGGACAGGAGTGTTTGGCAGGGATTTTTACTTGCCCAGATCCAAGCCCAGGGATGAGCTCTGGGGTGGGCTGCGCTGCTGGAGTTGTGAGAGCTCAGCAGTAGGAGCGAGGGCAGTCTCCGTCCGTTGGGCACACATATCCTGGTACCCCTTGATGTCCCCTCAATACCTGGTCAGGATCTCAGCCTGGAGCTCCTTCTCCTGCTGCCATGCATGTAGAGCTGCTCCATGTCCCGTGTTACCTCTGGCTTGGCTGTTTTGCAGCTGGCGAGGAATATCAGCAACTCTGGCTTCAACGACATCATGGAAGCAAATCTCCCCAGCTTTTCCCTGAAGCCCACAGTGCACAGTGACATGTGAGTTGCTCTTCAAGAGATGTGTGGGGTTTTTTTGTGGTAGGTTAGACATTAGGCCCTAACCCATGGGCACACGCTCTCTGGTCCTGTGTGCTCCGTGCAGTGATCAGGCACGTGGCCCTGCCCGATCTCCTGCCCAGACTGTAACTTCTCCTCAGAAGAAATTTCATCAAGTCCAGCAGGACTGGTTTGATAAATAGAATCATAGAATCGCTAAGGTTGGAAAGGACCTCTGAGATCATCAAGTCCAACTGTCAACCTAACACCACCATGCCTACTAGACCATGTCCTGGAGCGCCACATCTGTGTGTTTTTTGAACGTCTTCAGGGATGATGATTCAACCACCTCTGGGGAGCCTGTTCCAATGCCTCACTAAAGGCAGAGAAGAAGAGTGAGGAAGAGCCAGCAGGACAGCCTTGAGGTCAGGATAGGGACTGAGGAACTGGTGCTGGAAAGGGAAAGGCAGGAAGGTGAATAAGCAGGATAGCGCTGGCTGCACAGCAGCAGGGCAGGGAAGGGTGGCAGAGCGCAGTGGGACGGGAGACAGGGCCCTGCGCAGTGCAGAGCAGTTCGCCGTGCCCAGTGGCTGGGGCCTGGTGTCGTTGGGTTCAGTGTAGGCATCAAGCAAAGGTCTGTTGAGGGTGCAGGACCCAGCCCCGCTTTGTCCCAGAGCGCTCTAGGGTCTGCAGAGGACAGGGTGGGGGTGGCATGGCTGGTACCAGCAATAGCTGGGGGCTTCACCAGGGCTTAGTGCCATAAACCTGGGGTACAGCAGAGCTCTTGGGGGGTGGGAAACATAGCTGGGGACCTTACTGTCAGGGGACTTTCAGGAGACTGGAGAGCAGGCAGACCAGGCATGATTGGGTTCCATTACCAGCATGAAAGTCCTGACTAGGGCGCTGTCCATAGACAGTATGGACCTACCCTGCAGTGAATGGGTGGATAAGGGACTGCACGTGCCAGGGAGAGAGCAGCAGAGAGCTGGGAGAGCAGGAAAATATGACTGGAACAGCGTGGTCAAGATTGCCAGATGCACCCTTCCGCCTGGATGCCAGGGAAACTGAAACTGCGTGAAATGAATAACTCAGCTTCTCCTCAGTGGCCTCTTCTGTTTGGAGCGCTCCTTCAGCCCCGGGGCACCTGCAGCCACCCCAGATCCTCTGGCCAGTCACTATTTCTGCTGTTCTTGACCTCTCCCGGGGGAGAGACCCAGCTTACTCAGACAGTCCTGGTCTGGAAACTGTTCCTGACCCGTGGATACTCTTGGCCAGTTCATGCCATGTGGTGTTTCCCAGTCCTTGAGGTTTCTGTTCCCTCTCCTAATTCTCACCGTCAGGGAGCTGAGCCCAGTACTGAGCCGTGAGGGCAGAGGGGCCGAAAGGCAAAGGACAGGTCAGGGCTGGGGAAGGGGGGAAGGGAGAAGAGAGCAGAGAACATCACCAGGACCATATCTAAATCCCCAGTGCACCCCTGGGCGTCTCCCACCCAGGAAGGGTGGAGGGATCAGGGGTCCTCATCCCAGAGCAGAGATGGTGGAGGGGGTCCTGGAAAGCAATGAGTGCCTGGGACAGGGGGAGAGGCACCAATGCTTTCCCATCCCCCCCAGCACAGGACCGTGGGGCGTTGGATGAAGGCGGTGGGATCCCTGCTGGAAGGAAAGATGGGGAGCTGGTGCTGGCTCCCTGCGGTGGGTGCAGGGGTCCTCACCCCGGCCGTGGCAGCGCTCGCACTTTAAATGCACGAAGGTCAAGAGCTCGTGTAATTATGTAACTGCAGGAGAGGAAGCTTTAAGAAAACCACGCTGTTTTGCAAGAGTTGCTCTGAATGCTGCTGCAGAGGAGTTTGGGAGGCAGGACAGAGAGAGGAAAGGTGCTAAACTGTCTGGCAAGTCCCGAGGAGAGAGAGGGAAGGTGGCTGTGGCAGTGGGAGAGGAGGAGGGTGGCTCTGGGGACTCGCTGGGTCGCTCTGTGGCCCCTAACTCTCACTCGGCTGCTCTCTGCCAGGGCCTTTCGGAAAAATTTCATAGTTTCCAAGTATGTTGAGAAGAAATATGCCAAGAGGAGCCCTGCTGCGCAGGCCTCCGGCCTCCTAGAAGCCGTCAAGGACAAGGACATCTTTTCTTTGCTTCAAGCGTTTGCAGAGAACGTGGATTTGAGCGAGCCTGTGCTGTCACCTCTGCAGGTACGGCCACCGTCCCGCCGGCCCACGTGGGCTCTGCCCTCCCCTCTCCAGCCAGCCCGTAAGGGTCCCGGTGCCTGGCAGGGGACAGAGTTTTCTGATGAAACCGGTGTTTTGTGCAAGCCAGGAGCAATGGGCAGACTGGAGCAGGGTGACAAACATTACAGCGGAGGGGGGGTTTCTGGCTGCCACCGCACAGCCCCCCACGTGCTCTGCGTGTCTGGCCCAGAAGTCACAACCACAAGCCCGAGGCTTTCCGAAGGCCGATTTGTAACCAAGATTTACCTGTAAACGCCTGAGCAGATTTTCTCAGGACATTCAAGTCTCACTGTAGGCTGAAAAATCAGGGCAGCATTTTTTCCTGCGAAGCTGCGGTGTGGGTCCTTGCTGGCAGTGCAGGGAGAGAGCGCAGCCCTAACCCTTGGAGCTGCAGGCACACCGCCGTGACACCCCTTTTTCTGGCAAGGACTCCCATGGATGTCCTCCAGCATAAAAGCGAAGGAGCAAAATGCTGCAGTGAGCAAGAAGCACCATCAGTATGGGATGTCTTGGGGCAAACTGGCAAGCGAGAAGGTGGGGAGCAGATGTTGCGCCCCCCAGGGCTCAGTCCCGAAGGGACAACTCTCCTGTGTGGTGCAGGCAGACACATTCTCACCCTTGCCGTATTTTTTTGTGGTCACAGGAACCTGGGGAGACCATTCTCCACCTGGCAGTGCTGTTGTCTGATCGAACCTCTTTGCATATCGTTGATTTTCTTGTCCAGAACAGGTAAGCTCATGGCACCCAGTCAGCTCATGGCTAGTGAAAAGTGCAGGACTGATGATCTTCTCCAAAATGCTCCCCAAAAGAGAAGAATCACCAGGACAGGCCTCCCAGCAAACATGCCTTGCACTGGGCTTGGGGAAACTAACCCTAGAACACAGGGGCCTTGGGTTCCCTCATCTCCTCTGTGTTGAGGTGTGATGGTGGTGGTGACCACCTCTTCTTTGGGTGAGGTGGGAAGAAGGACCTGTGTGGCAGCACCCAGCAGTGTTTGCTGTGGCTGGGGCTGGCGACTCTTTCTGAGGGTGCTGACATTATCCACCCTCTGCTGCAGCGGGAGCCTGGAAAAGCGGACGGCGGAGGGGAACACGCCACTTCACTACTGCTGCTCTCACAACAAACCTGAGTGTGTCAAACTGCTACTGAAGGCCAAAGCCAACATCTCCATCAGTGAGTGGCCGCAGGACCCCCACCCCCCCCACCCCGTGCACACATGGGATGTCTTCTCAGCTCTTCTCTAGAAACACCTCCTTAGCCTTGCTAAAGTGCTGAGCAGTGCTTGTCTGGGGCTGAGGAGAGGTGGGTTGGTGACAGCCTTAGGTGGGGACCCTGTCTGCAGGCTCTTCTCTACATGTCCAGCAGGGTGGCCTGCTCTGACACTGCTCTTGGTTGCTCTTACCTCATGTTCAGTGGTGTTCACAGGCTGGTTTGGTGTGCATGTGGCTCTCCATGAGTGAGGTGACCACATCTCACAGGTTCCTGCTCTTGGCACCCTGGAACGGAAGCGGTGGCTTTGCTCTCCAGCTCGGAGCAGGGGATGCTCCTCGCTGCTCCCCAGGGAGGAACCAGCTTGCTCTGGGCTGCTCTGGACCCTAGGGAGCTTGTGCCTCTGCCCACTTCAGTTGTCTTCCTCCTGGGTGGGCAGCCACAGTCCTGCCTGCAACTGGCAGTTCTATGGTGGGACTGCGCTGGAGCGAGCTCCCAGAGCTGGCAGAGCTCAGCAAGGCAAACGCTGCCTGAGCTGCTCGTCCACACAAAGCACATGCACAGCAGAAGCCCAAACAGGCGCTTAACTCATTTTCAAAGGCAGTGCTGCAATGCTGGAGAGCATTTCTTCATCACACAGAAGTGAGTTTTAAAACTAGGATCCCGGGTGAAAGGGGAGGGCACAAATGTTTCTGCCATCAAGTATCAGCTGAGCTGGTAGGTGCGTTGAGCCTTGCCTCCTGTGATGCTTCCGTTTCCCTCTCTGGGCAGTGTGGTGGCAGCCCCTCGGAGGGCAGAGGGACCATGGTGGGGCAGCAGGAGCTGGACGCATGTCCCCCACAGTGATTTGGCAGCCAGATTTCTCACCGCCTCAGCCATGCCGAGCACAGCCGTGCCTGAGCTGCCTCAAGCATCTTGAGTCCACAGTGCAGACCCTGCTGCTGCTCTGGGGATACTCTGCGGTCCCTCAGGGTACACACCTGTTGCTTGAGGTACCAGTGGTAGCCAGTAAAGACACCTCTGTGTGTCCATCAAGCATCAGGACACATGTACCAGGTCTGCCCAAAGCTCCCTGTGGTGACACAGGACAAGGGGTGCTGGCTATGGAGTGCTCCTCTGGTTTTGTAGCCTTTAGGCCCTGGCAGTGACCAGGCTCTTCTGTCCCTCTACCCTGTTCCATCTCTGTGAGTCATCAGGGTTTACTTGTGCTGCTTTCTCTCCTTATCTGGGTGTCTCAGCTCCTGCCCTCTTCTTTGTCTTTCCGCCACCACCCCTTAATGGCCTGAGCCTTTGTTTTGGTCCGGGTTTAGGCTGTCCCGTCTTTTGAGTTTATTTGCCCCCAGATGCCCTAAACGCAGTGCTGCTCTTCAGTTCACTAAAGGATGGGCTGTGGTGTTCAAGGCTTCTGTTTTACCCACCCCCCTCAGCTAACAAAGCAGGAGAGACGGCCCTGGATGTTGCCAGGAGGATGAAACATCCCCTGTGTGAAGAGCTGGTAAGATACCGCGTGTCATCACTGCTCTGGTTTTGGGACACATCCCAGTGGCAGCAGCAGCAGGGGACCCACATCCATGTGGACGTGTGCTGCAGGGCCACCCACACCTCCCAGCATCTCCAGTGCCAGTGTGGGATGCAGAGGAGGGTGTGGAGGAGTCGAGCAGCCGCTGGCCCTGCTGGTGTGGGGTCCTTCAGGGCAGAGCGGTTTGGGACAAGCCAGGCAGGGGGGAGGTACCTGGTCAGGGGGACGTGGAGCTGTACTGAGCCTGCGTGGGGTGAGCGCATCTCCTCAGCGAGTGCAAGCCTTTCCTCTGCCATGCTCTGATTTGTGTGTCCAGAGACCTTCACGAAACCTCCTCGCTGCTGGGAAGCACCATTCGTAGCTTGCAGATGTAGCTGTGATGGGCGGGTGGTGTGAGATGGGGCCTGCAGTTGCCTTTGGGGCTGGTGGGGGAGGACAGAGATGGTGGGTCCTCAGGGAGCTCCTCTGTGCCCCAGCTGTTGCAGGCCCAGAGCAATCAGTTCAACCCCAATGTCCATGTGGAGTGTGAGTGGTGGCTGGGCCAGGATGACATGTATGAGAGTGACGAAGACCTGGATGAGAAGGTGAGGTCCTGACGGACTCTGGCTTGGGGCCACACGTGCCACCACTGCCTCTGCTCCCACTGCCCTGCCCTACCCGCTCTAACCCGCAAACGTCCCTTTCCCAGCTGGGTCCTGTGAAGAGGGGGTCTGCCCGTCCCCAGAGCTACTATCACCCCCCAGCCGCTGCCCCCAGGCCCGAAGCAGCAGGGGCAGTGCCCTGGGGGGCATGGCTGGAGACCTGCTCCCCACCAGCTGCCCCCCTCCGCAGCCTGGACGTGCCGCCAGCCCCCTCCTACGCACCTCCATTCCCGCCCCAGCAAGTGAAGCCAGGTGAGAGCCTGTGGCAAGGTCCTGCAGGGGCTGGCAGCGTGAGCTGCTGCGGTGGCAGCCTGGCACCACTGGCAGGGGTGATCTGGGAGGGAGCCGGGCCCCTGACGGGGTGTAAGGGGCCCCAGGGCACCCTTCTGTCCTCTGCCTCTTGAGGGACCACGGCTGACTTCGGCTGGCTGGTCTGCCCTGGCACTGGGCCCTGATTTGAAGAGCGGCGCAGCGTGTGCTCGCCCGTGGGGCCCCTGCGCTTGTGCTGTTGGGGTGTGCTGTCCCCTCCCGAGTGCTGCGGCTGGTGGCAGAGGCAGAGGAGCATGTCGTCAGAGTCAGGGCTGGGAAGACAAAGCTGCCAGCAGAAACACCGCTCCTTAGCAAGACTGGGGCTCACTGTCCCTGTCCGGCCGTCCCACGGTGTGTCCCACCTCCTAGAGCCACCCTGCTTTCTGGGAGGCTCACCAAGTCCTGCCTGCCCTTCTCTGCCAGCCCCAGCTCCGCTTCCAACCTGATGCATTTCTCGTGTCAGACCTGCAAGCAGAGGGAGGAAAATCCCTGCCCACCCATGGGTGCCTGTTCTCCCCAGGAGCTTCACCCCAGCAGCCCTGCTCAGCGCCAGCTTGCTGCTGACCCCTGCTCTGTTCTCGCCCTATGTTTAGCTCCCCAGGGGACACATCCACCCTACCTTACCAGCTCGTCGGTCTTTGCTGAGGACAGAAGAAGCAGGAGGAGCCCACCCCTCCATCTGTGCATCAAGCACAAGCGCACATCCTCAGAGCCGGCGCCTTGGGTACCGCTCAGCCCCGAGCAGCCCAGCCCCACCAGCCTGGCTTCAGGTAATGAAGGGACAGGCTCGGGAGGGGCCAGGAGCCTGACCACGCTGGTGGGAAGGAGCTGCTGGGAGGCTGCAGTCCCAGCACGAGGCCAGGGTGGCCATGGCTTTGGCTGAACCTTGTTCATGGAGCAGGTCTGCGAGGCCTCGGGCTTGCACGTGGGGCTGTGGGAGCTGCAGAACTGCTGCTCACAGCTGAGCACGGGGTGGGGGGGTCCCCGCACCATGGCTGTTAGACATCAGTGCCTCCAGGGCAGGATCAGTCTGGGGTCTGCTGATCTGTTGGAGATGCTGAATTCCGAGAAGGGAACATGGAATTCAGGCAGTGGGTTTGTTTGAGGCCCCCCGCCCCCCGCAGGCAGCCTGGGGGCTGGGGCGGTGCCTTGCACAACACAGCCCTTTGACAGAGGGGTGAGCAATGGCAGGAGCAGCTCTGGGAGGTCTGGCCAGCCGGAGCCTCCAGGAAACAGCCTTATCCCAGCAGTGGGGGGCATGGGGGGGACTGAGGGTGCCAAGCACGCAACCCATGGCAGATGCATCCTTCCCCTGGTGCTGACAGCTCTCGGGGCACCTTGGAGCTGCACAGCCCATCTCCCACCTCCTGGCCACATGCTTCTCACCCCAGCCTCCATTCTATGTCCTTCTGCTTCCTGGCCATGTCCCCTTCCACTGCTGTCCCCTCCACCCTGCCCCAGTCCCTCCACTTTCCAGCTCCCAGAATGACAGGGTGCTTGTTGCCCACGCTGTTTCATGGAGGAGGACCATGGTGCATTGTGTTGCCTGACAGTGGTGGTTGCTGTTGTCCATCCATGATGGAAGGTGGGAGGAAATGACCAGCTTGATTGTGTCATAGGTGTCCTGAAAGCCACGGACCTTCTCTGCATCCCTGGTCCCAGCAAAGTGGGACAGCTCGACCCACACCGATCCCTCCAGGAGCCAGAGCCAAGTTCTGGCCATGCCTGGGATGTCCCACCTCTTCTTCCTCGGAGGAGCAGTTTGGTAGGTGGCCAGTGGCCAGGATCAGCTCAGTTCTGCTCTTGCATCTGCCTATACTTGTCACTTTTGGTTTTGAACTGAGCTGGAGTTGGCCCCAACAACTTCTCCTCCCAACATTCCTGTGACTCCCTGGTGTTGATATCTCCCTGCTAGGTGCTGGGAAAACCACCAGAATCCTCCACTGCCTTTTGAGGGAAGCCTTGTTTATGGTTTCAGGTCGTTGGCCCATCAGGGTGCAGTTTTGGACACAGGCAAGGGTGCGGTGTCCACAGTGGCCCTGCCTCTCTGTGCTCCAGGGGACATCCTTCTCCCCAAGGACACTGCAGGGGGGACCTCACTTGGGTTGCTTGGTCTTGGGGTTGTGCTGAGCAGCGCCGCTGACTCCTTGCACAGAGCTGCCCTGAGAAAACTGGGACCCCAGACAGTGCCGTGGTCCTGGGGAGAAGAAACGTCCCAGTCTCTCATCCTTGCTCCTCACATATTTTCCAGGGGCTTTGGGCTCAAGAGATGAGAGGTATTTTGTGTCTGACAAAGCTGAGGAGGCCTGACAATGCTCTCTCCTGGTTGCAGAACAGATTGCTGCTCCGCAGGGTCCGCGCGCTCTACGACTGCAATGCTGACCGGGAAGACGAGCTGACTTTCCGCACAGGAGAGATCATTGTGGTGTCTGAAAAGGAGGACAGCAACTGGTGGGTGAGTGAACTTATGTATGCTCACTGGTGCTGGGATGCATGTGGTACCTTCTCCACCCACCTTGTGCCTCTGTCTCATGACTGTTGCACCTTGTGTCGTCACCTGCTCTGCAGAGGTCTCTTCACCTTGTCCTTGGCACCCCACGGCAGCTGTTATGCGGCCAGCTCCTCATCCCCCCGAATGCCCCTGCGCCGTGCTCACTGCTTCTTTCCCTTCCTTTCTCCACACAGAAAGGGTGGATTGAAGGACAGCCTCACAGGCAGGGTGTCTTCCCTGCTTCGTTTGTTCACATGCTGAATGAGTAGGAGCTGCTTCAATTCAAGAAGGGAGATCTGATCAGCTTCGTAAGATGCCATTCCCCCAGCTTCCATCTGCACCGAGGGCCCCAGGGGCGAGCGGGCTGGGAGCTCCAGCTCACCTGGTGCTGCCTCCCTCACCTCTGCTGCCCCAGCATCCTTGTCTCACTGCTCCACTCCTCCCGTGTGCTGGCAGCAGGGCCAGGCGGTCCCAGAGGACCCCTTGGCCTGACAAAGGGAGAGAAGACAGCAACCTACGTGCTCCACACGTGTGCTCCTGCCCCACACCACGTCCCCATGCCGGAGCCAGCCCTGGGGCACTCTGCTGCCCAACGCCTGGCTGCTGCCGGTGCCATGGTGCTCTCTGCTCTGCAAGTGCTGATGGCAACGGTGGTAGAGCAGAGCAGCAGCGCGCCCCGCGGGGCTCTCAAGCTGCAAGTGGAGCCACACTGGCGTGCCAGCCCCTGGGAAAGGGGCTTCTGCTGCGGACACTGGGACTTGGGAAATGCAAACGAGTGCTGCGGAGCCAGCAGCACTGCGAGCCTGTGCCATCCCTAATTCTTGCCACCGTGGTTTCGCTGTTCATGCTCCAGAAAATGTGCTCTGTGGCAGCTCAGGGCATTGCTCCTTCAGTGCCTGGCCCCCCCAGCACCGGTGGAGATGCCCTTTGAGCCTGCCGCCAATAAATTCCAGCTCCTTGGTGCTCTGTATTTCATTGGTCTAGGGCTGTTCTAGCTTGAGTTTCTAGATCCTTCTTCTTCACCACACTCCCTCAGGCACCAAACCTCCTCACAGGCATCAGAGCGAAGAGGCTGACCTCCCCTTGGATAAAATTACAGTTCAGCTTGCATGGCTTTTCTCCACTGGCTGTGTTTTTTCAGTTGCTGGGACATATTTCACAGCCTTTCTCTGAGCCCAAAATCCCATCGCTGTGAGGAACCCAGCTGGTGAGGTGCTGGATGCACAAGGCTGTTAAGACCTCCGTGTTGCTGGTGTCAGTGTCAGCAGAAGTAGAGCCATCCCAGCAGGACCCGTAGGGGCAGGAGGGCAGTTCCACTCCAGGTCACTTCTCCCACCCTCAGAGAAACATTTTAATGATGAACTTCTTGATTCAGCCCTGGGAACATGGCCAGGGCATCCGGCTCCAGCAGGGACCGGTGGCCAGCGTGGTGCTGGGCTGTGTGGGAGAGCCATGCCAGGACGCCAGGGTGGTGGGCACCACTGGAGGAGGGATGGCAGCCCTGACCTCGCTGTGTCGCTGCAAGGCTGTGTTCCCCCCACCACGTCATGGTGTAACACTTCCTCTTCCCGTGGTGGCTGTGCAGCTTGCAATGTGCACTGGTGACGTGATGGAGCCTGGCCCTGCTCAGCGGTGCTTCCTCTGAGGAGGTGAGGGGCCCTGGGGGCAGCTGGCTGGGGACCAGGGGGTTGCGACACCATGGGGGTGAGGGCCTCTGTCCTCACTGCTGGGCTGGGGAGCTCCTGGCAGTGTCCCTTGGGACTGAGCAGGGATGGGAATAGGTCTGTGGCCTCTGGGTGCAACCCAATGCAGCGGCTGCGTGGCTGCAGCGTGGTGGCTTGTGGCCAGTGGCACTGGGCTGGAAAACCCCAAGGGGAGGGCACCTCTGGGAGTGGGTCCAGGGGGTTCATGTCAGCTGTCATGGGGGTGCGGGGGCAGGTGGAGAGGTCCTGTCCGCAGAGCAGGGGCTGCACATAGACACAGGCAGGGAGAGGGGGCCGCTCAACCCTGCCTGTCCAGAGCCCTGCCCTCCCCGGCGCTGGGCCACTGCGAGAAGCTTCATGAACTACTCCCTGCACTGCCTGAGTGCCCTGGCTCTGGGCTTAATGGAGTTGCTGGCACCAGCCATGCAGCCGCCAGCCAGCTCGGCCCCCCCTCCGCAGGCTGTGGCTTAATGACCCCTATGGCTCCATGAGCACCCGAACCAGCCCAGGGGACCGCTGACTCCCGGCCCAACTGGCGCGTCAGGTGGGTGCTCTTTGCCTCCATCAGGGCAGATGTTTGTGCCTGCTGCAGGAGGGCAAAGCACTAAGGCACAGGGATCTGCTGCTGCCAGCAGGGAGAGCCCCCGGGGGTGGGGGGGTGGCATTTTGGAGC